>ML777533.1:827018-837841 GCA_009831015.1 Picea engelmannii | reverse complement strand
GGTTTGAGGAGTGCTAATTCCAGCCAATGCATTACACGATATCGTGGGAGCCAACTCTTCAGACGAAATTGCTTCTACATTTTCATCTTGAGATGGTTCTTGTTCTTGTTCTTCCTCCTCTTCACAATCTATGTAGAATAATTTCTTCTCACCACACTTATGTCCCTTACTATACTTGCTGTCACAATTAGAGAATAAACCTTTTGCTTTTCTTTCCTCCAATTGTTGAGGTGTCAACCTTGTAGGTTGAGGTGTTTTAGAAGAAGGAGCATTGTCCTCTCTATAGATGTTAGGATTGGTCCTTCTAGTATCCATAGCCAAATTTTTACTTTCAACATTTCTTTCCACCTTAAATGCATTCTCCAAAGATTTGGGTTCCCAAAGGCGAACCTCATGTTGAATGTTATCCATTAAAGTTCCTATGAATACATCAATCAAGTGCTCATATGGAATATCGGTTACCTTTATATTCAATATTTGGAAGTTCTCAATGTGCTCGGTAAATAAACCCTTTTTCTTGAGATTTATCAATTGGCTAAAGAAGGTATTGCTCCTTGTATCCTCATAGTGTGCTATCATTTCTTCCATGAAAATTGTCCAAGTGACGAGTGATTTGCGAGAACAAATCCATCAATACCATACAAATTGATTAGGTTCTAAATATAAATAAGAAATTCGTACCTTTTTTGTATGTGGCATATTATGGAGATCAAAGAATTTCTCCATCTAAAGTATCCATGTGATTGGGTCCTTGCCATCAAACTTCCTCATACCAATATTAGGAACGTGGATGGTCTTCAAACCAAATTTGGAGTTTCTCCATTCTTGATTCACCTTCCTTGTGTCCTCATCATGAATTTCATGGGATTCATTTTCACTTTCAGGTGTCTTCTCTATTACGAAATTTTTCAATACTTCCATGATCTCCCCTTTTAAACCATCCATATTAGTATCCAACTTAGCTTCCATTGAATCCATCTTCTTTTTTAGTTCATTTATGTCCCTATGCATTTCTTCACCTTCATCAAGAGTCCAAGTAGGATTTTCTGGAGGTTTATTTGGTGTAGAAGTTCGCTTTTTTGGTGGCATGTTGGCCAAGTATCACTTTTGAACCTTGATTTTGAGGTGGTTCTGCAAGAAAATATTTCTTCTGTTGTATCTCCCAAGTTTTGTCCCTTATGGGTATGAAAATTTCTTTTATGTAGTTCTCTAATATTTCTTCTCTGCAATGCCACAGGTCTGATCAAAATTGGATGTGCCAAGTGGAATTTATGGTAACTTCCCCATAACTTGTCGATTTTTGTCCTTTCAAGGAGATATCACTTGTATAGCATGAACCACACAAAATAATTGATATAAAATTCTGACACTCACACCAAAAATACTATAGACTGTACACGATCCAATGAAACTAGTCCCACTCAATTTGGATACACTAGGAATAAGTTATGATTGTTTTACCTAGAACACCTTCTTAAGACTAGTCAATAGGACTAGTCAGATACCCTATCTTACACAAGCTGTATCTAAAAATTTAAGATGACCCAAAATCTAAAATTTTTACCACAGATACTTTACTAATTTCTTTAAATATCCTTTGGATTTCAAGGTCTGAAACATTACAGAGAAGTTTTTATAGTGAAAATTCCACAATGTCTCAGTTCAGGATGATTCAAGAACCTTATCTTTTACAGGTTGTATCTCCGAAAGTATAAGGCATCAAGAGATGAATTTTGAACCCAACATACATTGATCAATCTACTAAATATCATCCAAGCTGTTCCTTCTGAAACATTGTAGAAAGAAAGTTATAGTGAAAATTCCAAGGTGTCTCAGATGTAGCAGCGAAACCCCAAGACCTTAAGCTCCGATACCATATGTTAAGAACCAAATATCAATATAGCATATAAAAACCTCAGAAAAAGTACTCAACGCCTTGAAAAAGAGACAATTTCAGATAATAAGCCTCTTCAAGGGGGCAACCTCATTTTACCCCACTTAAATGTTCATGTACAAGATGATTCAAAATGAAAATGTCTCCTTGGTATATATAGGAGACTAGGAGGTATAATTACAACTAATGACCTAAAGCCAACATAAATAAAATAACATTACTAATATAATATTCCCCAATTAAGGGGTAATGAGCCAATATTAGGGTTTAACATATACAAAATGGGTGCAGATAGCATCTTGCAAAGATATGTGATATAACACGAAAGACCAAGGATTTTAGCAAAAGACCATGAGGGAATATCAGGAGGACATTACACAGGCAAAGATACCACGCAAAAGGTATTGCATGCATGGCTATGGTGGCCAACCATTCACAAAGACTCGAAAGAGTACTTCCAGAAATGCGATGTTTGTCAGAGGGTCGGTAAACCCAATAGGAGGGACGAGATGTTGTTGCAACCATAGGTAACAATGCAGGTATTCAAAAAATAGGAAATATACTTTGTGGGACCAATTAACCCACCGGAAAAGAGGACAGGAGCAAGTTACATTACCACCATGACAGAATACCTAACCAGATGGGCATAAGTAGAACCAGTAAAATATTGAAGTGCAGAAACAACATAACACTTTATATTTGAACAAGTAATCACGAGATTTGGTTGCCCAATCATTTTGATGAGCGACGAAGGAAATCACTTCATTAACAACACTATTAAGGCTATGACTAAAGAATTTGAATTCCATCATCAAAATAACACTCCATATCACCCATAGACAAATGGAACAGTGGAAGCATTTGACAAAATCTTTGAGAATGCACTAATGAAGATATGTAATTTCATTAGGTATGATTGGGACCTGAAAATACCATCAATATTGTGGGCATATAGGACCACATGCAATAATTTGACAAGACACGTGCCATTTATATTGGTATATGTCCAAGAAGCAGTAGTACCATTAGAATTTTTGGTACCCAGCCTGCGCATAGCAGTGATTACACACATGACAGAACAAGGTGCATTTCAGGAAAGGATGAATCAAATAATGATCATGGAGGAAGGTAGGATCATTGAAGGGTTCCACCAACAAGTTAAGAAAGAAAGGGACAAATCTTGGCATGACAGACATATCAAGAAGAAAAATTTCAAGGAAGGATACTTAGTGTTGATGTATGATAGCAAATCCATTCAACACCTAGGAAAACTTAGAATGTACTGGTTAGGACCGTACGAGGTAAAAACTGTCACAGATGGGGGAGTTTCATAGTTGAAATACTTAGTAGGCGCATAAATTAGAGGGATGATCAACAGGATATGACTGAAGCTATACAAGGACAGTCGACCACCCACAACTTGAAAGTCACCATGCATGGTTAAAAGAAAGGGGGGGGGGGGGGGGAGAAAAGAGCAGGATATTAAATGGAACCAATAGAAGAAAAATAAGTTGAAAGGAGAATATGAATGCACACTTTGGAATACGATCCCGAAGAAGAAAATACCAACGATCAATTCAAAATAGAAGCAAGCGGGAAAGGTAAAGACGACAAAATAAGTACTAAATGATGAAGGCAAGTGGACTTGAATGTCGGAAAGGACTGACAAGACGCCGCATTAATCGTGCCAAATGGATATGACAAGGGAGAGTAATGGAAAGTACAAAGGAACCTAAGGTTCATTGAATCCTCCATAAAGGTAACGTCTTCAAAAAGCTTATTATGATGCTCATACAAAGCAAGGATGTGGGAGAAAAAAGATGATTGCAAAATTGGAAGAAGCAGAGAATGAGAGAGCATATGAAGCACAAAGAGAAGTTTACAAAGGCTACTAAGATCGACGGACGATCGAATTTCACCACCATGGAACCACCCAAACAAGTGGAAAAATGCCAGACTACCAGACATTCCAGAGTTAGGACCAGGGAACAAGTACAATCATAGGAAAACAAACAACATCCACCAGAGGTTGTTAATGTAGACTAAATCCCATCACCGGATACATCACCAGTAAACCCCACAAAAGTTGTGGAGGAAACCCAATAGACAGTACCAACAAGCATGGAAGTGGATATGATAGAAGGGGGGCAGGGCCAACAAAATGAAGAACTAGGAAGCCAAGAGCAACCAGAAAACCCTGAAGAATCCCTGAGAGTCGATGGGATGGCAACAAATCAAGAAACAACAATTGAGCTAGACAAATCACAGACAATAGTGGCGGAACATCCACAGGAGGGAGCATTAGAAGATGTCACGATCTGGCTAAAATTGTATGTCAAAGAACAAACAATGAACACTCAAACCTTGAGTCAGCCACCACCATGAAAGGACAAGCACACGGTACCTAGGTCACTGTGCAAACAACCTGCCGCAACAATTTTGTTGCCACGCATACTAGAAGGGGTAAGGTGAAATATGATTTGTTAGGATATGTAGAGAAACTAAAGTATTCAGATCATGATGTAACAGACACAGATAAGTTCTTGGAGTTCATGAAGCAATTCTACCTATATACAATCGATGTCAACCCATTTGGGGAACCGGTTCATTAGCCACTCCAGTGGGCAACATGATTGGAAAAAATGGGGATTTTAGGTCTGCTAGAGATACCACACTTTTCCAGAGGATAGTATGCAAGTAGTTGTGTCAAACAATTGATGGCAGTCACACATGGAGAAGACATATAGCTAGACAAGCTCATCTCAATAAATGTAGAGCTCATTGTGCACATTACAGGGAAGCCATCACGGGGCATGAATCCCACAGAATTTCTCAACGATAAAAAAAAGGAGAAATCACTCAAGGAGGAGATGAAAAAGAAATACAACACTAAAATGGGGACACACAGAATCATCATCAAAAGGATCAATGATGTTGCGAAAAAAATGGCCACAAAAATCATGGCCTGTAAGATGCTCAGGAAATTCCGCAAGGAGGAAGTCCCGGCTGGGGTTGTCGTAGCTGTCACAGAGTGTTCCAAGGGCACCACAGTTAGTTGGTCCATTTATATTTTGAATCTGTTTGTAGATGACTTCAAGGATGCATAGGATCTAGGAACATAATTTCATTACTCATGGTTGATCATGCCGATACCCATTATGGGATGGAAGGAACCAAAATATGTATGTTTTACCACCATACCCAAACCCAATCATGGAGAAATATATTATCGCTTGGCATCGCTTCAGATGATATTAACAGAAAGATGAACACAACTATATTCGAAGGATACCTACACGATCTACAGGAGGCCATCGCCAACCTCTGGAGAATAACACCACAGGCTGTTGCCTACTATCAAGGCATATCCAACTTCAAGGCCACTTGACATGCAATGTGGATCCAGTCGCGGAAGGAACCCAACAAGAAATGGCTACAATTGCACTATTGCATCACAGAAGGGGACATAGAAATGGTTATCAAGATTGGGAAGACGATTAGAGGATTCTAGTCCTCACTCAAGACATACCTTCAAGCATAGAGGAAGAGGAAGAAGGATAGGGAGAGACACATCCCCAGGAAGTCCCAGTGCCCAAGAAAACAAGGATGGGCTAGGCCAAGACAAAGCAGAAAAAAGAGGGGACATCTAAGACAGGAACCCATAAGGGGAAGAAGAATAATACATAGTAGCCACAAGTACAACAGAAATAGGCCAAGGCAGTGCAGGGGACTACACCAAGTCCTAATCCATAAGAACCAAGCCCAACTAAGCGACCATATACTTAGATAGGGTGTGCGCACAAGAATATGAAGGCACATAGAACACCTCTAGAATACACGATCATGGAGAAGGATGTAGAAATCATAGCCCAATTGGTTCAGGATCGCACATCTGAGGATTTTGAGAATGTTGCGCACCACAGGGACATAATGCAAGAAGAGCTAGAAGACATGCGATAGCTCATCAAGCATATTGGGGAAGCGTAGGAAGCTAGAAGCAGCATAGAAATGGGAACATCAACATCACAGACAGGAGGAGAACCATAAGCTAGCGAGCGGGATATAGTCCACACAATACCGCAACTGAGTGCAACATTTCACATTACACCCAGCATGTTGCACATGGATGAGATCATGGGGCAAACACCCCTAAAGGATTTAGCTCAACTACAATTTGTACTTCCATGGATACCATCCAAGGCTCTATATAAACTACAGGTTGTTTTTACCCAGGAGGTACAATATTGTGCATGCACAGACACAGCCGAATTACAACAGCTAAAATATTGGAACAAAAAGTGGTCATAGCTTATGAGAAGATTCAAAATACCGCGTAGAGGGTCAAACTTACAAAAACATAGAAGATTGATCAGATTGCACATATAATCGATCAATTTCAGGAGGAGATCGAGAATCTCCATGAGCATCTCACACCTACAACTCCACTAGAGGTAAGGGAGAAAAGGAGGTAGGAATCAATAGAGAAAATACACGATATAGAATGACAGTTCAATGTAGTAGCTAACTTGTTCAAAAAAGTGGCACAGCTCTGGATGAAGCTGGAAGAGGATCATCAGGTCCGGTAGTGGGACAAAGAAGAAGAAAGGATAAGCGCAACTATCCAAGACCTCAAGCAGAGGCAAAAGACAATGTCCATCATGGATCATGCCAAAGGGGCACATGATATGAAGATATTACAGGTAGAACCCACCACCGCGTAGATGCCAAAAAAGGAGTGTCGGGCTCAAATGTAACTTCTCCAGGAGTGAGTAATAGAGGTCATTACACACACAGAGGAAGGAAAGACACATATGGCACAGACCCAGGCAGAGTGTGCAGGATTGATCAGTGACAAAATTGTAGTAAAAAAAGTAGACGCACTCAAGGAGAAGACCGCACAGGTTCAAATGCAAGAAACAAATCCTAGGGAGAAGTTCTAGACGATCACCAGAGAGATCAACAAAGAACACAAAGGTTAGGTGGCTAGGTATGAGCCACATGTCAGTGTTGGGGGCCTATTGGAAGTAGGCCAAAGTGGAAAGAAAGGCGATTTTGGGAAATAAGGCATGCACAAGGAAAGCAACAGCTGGAAGGAAGAGCAACACACGTGCATGCATCAAAGACCCAACATCGCTAGGGTTATGGTTTTTTTAATACATTGTAAGGGCTGATGAGCCAGAAATGGATATATAGAGATGCTTAGAGGCATTTAAGGGGAGGATATTTTTTGGAAGCATTAGTTAGTAAGAACCTTATTGTAACCATTTTGTAAGTTGTTGAGATAGAGGGGAGTCGGGAGGGTGGATCTTGAGGGTTAGGTCACAGGACAAGGAGCTTGGTGTGATCTAGTCTTCCTCATAATAGATCTCAATCCAACTGAGAGGAGTTGTAAGCGTAGGGAGCTTTGGTTTTGGATCTGCTATAATAAAATAGATTGAGAGCCAAATATTTGTGGACATAGCCTAGGGGGAGTGAACCACGGTAAAACTTGGGTTATATGATTGAATGGATGTGTTTTCTTTACGATCTTCAGTAGTTATTGATATGCTAAATGATGAGTTAGTTATATTTCAGCACAATCGTGAATAACAATTTATTGTGTTAATAAGTTAAAATATAACTTTTAGCACACATTTATCAGATCCTCACACAATCCTAGGCTACAAACACATGAGTATTGCAGTCACCCATTAAGACTATCTCGTGTGAGACTACACAGAGTGCCATGTGTGTTGCGTTGCCTTCTGTTTTACCAGGAGGGTCGATAGTTTTAGACTCTTTGTTGGAATCCTAGTAGACATGAACCCTGGGTCAAGCTGATTAAAGATATAAACTCAAACATATCAATAGTAACCAACAATCCGCAAACATAATTATTTTTTTCAGTTAGCTAAAAACCCTCAGGTTGTTACACATAAAATTCTTCCTCTATTTTTCCATTTAAAAATGATTATTTAACACCCATATGATAAACTTTGAACTTTTTGTAACATGAAAATTCCAAAAAAAATCTAATTTGTTCAGTTCTTGCAACAAGGGAAAAGGTTTCTTCAAAGTCTACACCTTCTACTTGAGCATACCCTTTGCATACTAGTCTAGCCTTGTTCTTGACTATCTTTCCATCTTCATTCAACTTGTTTATGTATACCCATTTAGTTCCAATTACATTATTTTCATTGGGTCATGGGACTAGATCCCAAGTCTTTTTTTTCGCTATTTGTTCTAGTTCTTCATTCATGGCTTTGACCTAATGGTCATCCTGACTTGCTTGCACAATTTTTTTTCGTTCACTCATGGATAGCAATGCAAAATTTGCATAACTAGATTTATCCATTAGTTTTCTTCTATTTTGTACATTTTCTTCCTTGTTCCAAGACGTTTTTGAACATACCTTGATTATGTATTTAGTTGCGATGTTTCTATTCTCTCCTCTTCTTCTGAATCCTATTGTTCTTGTTTCTCATCCATTCCATCGTCTTGTAACTCATTGTTGATTGATTCATCATATTGATAATTATGGTGCTAATGTATCACTGGATGAAGTGGTCCCTCATCTACTTTTACATCTAGGATCTCAATTATTTTATGGAGCCTTTTGTTGTAGTACTTGTATCCTTTATTTCAGGAGGAGTGTCCCAACAAGATACCTTCATTGTCTCTATAATCGAAATTACCTAAGTTGCCTTCATTTCTTTTAATGTAGCTTTTGCTTCCAAAAAAATCGAAGTGATTTATTTATGTTAGTCTTCCATGCCATAGCTCATAAGGGTTTTTATTGATGTTTACTCTTATTTGTGCTTTATTGAGAATGTTAATAGTAGTTTGAACAACTTCTCCCCAAAAGGTTTTTGGTACTTCTGATTCATCAAGCATGTCCCTTGCCATTTCTTGAACTATTATTTTCATCCTTTCTACAAATCCATTCTACTGAGGGGTTCTTGCAATTGATAACTATCTCTTGATCCCATGTTTTTCACAATAACTGTCGAATTCATCAGATGTGAATTATCCTCCTCTATCTGAGCTTAGGAATTGTATTTTTAAGTCCATTTAATTTTCTACCCGCACTTTGAATATTTTAATTTTTTCAAAAGCCTCGAATTTATGCTTTAACAATCCAACCCAAGTCATCCTAGTATATTAATAAATCAACAAAATGAAATATCTTTTACCTAGAAGTGATTCTATACTTGTAGGGCCACAAAGATCTGTATGAATCATATCAAGAGTTTGAGTGCTGGATGGTTCTCTTGCCTTGAATTGAACTCTTGACTACTTTCCAAACTAACATGACATGCATACAATATTCTCGATTTTGGAAATTTAGGCATATCTCTCACAACATATTTTCTTCCTAGCTTATAAAGATGATTATAACTAACATGACCTAGTATTCTTTGCCAAAGTTGTCTCTCATCAGTTTTACCAATGCAACAATTTTATTTTCCTTCTTCCAGAACATACACATTCCATGAAGTTCTAAGTTCCCTTACAACAATATTCCCTGTATTCACATCCATTAATTTACAACCTTTTGAATGAAAGAGAACATTGTGTCCTTGGTCACACATTTTACTTACACTCAACAAGTTATGTCTTAGACCATCTACATATAAAAAAAATTGTGCTTTGGTCTTTCCCTTCTTATCTTCATCTAGTACAACAATTCCTTTTCCTCTAATTCTAGTTGGAGCATTGTTTACAAAATTAACATTACCACCTTTTTCTTTAATTAGGAATTAAAACTTACTCTTTTCTCTTCTCATGTTATTGGAGCAGCCACTATTAATATACCATTGATTTTCTTGATTTTTGGCATATAGAACTAGCCCACAATTTTCTTTGTTTTTATTTTTCTTCCTCCAAGCCTTGGTAAATATTCTTGTATGTCTTACTTATAAATAGGAATCAAATTTATTCTGCATTCACTTGCCTTGTGTCCAAAATTATTGCATATGTGGCATTTGAGGTCATTTAGAAGAGGGGAGAAGTAATTAGTGAAGGAAATTTGAAACATGGCCATAGGAGGTTTACTAAATCCAATTCCTATATTTCTTTTATGTCTAAAAGTCCTACAACTCACATCCTTATGTCCAAAGTTTCCATAAGAGAAACAATATCCATAGAAAAAATTTGGATGCCTTTGAAAAAACTTACTTGTAGGAATCGTCTTTGTCTACCAACTTGATAAATTCTCGCACCTGTTGTTTCCTTGCTTCATATTTTTTTGCATAGTTGGTTTGATCCAATTTTGAATGCGTTTTCTTTTCATATTTTGATTGGTTAGGATGAATTTTGTTTCCCTTGAGAGAATTTGCATAACTAGTAGGCTTCTCACTAGTTGACATGTTGGTGTTTGATTCACCTTTGACAAATTTTCAGACATTCCTTATATCACAACCCTGTCTTTGTTGATTAAGGTTGGTTGTCATTGATGTCAACCCTTGAAGAAAGACCCATAACACAAAGTTTTAGGTAATGGACCCAATAGTGCTTGATGTAAATATGACTCATTATTGTTTTGTCATGATTGATAAGAAGTAAATATGGATGAACTCCAAAGTGGTCCCCTTATGGTGAAAGCCCTCATGGGAAGATACTTTGTGGAGTAAGAGAACCCATGCTTAATTATGGAATAATGAGATAAGGAAAGTGAATTTGTTAGGGAAAATATCCTAGATGGATAGTTCTTGTCATGTCATTTCCTGTGGTATGTGGACGTCACACAATTCCTCACGGTTAGAGAGTTATGGCCATGAGAAGTTGGAGACCCCAGGTTTGGGTAATGGACCCAAGTTTGTTTGATGGGTAATGGTATGAGTTATAATATATTTTCAGATAATACTATTCTATATGGATATTACATGTCATGCCATTTCTGGTGGTATGTAGAACGTCACATAACTCCTCACGGTTTGAGAGTTATGGC
>ML777533.1:786964-818469 GCA_009831015.1 Picea engelmannii | reverse complement strand
TGTTGAGGTTGGTGCATGGTTGATGCACTTGTTTAAGGTACAGGTTGATTACAGGTTGGTGCATGGTTGATGCACTTGTTTAAGGTACAGGTTAATTACAGGTTGGTGCATGGTTGATGCACTTGTTTATGGTACAGGTTGATTATAGGTTGGTGCATGGTTGATGCACTTATTTATGGTACAGGTTGATTACAGGTTGAGGTACAGGTTGATGCATGGTTCAGACTTATTGGTACAGGTTTACAGCAGTATATCTCACAGTGATAGTGTGAAAGTGGTTCCATCATTCTACTTCTACTTCAGGGTGGCAGGACGGGGCAAGGAAAGGTGGTTGTAGCCACTTTCCGGTTGTAGCCAGAGGACATTGGGGGTTGTAGCCTCCTTTTGGTTGTAGCCAAAGATTTGGGGAGTTGGAGCTTCCCTCAAGTTGTAGCCTGAGAAACTAGGAGGTTGGAACCTCCTTCCAGTTGCATCTGGAAAACAAAGGAAGTTGGTGCTTCCAATGAATTTAATTCTTCAAGACATATATGAAAAAGCATTATGTGGTTTTCTCCCGATTTGGGTTTCCACGTAAAACACTGGTGTACTGTGCATGTGTGTGATTGTTTATTTATTATTGATCATTATTGGATAATAATTCTACATTGATATAACATTTGAAGAAAAATGATTATAATTACATTACTACTAATTCACCCCCCCTCTCAGTAATCCAACAGTCTTGTCATTTGGTGATATCTGATTGTTGAGAAAGTTATCTTGATTTTTAGATGCTTTTATGATTTTGATTTGAGTCTTGGATTTATGTAGATAATTTATTAAGTCATTTATTTATTCTTCTAGTTTGTCACATATGTTCTTTTTTTCTTTTATATGATTCATCAATATTTCTTCCCTTTTTTATCCTCTTCTAGCTAATCTTTTAAGATGATTGTTTCTTCACTGATCTCATTGTATTTTTCTTTGTATATATGTAATTGTCCTATCCTTAGTATTCTCTTATTCTTGAGCTTGGAGATTTCCTCCAGTGCACTAACAAGTTCTCCTTCCATTTCTACTACAACTTCACAGTCTTTTGTGTCTTTTTTTTCTTGATCAAATTTGTGCTGCTCCAAATCCATGAGAAGTTTTTCATATTGAATTGTATCTGGATCATATTCTTCTTCTTCAGTCTCTGAAGAGTTGCTTCTATCCTCTTTTTGGTATTTTTTTTTCCTTTTAGTAGAATTTTCATTTTTAATCTCCCTAGGTTTATCCTTTCCTTTTCTTTATTTTTCATTGGTGTTGTTTTCTTTGAAGGGACATTTAGATGCAAAATGGCCAACTTTACCACAATGAAATAATTTGAATGGTAACATATGTTTATACTTTTTGAAGCCCCTCTTTAGTTTCCCTACAAATTTATCTTCTTCTTCATCTGAGAAGTATTCTGATGAATTATAATCTTGAGATGTTGAAAATTTGACTGATGACTTGAAGACTGTGTCCTTTAGAGATAGTTGTTCTTAAATTATTGGTCTTCATCTCATAAGTAGTTAAAATTCCATGGAGCCTATCCATAGTCAATTTATCTATTTCATTCATTTCTTCTATGGCAGTAACCTTTGCATCAAGTCTTGAGGAAAGAGATCTCAGCGCCTTTTGAACCACTATAGCTTCTTCAATATTCTCACATATCCCTTTCATAGTGTTTACAATCTCATCTACTCTGAGAAAGAAACCTGCAATATTTTCAACTTCACTCATTTAGGATTTCAAATTACATTCTGTGAGCTTGAAGTTTGGCCAACTTCACTTTCTCGTCTCCTTCATAACTCTTTACCAATTTATCGCATATTTCCTTTGTGAATTCCAACTGCATTTCTTTAACAAATTTTGTTTCTACAAGTACTCATTGGATAACATTCATAGATATTTCATTAATGTAGTAATGTTTCTTACCTACTTCATTAATAGGAAGAGTTGTTGGGATTTTATAACCATACACCACAATATTTCAGACTTCCATATCAAGAGACATTAAGTAGGTCTTCATTTTGATTTTCCAAAATGAAAAATTTGTTAAATTGAATAGAGGAGGTCTGGCTGAATGAGAAGAAGAATATTGACTTTGCATAACTTTTGTGTGATATTCCTTCCAATTGTTAGGATGTTACTGATGAAACCTTTCTCTGATACCAATTGTTATAACTTACAACAATACTGAGAGGGCGAGTGAATTAGTATTGTATAAAATTTCTCAATTTCCTTTCCTTTCAATAATTTAAATTTATTTAGAAATGCTTACTTAATAAACAATACATGTAGAAATCAAAACACAACAAATAAAACACATTACACCTAGATTTTTATGTGGAAACTCAATATAAGAGAAAACCACATAACATATTTATTTATATTATTCTAAAAGAAACAACTTACAATTTATAATTATTCAACTTGACAGAGAGCCACCTGTCATAGAAAATGAGGACACCAATCCTCTCAGGCACCAACCTGTCGTAGAAAATGAGGACACCAACCCTCTCAGGAACCAACCTTTCACATATAATTAGAAAATAAATCCTCTCAGGAACCAACCTGTTACACATGACAAGGACATCAATCCTCAATGAGCTTCAACTCACCCTAGCACCACCCTGCCACCCTGTATTTAGTTTAAAAATTCTTATAGAAGTGGATATTTCTCTCCAACTCAAAAGAAATATGATATGTCTCCAATTCAGTTTCAATGAATGATTCATGACCTTTTTCTTCTCTTCTCATCCACACTTCACTCGAACAGAGCACATCCCTATTTATAATACTTTTTCTTGAGTTCTACATCCTATCTGTGGACACATAACAATTATATTGTGGACATATCTTAACCATATCAAATTCCTTTTAGCTACACTTATTTGTAAATAAATTATGTGGATGCATGATGGTTATATTGTGGACATATACTGACCGGATCAAGGTCCAGTTAGTTATATGTGGACATACTTCTATCTAAATTAAGAAAAATTCTTGTCCAATTATAGCTGGAAATTCTTTGACTAAATCAAATGGACCAAATCTTCCTACGAATGAGCTCCAACTAAACTCCAACAACATAACCTGGTCTTATAAGGGAATCTCCTAAAGAATGACATAGCAATTCACATTCAGGTCTACAGAGAAACTATTGCGTAGATAGAAAGATATCCAAAGACTCAAGTCACAAGTCCTCATCCTATCACACTTGCCTGCAGTCAAGTCACCCAGTCACCCCACTAGATTGTTAGCGCTCCTTGGTGAATTGCTCACTTGAATGCCAAAATTTCTCTTGTTTTGTCACTTGTCACACAGACTTCATCTCGTCCCACTCCATTGTTCCATTTTTCATACTTCCTTAAGGAGCCCTACAGATTTTGTTCTATGCAACTTCCACACATTTTGCCACAGTCCTATTGGAAGCCCAACATATTTTTAATTTTTTAAAGCGTCAAATAATAATATATGTAACTACCTACCTGGGGTCGTACATTTTTGTCCTTCATAAGCAATTTTTGAAACTACAAATGTGTTTTTTCGGTTATTCCTAGTGTTTTTGTTTTCGTGCTTCATTCATGATTGAAAGCATGAAAACGAAGCATTAAAAATTATGATTGTATTACCGCTTCATTTAAAAGTTTATGAAAGATAGATGGCTCCACAATTTTTGTTAATAAAGACTTTGTTTCCTGCTATCAAGCTCATCTTCTTTATTGACTCCTCAAATGTGAATCTTGCTTATGGATTGTTATTTGAATAAACAAGGGTCCTTTAAATTCAAACCTTGATATATTTTTTGTGGCCCTTGGTCATGCATTTCCTTTTCAATACATTTTGGTTTATAAATTTTTTCCCTATCCTAAACTTTAGAAACCAAACCTACCTTGTTGTGCAATAATGAATTTTTAATGCACATGGTCGTGGCCTGTACCATGTAAGAGGCGGTAGTTCGATGACAGTAAGCCCATCACTTCGATCTTAGTCTCAGGTTTTGCTTGTACTCCTTGCATTCATTTCACGAAATGCCTATCATTTCGTATTGAGGAAATTTTGTTCATACGCCCTAGGTTTTTGATGAGTTTTGTGTCTGAAATGTCTCTCTGGTTTTCTCCTTCGAAACCCTCCATACTCACTATGTTTTATTGACTGCTTGTCGAATCCCCATGGCCCCGGTTGTTAGGATCGAATCCAATGGCCCTCAAACCCTACTCCTCTGCGATGATGCAAGGGAAGATCTCATGAGTCAAGGCTAGCTTGTTTTTATTGAGAAATTCCAAGGATTCAACCTGCGTACCGCTCAGGAATTTGCCCTTTCATTTGACGAATGTCAAGCCAAAGTGGGAGATGTTCAGGTCGAAGTCACAGAGGAGTTTTTAGGTCAAGAAACAGGTCTTCCTTTAACCGGGCATAAGTGGTTCAAAAACGCTAAAGTTGACGAGGTTCCATGGAGCCTTTTCTTTACATCTCAAAAAATCAAATGTTGTGACAGAGTTATGCCCGTGTCCATCTTGAAAACCCGATGGCATGGCCCGCTAGCAGTTTTGAAACAATTCGTGATGTGTGAAGGTTGTTTTGGTTTTGTTTTTCTATATCATATACGTTTGCTTATGAATTTCATTGGGTTTCAATTAAACATGCCATATTACCTGTGGATAAGCTTGTATAAAATGGAAAAGAGGTATAAAAGAAAACAATTGGATTCAAGCTTGTTTCACCACGGCCTAATAAAGATATTGTTGGTACATCAATTAAAATTACAACATGATGACTGGAACGCCTTCCTGGCCCGAAACGGTTTCGTTGACTCCAATGTTGTAGAGGTTAACAAACCCGTGATAGAGGAAACCGTAGTCCCTTCATATACACAGGTCTGTCTTAAAGCCACCCTCAGTAAGCCTATATCCGACCCAAAAGACGTTGGCCAGAGCCATCCTAATGCCTCTGCTAAGAAAGAAAATAGACCTGTGGGGAATCCATCTAAAGGCAACAGTGAATACAGTCCAACACACAATTGTGGGTATTCTCAAATGGTCGTCGCAGGTTTACAATGTGAAACTTGTTTGTTATGGATTGACAGGTATTACACAAACATACCCATTTTACAATCACAGATCAAAACCCTCACCGATCTGGTCGACCCCCTAATAGAGGAAAATCATAGGCTCACGTCCAGTGTTCAGAGACAAGGAAAACGTCTGAAAACAACAGGGAACATCATACTAAAAAATGTTGAAAGTATCATAGCAGTGATCAATTCTGAGATCATGTGAATCGATTTGATTTTCCAGTTAAAGGTAAAGATTTATTTTTGTCTTAAAATAGTGTTACATTCTTGTTCATAGAATAAATTAGATTTTGTTGCTAAAATAAGACTAGCTACATAATCAACAAATTCTGTAGTCCGTCTATTCTTATTCAAAATTTGGAAAATATTGGTTAAATGTATATCTGAATTTCATTTATTTCATCTTTTTCTTTCAGGATATTTGGGAGTTTATGGTGACTAAATGATCTGGAGCTTTTTTTTGAGCTTATTAGCCATATCCATGGCTCATTTTTGTGTAAACATGAACAAACTCTTTTTCATTTTTAAAGATTAAGTGTGATTTGGGGTTGTTATATTCCCCCCTATTTTTGTAATCAGTAGATGACTGTAGAGATTTAATATTATCTTATAAGATAATACAGTTAGCTTTTTTTAACCCTTTATAAACTAATATTTTTGTAATTAAATCATCTTGGCCTGGGGCTGAAGTATGGACAATTAGTTCACAGAGTTGAATGGAACAAAAATGCATATTATAGCTTTAGCTTCTTGTGTATGATGTCTTAGTTTAAGTTTTGTTTATCTTGAGATGATAATAGGTGTTGATAGCTTTTGTCTTCATGCTTATTATGAGTTGGGATAATTCATTTATAAATACTATCTATATGTGATGTTTCAGATATTATATAGAGTGGTCATTCGTTCAACCCAAATGATAAGATTTTTCTTTAATTTTGTTGAATGATTAAAAGCATGTTGTTACAGTTAGATTTATCTTATTTGTAATTAATTTCAATCACAAATACCACAACGATTATTTGCATCTCTTCTTTCTGTCATTAAAATTCAACGACCAATATACTGTGTTGCATTTATTCCGAACAGTTTCAAGGTTCATTGCAGATTTATGTCTTGGACAGACTGGCTGGACTTTCCATAATTATACAGATGTTGGATGCACGTCGATTAACTCATTGATAGGTTAGTTCATTTCTTTATGTTGTTTGTTTGTCTACGAAACTCTAATATATGGTCTGGCTTTGACCATCCACATACATTTGTTTCATAGTATTTTTTTTGTTTAATCTTAGATAAATAAAGAAAAAACAAAAAAAAAAGTTTATATGCTTTCTTTATCTTCTTTCATTAAAGAAGCCATCTTTTTACAGATTTTTGTGAGTTCAGATTAAAACTCGCATCTTGTACATCATGCACATAATTTAGATAAAAAAATATGTTGTGTAAATATTATTTAAAATAGTTATATAGATATGTATATACATATATACATTAAGTAGTTATTTGTTAATTTTCTCTTTTCCTTTTATTTGTTTCTTTCAAGACTTTTAGATTGGCCAACAGAGCCATGAAACCCGTAAGAGAAAGTCACACCAAATGGCCTAGGTTATTTAGACAACCCCAGACCAGACTCATTCTTCCAATTGACGGACGATCATTTTTTCCCGTCAACAAATGGCACTAGAAGGAGGGCATGAACACGATTGATGGCACGTGGAGGTCGCAAGACTCCTCCCCCACACACCCTCTCCCCTATAGTAACAAGAAGTCATTCTGACGAAAATGTTACTTCTCAAATAGAAACCACCTCAAATGAAAATCCACAAATTACCATTGAGCCAGTAACACCAAACCCTCCAGGGTCCGACGTACAAGAAATTGTTCGTCAATCACTTCTAAGGACACACAGTGTTTTGCCCTGTATCAGACAACCAGGTCGACCACTGAATCAACCCTTAGATTTCTATGATATCAGAGAGAAACTTGAAGGCACTGGTCTTCTCCTAAATCCTACAGATCCATATCACATCCCCACTCCCACAGTCGAAGGATCTAGTATCCCACCTTCACCACAACCTTCATCTCTTTCCTCATCGGGAGAAGAGTCATCAGACGAAGGTAGTTCTTCATCTCAGCCTTCGACACCACCCACACCCATGGAAAATCCAAACAATCCCACCAAACCTTAGCTTGATCAAGATGTTGTGGCCATACCTGGACCCCAACATCCTTTTCCTAAACATCTGGAGAAATGGCTCCCTAAATTTGATCCAGATTCGAAACAAATCATTGAGGATCACATAAAAAAATTCAGGTTAGCCATTAGACTCTGAAACGTAGAACACGAAGATGTAGTATCTAAAATTTTTCCATACACTTTTGAAGGCAATACCTCTATGCATTATTTTGCCCAACAACCCCACACCATTGTATCTTGGGATAGATTCGAATATTGTTTCCTTGAGAAATTCAGAGATGACAAATCTTCCTAAGTCTTAGTCATGGAACTCTCCAGTTTAAAGATGAACCCCAAGGAAAAAATAAAAGACTTTAATCAAAGGTTTCTAACATTAAAGAATCAAATCCCCATTGATTCAATGCCTTCTGAAAATCTTATCGTCGCATACTACACCAAAGCCTTACACCAGAACATAGCAATCTGGGTAAAAAGGTCTAAGAAGGAAACATTATTGGAAGCCTTTGAGGAGGCGAGCCAAATTGAGAAAGATATTCTAAGACTAAAGGATAATATCTTTAATGAGGCAGAGATTACCTCATCTTCCAAGAAGAAAATTGAAATTCTTCCTAGACTTACCCAAACCAAAACTCAATCAGACGGTTCAGATCTGGAAAGTTTACATAAGGTCGTTCAAAAATTGTCTAATCAAGTCGTAGATTTAAGGATATCGGCTGAAGAAACTTCTTCAAGCAAAGGTTCTTATAAACCCCCTTTTAGAAAACTTTTTCCCACAAACCAATCCAACTTAAATTCTAAAGGCCTTAATTTAGAAATCCTACAATATGTGATATAGATAATCCTTGAAGCTCATGATAACTTAGTTCCCCTAAGATTTTTGAAGATGTAGTTGAACAAGAAATAGTGGAAGAGGACGAATCCTCTCCCAACATCTTCGGGCATTTTTCGGATAGTATCTTTCAAGCCAATTTTGAAATGGTTCATCTTTATAATACCAGAAGCAAAACAAAAAACAAACCCTCTTCTGAAATTGGAACTAGTGCACCTCAAAAACAGTTTAAGCAGACTGAAACGAAACAAAATTTAGCAACCCCGAGTTTAGAGTACGATCTGATTGAAGACATTAAGAAACTTAGAGCTATTATTTATGTTTATGAATTGTTGAAATTTTCTTTTCTTCTACAAAACATGCTTCAGAACATTGCAGAAAACAACAATCTGAAAAGCAACAAATTTGCATAAAACAACCCTAAAACATCCCAAAAGGTTCCCGTTAAAATGACACTAGAACCCTCGGATAAAAGAGACCTTGCTGTAAAAAGTGTAACAAATGTAGATAGAATAATTCCTGGGACTGCAACTAAAAATCAACAAAGTTCTGTTGTTAACACTCGTAGAAATGTCCCACCTTTTCTGTTGACCTTTGAAATTTTCAATAGGAATGTACATAATTGTATGGTAGATTCTGGTGCGTCATCAGATGTAATGTCTTGGTCTGTCTGCCAAAAAATCAATGCTGAAGTCCAACCTTCAAGTCTGAAAATTATTCAGCTTGATCAAACCAGTGTTAAGGTGATAGGTGAAATAAAAAATGTCCTCATCAGATTATCCTCTAATCCTAAAGTTCACCAAATTATTGATATTATTGTTGTGGACATACCTGAAGTATATGGATTATTTTTAAGTAGGGATTGATCCGAATAGCTGCATGGTTACTTTACGACAGACTAGTCTCATTTGTGGCTGCCAGAGAATGGAAAGCCTAATAGAATCAAGATCAATTGTGAGTGTTATCTCAAGCTTACCATGACTGATTTAAATGACACTAATGAACCATTTACTGCTTTTTCTAATTCACATGAAATGCAGGGAATGAACACCTTTTTCGGTAACTTCATGGCAGAAAATTCTACCATTACTGACCCAGAACAACAGTCAGAACTCATGATGTGCACACAGTCGACAACTCTCCCTAATATGTCACATATAGCTGATGAGACTCACATATGGTCTCTCTACTTCAATGGGTTCAAATCTAAAGAAGGAGCTAGTGCAGGATGTGTGCTCATTGACCTAGCAAGTAACAAAACTTTGATCGCTTGTCGATTAGAATTTGAATGCACAAACAAAACGGTTGAATATGAGGCACTTCTGCAAGGACTCAGAAAGGCACTAGATTTGAAAATACAGAATTTAATGGTATTCGGTGATTCAGAAGTTGTGGTCAAGAAGGTAAGGAATTTCATTCATTGCCTAACTCCACACCTGAAAAGTTATCAGGCTAAGGTATGGAATCTAATGCACAAATTTTCCGCATTTAACATTAATTCCATTCCAAGATTAAATAATTTTGAGGCTGACTTGTTAGCTAATGTTGCTTCTAAACTGTTTCTCACATAAGGCCTTTCTCTGAACATGTTCTCCATTGAGTTGTTGTTTAGACCATCAGTCCCGTACAACATCACTAATTGGAGATTGTTTGATGACGATCAATAGATCATCAGTTTCCTACACATGGAAGACACTTTCCAAGGTGTGGTTATCAATGAAGGCACCCACGACGAATACCTCCACAATTTTATGGTAATATCGGACCCAAGCTCTCAGGAAACAACATCAGATATGGTAAATTCTATCCCAAAATCTGTGGTAAGATTAGAAAAGTTTTATGATTTGCATAATAAATTCATAAAATCGGTAAATTGTAAAATGAATAGTTCTTCTTTGGACCATGAAAAAATAAATCTAGGAACTAAAGATAATCCATAATGCATCAATTTGGGAATGGGATGTTCTGAGTAAGAGAAATCAGCCTTTATTAAATTGTTTAAAGAATTTAAGGATGTCTTTGCTTGGATGTATGATGATCTAAAAACATTCGACCCTAACATTATACAACACATCATCCCCATGAAACCCTGGACTCATCCTTTTCAACAGAAGTTAAGAAAGATGCACCCAAAGCTAGAACCAACGGTCAAGAAAGAACTAAACAAACTATTGAATGCAAAGATAATCTTCCCCATAAAGCATACATAGTGGGTTTCTAACCTTGTCCCTGTGAGGAAGAAAAGTGGTGAAATTTGACTATGCATCTATTTCCGAAACTTAAACCGAGCATTCGATAAAGATAGCTACCCCATTCCTCTGATGGAACAAATTCTCCAACAGGTATCTGATTCTGAAATATTGTCGCTACTAGACGGTTTTTCAGGGTACAACCAAGTCCTCATGTCTCCTCCAGACCAGCTGAAAACCACTTTTCGTACTCCATGGGGAACCTATGCTTATAAAAAGATGCTTTTTGTTCTTATAAATGCCGGTGCCACTTTCCAGAGAGCGATGGATATCGCTTTTCGCAGTTTAATGAATCAATCTATATTCATCTATCTTGATGATATCATGGTTTTATCCATGAATAAGGAGGATCACTTAACCCATTTGAGATCTGTTTTACAACGATGTCGTAAGTACGACATCTCTCTGAATCCTAAAAAATATGTCTTTGCAGTAGAACAAGGAAAGCTGCTCAGTTTCATAGCATCCAATGAAGGTATCATCATTGATCCCGAGATGACTCAAGTCATTTCAAAACTCCCTCCCCCTCTTCCAAAAAATTATGCAATCTTTCCTAGGTCAGATAAATTTTGTAAGAAGGTTCGTTCCGATTTTTTCGAAAATGGTGAGGACTTTACAAAACTTAATAAAAAAGGATGTGCCATACCATTGGGGACCTCAAGAAATTCAATCTTTTGATTCAATCAAAAAATCCATAGTGGAGGCTCCATCCCTAATAAGCCCTGACTTTCCATGAGATTTCACTCTTTACACATTTTCCTCCAATCGATCTTATGCCGCTGTGCTAACCCAAAGGAATGCTGGAAAAAACAAGGTTCCCATTGCCTTTATGAGCTCAACCTTTAAGGGAGCAGAGCTTAATTATCCAGCTATAGATCGACATGCTTACATTGTTTTTAAAGAAGTAAAACATTTCCTATCGTATCTACTGAAATCTAGAACTAAAGTCATTGTTCCTTACCCGACTGTCATAAATTTATTAGTATAGAAAGAACTGGGTGAAAAATGGGCAAACTGGGTGACATCCTTACAAGAGTATGACCTCGAGATCACCCCAACACAAATTGTTAGAGGCCAAGGTCTATGTAAATTGGTCGCTAATTTAGTTGAAGAAAATCAAAGTCAAACTGAGATGTTAATTGAACATCGACATAATCAAAGTCAAATCTGTTGTGTACAAAATCCTACAAATCCTTGGTATGATGACATTAAGTTTTATCTAATACATTATTGAGCTCCTCGTCACCTTGATCCCATAAAGAGGAGAGTGTTGAGATTAAAGTATGCACCTTACCAGCTTGTGAATGGTGTATTATTTCGCAAAAATTTTGATAAAATACTTATGCGTTGTCTAGCAAGAGATGAAGTAGAAAAAGTCTTATCTGAGTTGCATGAAAGAGAAGCTGGTGGGCATTTTGGTGGAGACACTACTGCCCACAAAGTACTAAGGGTAGGGTATTATTGGCCCATGCTTTTCAAATATGCCCATACATTATGCCTCAAATGTGCAATCTGTCAGAAGCCTTATGGATGTGTACAGAAGGCAGCATTCACGCTGCAACCTATCTCAATGGATTTCCCTTTTCAGTAATGGGGTCTTGACATTATTGGCCCAATAAACCCCACCTCCTCACAACAACATAAATACATCATCACAACAACATATTATTTCACCAGATGGTCTGATGTTGTGCCATTAAGAGTGGTGAACACTAGTCAGGTAATGTCTTTCCTTAATTCAAACATCATCACTCGATTCGATATTCCTGAATGTCTAGTATTCGACAATGCTTCCTATTTTTCATCTCTCAAAATGAATGCCTTTGCTTTAGAAAAAGGGATAAAGCTAAAATATTCTGCCAGATATTACCCCCAAGGAAATGGTTTGGTAGAATCAACAAACAAAAACCTGATCAAGATTATCAAGAGAACAATCTCTGAAAACCACAAAAACTGGCATAATGCACTATTCAATGCACTCTGGGATGATAGGGTAACTCCGAAAACTGTTGTTGGTAATTCCTCCTTCTTTTTGGTTTACGGAAGGGAAGCAATTCTTCCTCCGCATGTTCTTCTCCCCTCTCTACAACTATCGTAGAAGGTTCAAGAAGAAGACTGTCCTCCTCTGGAAAGTCATATTAATGCTCTGCTAAAGTTAGAAGAGGTAAGGACTCAAGCAAAACAAAAACTAGATCAACATCAATATATTGTCAAAAGCTGGTTTGATTCCAGTTTTTCCTTGGATAGGAATTTTGAGGTAGGTGATCTTGTCCTCAAGTGGGATAAACCTCATGAGGGGAAAGGGGAACATACTAAGTTCCAAAACCTATGGTTGGGACCATTTTTAATCACTGAAAAACTAGGTCCCAGTTCTTTCTACCTATAGATTTTAGAGGGACAACCACACACCTTTCCGGTGAATGGCCAAGCTCTCAAGAGGTATTTCGCTTGACAAATCCTAGATACACCTTTTGTACATAATTGTTTTTGTTTTGGTTTGTTTTGGTTTTCTTTTTCATTCTTCTTTCTTTCCTTAATTTTTTGTTTTGGCTTTATGATTTAAACATGTTCGTATTACATTCTAGTTCAAAAGGAAGGACATAATGCTTCATCTTTAAACAACTGCCAAGGGCTTCCAGAGCATCAATTGTTGTGTTTTTCTAAAACGTAGACTAGTGAAAGATGGTATTTTGTTTGAGAATTGATTTCTCGGTTTCAATTTGCATTTGAGAGTAAACACGACCATAATTAAAAGCTCTTTATGTTGTCCCTACTTTTAAAAAACAAACTCAACGATGCCTTCCTGTCCTCAAAAAATTGGTTTCATCAGTGAACTATTTTCAAACCATGATGAAGGTTAGAAAGCAAAAATTAAAGTAGACAAAAAATAACAAAATGTGCCAAAGACTGAAATTTTCAGCATCACCCCGCTCTTCTAGATATCTATAAATTATATCAATAATCTCCCGAGAGTTGTGGGAAGTGTTTGGAAACCCACCGGGACACTGAACATGTCTACTGGCAGCAGGTAAATGCATGCATGATGCCAAGACAACTTCATCGGGGTATTGAACAGGCCCGCTGGCAGCGAAGTGATGTAAGGTTAAAGAAAATTCTTAGGTATAAATTTCGATTTTGGTCATAAGCATCCTTCATTCTGATTTGAAATTTCTTAGACAGGATAAAGGCGTTAGAGTGGGTTAATTGACATCCCTGTCGAGGCTATGGATGCCTATTGGAAGCAGTGGCCCTATCAACGGTATTGGAGCCAATAACTTAAACATTGTGGCTTTCATTTGTTAAGTCTGTCAGCAGATTTCATTTTTTTAATGAAAGATATCTTAAGCTGGACCACGTAATGATTGTCAAAAATGCTCAAATGTCTTTCAGTTGTTCTTTGATTTGAAATCATTCAAATATTTCTAGCCTGAACTCATCATTAATACAGAGATTACTGCTTCTCCTAGCAATTCACCATTGTTGGCAGCCCAACATATTTTTAACTTTTTAAAGCGTCAAATAATAATCTATGTAACTGCCTACCTGGGATCGTACATTTTTGTCCTTTATGAGCAATTTTTGAAACTACAAATGTGAGTTTTCGGTTATTCCTAGTGTTTTTGTTTTAGTGCTTCATTCATGACTGAAAGCATGAAAACAAAGCATTAAAACTTATGACTGTATTACCGCTTCATTTAAAAGTTTATGAAAGATATATGGCTCCACATTTTTTGTTAATAAAGACTTTGTTTCCTGCTAACAAGCTCATCTTCTTTATCGACTCCTCAAATGTGAAGCATGCTTATGGATTGTTATTTGAATCAACAAGGGTCCTTTAAATTCAAACCTTGATATATTTTTTGTGGCCCTTGGTCATGTGTTTCCTTGTCAATACATTTTGGTTTATAAAAAATTTCCCTATCCTAAACTTTAGAAATCAAACCTACCTTGTTGTGCAATGATGAAGTTTTAGTGCACTTGGTCGTGGCCTGTACCATGTAAGAGGTGGCAGTTCGATGACAGTAAGCCCATCACTTCGATCTTAGTCTCAGGTTTTGCTTGTACTCCTCACATTCATTTCACAAAATGCCTATCATTTCGTATTGAGGAACTTTTTTTCATACGCCCTAGGTTTTTGATGAGTTTTGAGTCTAAAATGTCACTCTGGTTTTCTCCTTCGAAACCCTCCATACTCACTATGTTTTATTGACTGCTTTTCAAATCCCCATGGATCTGGTTGTTAGGATCGACCCTAATGGCTCTCAGACTCTGCTCCTGTGCGATGATGCAAGGGAAGATCTCGTGGGTCAAGGATGGATTGTTTTTATTGAGAAATTCCAGGGATTCAACCTGTGTACATATTAGGAATTTGCCCTTTCATTTGATGAATTTCGAGCTAAAGTGGGAAACGTTTAGGTCAAAGTCAGAGAGGAATTTTTAGGTCAAGCAACAGGTCTTCCTTTAACCGGGCAGAAGTGGTTCAAAAATGCTAAATTCGACGAGGTTCCATGGAGCCTTTTCTTCATGTCTCGAAAAATCAAATGTTGCGACAGAGGTATGCCCGTTTCCATGTTGAAAACCCAATGGAATGGCCTGCTAGAAGTTTTGAAACAATTCGTGATGTGTGAAGGTCGTTTTGGTTTTGTTTTTCTATATCATATACGTTTTCTTATGAATTTCATTGGGTTTCAATTAAACATGCCATATTACCTATGGAGAATCTTGTATAAAATGGCAAAGAGGTATAAAAGACAACAATTCGATTCAATATTGTTTCACCACGGCCTAATAAATATATTGTTGGTACATCAATTAAAATTACAACATGATGACTGGAATGCCTTCCTAGCCCAAAACGGTTTCGTTGACTCCAATGCTGTAGAGGTTGACAAACCCATGATAGAGGAAACCGTAGTCCCTTCATCTACATAGGCCTGTCTTAAAGCCACCCTCAGTAAGCCTATATCCGACCCAAAATACGTTAATAAAAACCATCCTAACACCTTTGCTAAGAAAGAAAACAGACCTGTGGGGAAGCCATCTAAAAGAAACAGTGAATACAGTCCAACACACAACCGTGGGTATTCTCAAACAGTCATCACAGGTTTACAATGTGAAACTTGTCTGTTCTGGATTGACAAGTATTACATGGACATACCCATTTTACAATCACAGATCAAAACCTTCAATGATCTGGTCGACCCCCTAATAGAGGAAAATCGTAGGCTCAAGTCCAGTGTTCAGAGATAAGGAAAACGTCCGAAAACAACAAGGAACATCATACTAAAAAATGTTGAAAGTATCACAACAGTGATCAATTTTGAGATCATGTGAATCGATTTGATTTTCTAGTTAAAGGTAAAGATTTCTTTTTGTCTTAAAATAGTGTTACATTCTTTTTCATAGAATAAATTAGATTTTATTGCTAAAATAAGACTAGCTACAGAAACAACAGATTTTGTAGCCAATCTATTCTTATTTGAAATTTGGAAAATATTGGTTAAATGTATATCTGAATTTCATTTATTTCATCTTTTTCTTTCAGGATATTTGGGATTTTATGGTGACTAAATGATCTGGAGCCTTTTTTGAGCTTATTATCCATATGCATGGCTCATTTTTGTGTAAACAGGAACAAACTCTTTTTCGTTTTTAAAGATTAAGTGTGATTTGGGGTGGTTATATTCTCCCCATTTTTGTAATCAGTAGCTGACTGTAGAGATTTAATCTTATCTTATAAGATAAGACAGTTGGCTTTTCTGAACCCTTTATAAACTGTTATTTTTTTAATTAAATCATCTTGGTCTGGGGTTGAAGTATGGACAATTAGTTCACAAACTTGAATGGAACATAAATGCATATTATAGCTTTAGCGTCTTGTGTATGATGTCTTAGTTTAAGTTTTTTTTATCTTGACATGATAATAGGTGTTGATATCTTTTGTCTTCATGCTTATTATGAGTTGGGATAATTCATATATAAATACTGTCCATATGTGATGCTTCAGATATTATATAGAGTGGTCATTCATTCAACCCAAATGATAATATTTTTCTTTAATTTTGTTGAATGATTAAAAGCATGTTGTTACAGTTAGATTTATCTTATTTGTAATTACTTGCAATCACAAATACCACAACGATTATTTGCATCTCTTCTTTCTGTTGTTAAAATTCAACATTCAATATAGTGTGTTGCATTTATTCCGAATAGTTTCAAGGTTCATTGCAGATTTATCTCTTGGACAAATTGGCTAGACTTTCCATAATTATACAGATGTTGGATGCACGTCGATGAACTCATTGATAGGTTAGTTCATTTATTTATGTTGTTTATTTGTCTACGAAACTCTAATATATAGTCTAGCTTTGACCGTCCACATACTTCTGTTTCATAGTATTTTTTTCGTTTAATCTTAGATATAAATAAATAAAAAACAAAACAAAAAAAGTTTATGTGCTTTCTTTATCTGCTTTTGTTAAAGAAACCATATTTTTACAGATTTTCGTGAGTTCATATTAACGCTCGCAGCTTGTACATCATGCACATAAATTAGATAAACAGATCTGTTGTGTAAATATTATTTAAAATAGTTATATAGATACGTATATACATATATACATTAAGTAGTTATTTGTTAGTTTTCTCTTTTCCTTTTATTTGTTTCTTTTATGACTTTTATATTGGTCAACATAGCCATTAAACCTGTCAGAGTGAGTCACACCAAATGGCTTGGGTTATTTAGACAACCCCAGACTGGACTCGTTCTTCCAATTGACGAACGGTCATTTTCGCCCGTCAATAAGTCCATCCCATTGCACCGACTTTGTCTCATCATACTCCACTGTACCATTCATCGCACTAGTTCAAAGCACCATGCAGATTTTCTTCTGCACTATTGACCCTTTCGTCCTTCGATACTAGGGATAATTTTAAGGATGGAAATTTATTTTGAAATGTAGAAACCTTGGGGAATCTTATTGGTCCTTTATATGTCAACTATAAATGTTTGGCGATATTTTTGTTAAAATATTCAAATTTGTAAGGATTTTATATAGTTTTTATAAAATTTTGGTGATTTTTAAGGTAAAATGATTTTTTCCTATAGAATCTGGGTGAATAATTTTTAGAATGGTGAATCTTTTTTTGGGAAAAAGCATGGAAAATTGGCCCTGGGAAAAATTTAGCCCCTAAAATTTTCCATGTTCAATCCTTTTGTGCACTTATATTTTCATCTTTTCACGACTTTCTCTGTCTTTGCACCATACTTTGTGCCATAATTTCTATACCATTGATCCTATTATGTTCTGTTGATCATTTCATCCTTCGATCCTTCTTTTCACTTATGTTTTCATGCTTTTAGGACTTCCTCTTTCTGTTGTTGCACTATAATTGACCATATCCATGATCATTTTACATCAATGAAAACATATGCACAACAATATTTACAACATCATGGTAAGTTACATATGTGTTGGTTGGGCCCTTTCTGCATGGTCTACATCAGTGAAGCCAGTGTCACCAAGTTGGATACATTACAAGGACAATGGATTAGGTTACTCATCAATGGAAGCAAGTTGAAGTTGTATTATGGCCCACAGGGGTCACCTATAATTTAACTAGTCAACCTGGAGTTCTCATAGGGTAGGCTTAGAGTAGGTTGTACAATAAGTAGAAGAGTACATCATCTGCATAGTTCAACTTTTTTGGCAGCTCAACAATTTCACCACTCACATAGATGGATTAGATAGACTGAAATATTTGTAGATTCCCAATATTTGCAATTGGGATCAAAGTTATGACCTACATACAAGGTGCTAGATCTATCAAGGGATTCACACAAGCTTGGGTTGAGCTCCCTGGTTCTACATTACATTGAAGGGTCAAGTAATCTAGTTCCGAAATATCGCTCAGAACTATCACACGTAACTAGTTATGACACCACATTCCAAAAGGCACATCATCGGTACAATATATAAGAATTGTTATCTCCTCATCTATGGGGATTTGACGAGACTCTATAATTCTTCTCCATTCAATCTCATTGTTCGGTTCTTTTTTTCATTCTATCTTTCACCTCCAATATTTCTTTACTCTATATATATCCTCTTTCACCCACCCATCCATAGGAGACATCCTCCACATCCCATTCTCTCTGGCCCCCACTCATCACTCAACTTCTTGTTCTCTCTCTTCTCACTACTACCATTCCATTTTCAACTAGTCTTACTATTTCTTGGTCAATTTATATTTTCATTGCTCAAATCAATAGAATTTCCATGGAATATAATCTATATCCCAACTAGGCAACCTGAGAGCCCACATTCTAGTTTTCCCAACGATTGAAAATTCGACATCAATTATTAGGTAGAGGTCCCACCCTCTTATTCATTAGAAAGACACAAAAAAGTACCACATAGTTCCATGAAGTGTTCTTCAAAGCTAGGATAGTATGCCATCTCTCTAATCTCGACGCCAATTTTCCTACCACCATGGATAATCACCTATGTTGAAGAGGATATTCCAAGGTTGTGGGTTCTCCTCTCCATTGGGCTAGTAGGTCCTTGTATTCTATCCTCTACTACTAGAAAAATGAGATAGGAGGATGGGGATGGTATCCCTTGATGGAGATCTTCCTCAGGATCTAGTTCTTATAGGCCAATGAGTGATTGGGGTAATTTCTAGTTGTATCACTTGGTTCAGTTAGGGGATCAATTTTTGGATTATGTGCATTAAGAAGATCCCTCATTCATCACTCCAAAAACCTATTGTGTCATAAAATTAGCATCTTTTGACATCTTATTTTCGTTATTTTTAATCCCTTATATTAACTTGTAACCTTATATTAACCCATTTTTATGCTCATATGCATGATCTAGGCTCAAAGTATTTTTCCATTAGATTTCTCAGTATTTCATTGAGTTGTGATTAACATTAAGGAGAAATAGTGTATTATGTATTTACTTTTGAAATGATGTCTCATGGGTGAACAAATTTTTATTAGATTGGGTCCACAAACTACAATGTTGAAGAAAAAATGAATTAATGGTGAAGAGCATTTATAGATCCATGTGTTGAATATTTAACATGCCATGGAGGAGGGGATCGATCACCACCAATCATGTAGCCACTTGAGGAAGACAATAAAAAAAACACATTTAATATTTTTAATTATTGGAAAGTAGATTTATATGTGCCCACATGTGCATATCCATTTTTATTATAGACTGAAAGGTATCCCATGTATATATCATGGATCTAGGGATCCCAATGCCATTATCGACTATTTTAAATAAATTATGAGAAAATTATTGTAACCCACATGAGATGTTTTGAATTTCATAAGTATTGGAATTCCAAAATGTGTGGAGAGTTAGCATGAATCTTGGAACTAATTATGAATTGTTGTAATCACTTGAGAATATTATATCCTCAAGTGGATCTATATTTAGATATTTGTTTTAACCACTTGAGGATATTATCAAGTAGATCTATATTTATATATATTTTTATAACCATTTGAGAATATATTATCCTCAAGTGGATCTATATTTAGATATTGTTTTCAAGCAAGCTCATGTATAAAATATAGTGTCATATCCATTCCAAAGGGCATGACTCTTGGAGAATATGTCCAACTTATGATGGAGTGAATAAAACATATTGAGAATTTATTCCATGTGGATTTTAAGTTTATAGTTCCATTGTATTTTATGATTTGATGTAGTTTATGATGTTGTAGCTTAGTTCACTACCTTGCTCCTAGTAGAATAAAGCTCACTCCAAATGGATAATGGTAGTCTTTTACTTTATGCAAGTATGGTGTGTTTTATGTTTGCATTTGATTTCATTTCTCTTTTAATATGTGTTCTTTGTATTCTCTATATACCAAACATAGCATTGTCATAGAAAAGTTCAATTTGCACACAACTTGATTTACAACCATGGTGGATATATAACAAGAAATATCCAATGATGGATGAAGTGTGGTGTGTTTCCTTTTCGCAATGTTATTTCAATTTGTATATTGGTGATGCAATTTCCATTTCTTAGAATCATATTAGATAAACTAATGCACGTTAAGAATTTTTATCTCATACATAAAGTGCATGACATCTCACAAGTTTACAAAATCATGATTAACCAATAAATGAAATAAGATTTAGGCCTTCAAAGGTGGTATATAAATTGACTGTCATTTTTGGAGTTGTTTTCGGGGAGATGTCAAGGGCATGATAGTACTTCTTGTATTAGTTTTAGATAACACATGGTATCGAGATCCATAGAGATGATTGATAGCTACATTATCTGGAAGATTTCATATGTAGTGGTTTGCATTTAACTTAGGTCATATAGATGTATGCATGAAAATTATAAGGTTTTTTTCTATGGTGCAGTAAGAGCCACCCATAGTACTAATATATTTTACAGGAAGTTTGGAAAGAAGAAGAGAAACTTTATGAATGAGGATTCCATTGGAGAAGGAGTCAAGGGGATGACGAAGCCTTCAAGCTTGTGTCTAGATTGATTAATGGGTATGCGGTGAATCTCCATTATTTCCATAAGTAATATGTACTATCTCGGGTTAATTTAGTTATTAGTTTCATTATATTCTCATCTTAGTCTACCCATGTTCATGCCTTCCTAATGCATGTTGTCTTTACTTCTTCTTTTTTTCTTTCTCACTCTTTTCTTCTCTCAATTCTCCTATCTTTTTCTTACCCTCTTCACTCCTTCCTTATTTTATATTTTATTTTCATCTTTATGACATTCACTTCCTTATCCTCTTTATATAGTATCATATCCTCTCATGCTCCCTTCTTTCCACTAAACCATTATCTTTTTTCATTTTTGAGCCTTTCAAACCCTTGATTCTTCACCATTGATTACCTATGTTCTACACCTAATCCATTTGACCTTAGGAATAATAAAAAATACACACTAACCAAATATTTGATGATGGTTGTATTCCTTAATCAAACATTCAATCAATCATCATACAAGAATTCCAATTTTCATGAACAAAATGTGGAAACTATTTCATGAATAATGAGACACTATGTGGATGCTTTGGAGTTACCACGGTGGTTATGTCAAGATCTTATTATATCAATTTCGTAGATAACGAAACGATTTGTGGAATTTCTCGATTTCCCATGATGCCATGATGGTTATTTAATGATCCCATTATCATTATACCACATTTTGAACTAGATGTTTGATTTTATTTTTGTTTTAGGTATTTTTTCATTTGCTAAAGAGCTTGGGAAGATCATCTTGCAAAATTTAGGACCCGAGTATTTACAATTTTTGGTATCAGGATGCATTACATTGATACTTATACACTTACAAAATTCACACAAACCCAAATCACAATTTTGAAGAAATAGCGTGTTGATCATACTCTTGTGGCATTGGGATCACTAACCTCATAGAGAACATAATTGTCATTGAGAACATAATTGCGACAATCAATATTTGGTATATCAAATGGATATATTTTTCAAACATGTTTCTAGGATATATTCTCCTATGAATCTAGTTTACAACCAAACTAGAATCACTTTATTTTGATATTGTACAAGAAATGTATTCCCTAAATATTAACTATCTATCCTAAATATGCATTGCTAAAATTATGTTTCCTATATTGTTCACCGGTTTATTTGAAACATCAATTACTTATGTTTAAAAAAAATGTTTATATTGTAGATACCTACATGAATATACTTGCATCTCCAATTGGAATCAAGTCAATCTATCATCAAACAAAATAGTTATACCCAAAATCGTGACTATTGGTCTAGGATAAAAAACGAAATTAGCTTAGTCATATAGGTTGTTCCTCAACATTTTTGACACATCATTTCAAATATTTTTTTAAAAACTTGTTTCTGTTGGAGATATCCCTATGAATCTAATTTAATATTTCTTTGGAATAACTCCAATTAGACATGAAATTAATATTTTATCAACAAAATGTTGTCGGGTAGTCTAGGCTAGCCACCACTCCTTAGTAGGTAAAAATATGAAATTTTCTTTATTTTTTTTGGTCTTTTTTATATGCATTACTTGTAATGATATTTTCTATTTATTGTAAGAATAAAGTCCTCAAATCTCTTTTCCTCTATGATCTCACCTTGTGTTGCATGAAAAATATTAGTTTTCTTTTGCATGTCCCCAAGGAATCAACAAACTCTTGGGAGTGATTATGAAGATCAATTTTTATTGAATGGAATGTCACCAAACAAAATAAAGTGTGAAATCATGTGATTTTGCATGATCCATGTTCAAATTTCAAGTTCCTAGGATCTTGATACAAAAGTGTTCAAGTTGCTGACCATAACCTTTCATAAAGTTGTAGATAGACAAAGTACAAGACAAATAAAGAATTGAGTTGAAGATAATGTGAAGACCAGCATTGAAAAAGTAAATATAAGTTCCATATATATTTCATCATCCTTATTCCTTACCACTATTCATCATACTCATTTACCATCACTAGGTTGAAAACTAAGATTCCCCTTCATACACAAATATTTTTAAAGAAACATGTGTACATATGTTATTTTCTCATTTACAAGGTGTGTATGCCTTCAAAATATGTAACCATTGCTATCACAACACAAATTCAACCTAAATTTTTCCTCAACAAAAATTCCCACTGCATTACTACATGCTCCACCCACTCCCCCACCCAATAAAGTAAATTGGCCCACTTACAAGGATAAGATACCTTTCCAGTTTCAGTGTTGAATAGATGTTTCCAAGAATTTGTTGCTACCAATCCATCAAAGTTATTTTCACTACCTTCCTGCTACTAATCCTATCTAACACACTTCCTCCATGTTCAACAATTAGTAGTGTTACAAATTTTGTGCCATGTCTCTATTCTTAGTAATACTTCACAGATCCACACTTGCTATAGAAGAAACAAAAGTAACAAGGATATTGATGTTGTTACATGAGAACCAGTACCAATAATCCCTATAGTTGTCACACAAGAACAAAATATGGGATGGGAGATAAGAAATAGGTGTTGTCACACAAGAACCAACACCAACCTTCCCTGAGGTTTCCACACAAGAACCGACCTCAAAGGCCATATTGGTGTAACACAAGAACCAAAATTAAAGAAATGAGTTGAAGAAATTCTCTAGGAGGAAGAGAATATTTCCCCACAAGAACCTGTAGTAGAATAAGTTGTTTCATAATCGGGAGGAAATTTTGTTGATATCCCTTGGCGCAAATTTTTGGAGATGTTTTCTTTTTCCGTGGAAGATTATGAAGAACTTGCTATAAAAAATCAAATGTTTGTTGCAAATTTCATGGACTTATTAGGTAAGTGTAGGTACATTTCTTCTTTCTATTTGTTTATCTTATTCATTGAATGTTATGGATTTGTATATGAGAAATTTCTTAATCCTATTTTCTTTATTTTTTTTCCTACTCCTTTACCTTTTTTGTTTTCTCAAGGATGGAAAAAGTATTTAGTTTGGGGGGGGAATACTATCACCTTTACCTTTCATGACCACACCATCACTTATCATGCCCATACCATCCTTACCATTTTTCAATTAAAAACCTTCACCACTCCATCTAAACCATTACATCATCTTACTCTACTTCCAACACCTTAGTAAATATCCAAAAAAATGAGAAAGACATTAGTATTTCTACATCAAGCATTGATGTTGCTACACAATAACCATCATTAGGAATCAATATTGTTTCTCCACAATAACCAATGATAAAAGGCATCGTTGTTTCTCCACAAGAACCAACAACATAAAAAGTAGATATCATGGATAATCCAAATAAACTATTGGAAAATAAAAACATGATGTCATACAACAGGGAAGAAATGATTTAGAGGTGTGATTTCTTTGATTCATTTCCATAGTTCATTGATTCATATATTGGTTCACATATCCAAATCTAGTGTGAGTTATAAGTGAATCTAATACCTTGAGTCCATACATTCATAAGGATGGAAGCAAACAATTATTTTGAGCTATCTCTCTCAGTGATCAAAAGGGTTTTGAGGTATATTTTTAGTTGAATATATATGTTATGGAAACCTTCAAAACAATTGCAATGAAAAAGGTTTCCATCAACAAGCCCATACTCAATATTATAGCAACTTGTTGTGGAATCATGCTTGTAACATAATTTCAATTGTTTCAAAATAGCTTAAAGATGTTGTTGTTGAAGAATTTGAGGAATGGGTATACTATCATTTGAGTTGATTTCAAAATGTTATTGGGAAATAAATTTATGTATTTTATCATCATAATTTTCTATTAAAACTTAAAGGAAAATGGTGAAGTGTTGACAATAGTCTTAGTTGGTATGCATTGGAAAAAGAGAAGAATCATTAAACATGTTTCCTTATAGCTTGTTTGATACAAAGATACATGGTTGCATGCAGACATGCAACATATTCAATTTTCGGGAGATGATGAGTCACAAAATTACCATCTTTTGGCATCTTCTTTTCCTTATTTTTAATCCCTTTTTGTTTACCCATAACCTTATTTTAACCCTTTTTTATGCTCATATGCAAAATATAGGTTCAAAGTATTTTTCCATTAAATTTATTTGTATTTCATTGAATTATGATTAAAAATAGGGAGAATTAGTGTATTATGTATTTAGTCTTGAAATAATGGCTCATGTGTGAACAAGTTGTTATGGAAATGGGTCCACAAACTACAATGTTGAAGAAAATTTGAATTAATGGTGAAGATAATTTGTAGATCCATGTGTCAAACATTTCAAATGCCACAAAGGAGGGAATCGATTACCACGAATCATGTAGCCACTTGAGGAAGATAACAAAACATATATTTCATGGTTTTAATTATTGGAAGGAATATTTCTATGTGCCCACATGTGCATATACATTTTAATTATAGATTTAAAGTTGTCACATGTATATATTATGGATCTAGGGAGCCCAACACCACTATTAACTATTTAAACATATTTTGAGAAAATTATTGTAACCCACATGACTTATTTCAAATTTGTTAAGTAGTGGCATTCCCAAATATGTGGAGAGTTAGCACGAATCTTGGAACTAATTATGAATTGTTGTAATCACTTGAGAATATTATATCCTCAAGTGGATCTATATTTAGATATTTGCTTTAACCACTTGAGGATATTCTCAAGTGGATATATATTTAGATATTTGTTTCAAGAAATCTCATGTATAAAAGAGAGTGTCATCTCCATTCCAAAGGGGAAGACTCTTGGAGAATATGTCCAACTTATGATGGAGTGAATAAAACATATTAATAATTTCTTCCATATAGATTGTAAGTTTATAGTTTCATTGTGTTTTATGATCTGATATAGTTAATGATGTTGTATCTTAGTTCACTACATCGTTCATAGGAGAATTGAGCTCACTCCAAATGGATCATGGTATTCTTTTCCTTTATGAAAGTATGGTGTGTTTTATGTTTGCATTTGATTTCATTTCTCTTCTAATATTCATTCATTGGATTCTCTATACACCAAAAATAGCACTATTGTAGAAAAGTTCAATTTTCACAGAACCTGATTTACAGTCGTGGTGGATATAGAACAAGAAATATTCAATGATGGATGAAGTGTGGTGTTCTTTCTTTTCACAATGTTATTTCAATTTGTAGATTGGTGATGTAATTTCCTTTGATTAGAATCATATTAGATAAACTAATGAAAGTTAATAATATGCAACCTTTAGATATGATGCATGAAATATCACAAGTATACAAACTCTCGATTGATGATTAAATTAAACAATATTTAGGCCTTCAAAGGTGGTATATAAATTGATTGTCAAAACCATCGAAGAGAGAGAGTTCAAGCATATTTCCAAATGAATCCCAAAGCCAACAATTACCTTGAGGACTACTCAACTCATTCCATGACCTTTATATGGTTGTAACTATATCATGGACAAATGATTTTCTCTTAATCAAACTTGGTTTCAACCATAGCTTGGTTTGATGCTTTGGTTGTACATTGTTAATGATTTTATCTTACCCAATTCCTGCATCAATCACTCCATGAGGAAATTATCTCAAGGATGAGTCAAATAATAGTGGTGAGGGCCTCTCAGCACCCAAAGTTTTTGGTTAATATCGTGTGTGTGTGAACAAAATAAGTCATGCACATGCTAAAGTAGTTTCATGAGGGGTGACAAGAGGCACGTGCACTAGATAAATTTTTGTTGTTTCACACTTGTTGGAGATTTTCCAATGCATGTAAGCTGCGTTTTGTGATTCACACTAGAAATAATTAAGATACTACATGCACGCCATAATAAAGAAAATAATCTTCAAGAAATCTCCCCAAATGATTACTACAGGAAGCACGAGGGAACGTGGTGAAGAAAGAAGATGAGCTGGCAAGGTGGTTGAGATTGCCATGATTCCAAAGAGGCTACATGGAATGCATGTGGGTGAAAGAAGCATTTAGAAATTGAATTCAAAGGAGTGAGTGGGGAATAACTGAAAGTGATAGAGCATTAGAGCCAAGAAATAGATAAAAGGGAGCAATGACAAAAGAAACAGAGTTAGCTAGTGAGTCAGTTGGTTGATCTTTTATGGTTGTGGGTATTGTTTTCCTTGAGCTTGCTTCTAGCCTATGTTTTTGTAATTCCTCTAGTTTTAATTCCAATTATATCACATTTTGTAGAGTCTGAAGAGAGGTGCATGGTGTTATGTAATGTAACATTGATCAAATGTATAAGAGAGAAAGGATATGTTGTTGTCAATTGATGAGTCATTTAATGTATGTTTGTGATGGTCGAATAAGGATAATAAATATGCAATTATTATGTTCTTATGATGAAGTTACTCATGTGACAATTGAATGTGTTTTGTATTGTTATACATTGTTAGTTTTTAAGTAGTTTTTAATGGATTGTCTGAATTCCAACCCGGATGGATTTCTGTGTAATTAGTCTTTCATCATCATCGAAACAAGACTAGATGGTCTCTATGATCCTCCTAGTGTCTCGAGTGATACCTTATTTACTCTTTGGTTGAGGATTGATATGTCGATGCCTTGGGGTTTTTCCTCCCTATATCTATCAACGAGGGAAATGTTTCCTCCCCTGATATTACTTATGTCAATGAGCTTGGGGAGTTTGCAAAAACTTAAGTAAAATGCTTGGAAGAGGCACAATCAAGGACCAGAAAGAAAACTTAGATTCTTTCACATGATAAAAGGGTCTTGGAACAGTAAAAGGAGGGTCCCTATTTCTTAAGGAAAATTTGTTGTATGAGCAAGAAAACAAGAAAAAAAAGAAGTTGTCGTTGTCATCACAACACCTACCATTTACGATTTATTTTGGAACCATATGTAGGGATATTTGAGGTCATGGAATTGAAACATTTTGTATTTGATAATGAATATAATGGAGGGATTTCATATGTAGTTTCAAAGGACAAGAGGAGAAAATGAATTTTGAAAAGAATAACATACGTCTAAACATCTTTTTTCCGCAATGCCTACCTATTCTTATAAAACTATTTATGTTTTTGTTATCTATTAGATAGTTTTTATACCATTTTAAACACCTATGTCATCTCCATTCCAAAGGGGAGGACTCTTGGAGAATATTTCCAACTTATGATGGAGTGAATAAAACATCTTGAGAATTTCTTCCATATAGATTGTAAGTTTTATTGTTTTATTGTGTTTATGATCTGATATAGTTTATGATGTTGTATCTTAGTTCACTAATTTGTTCCTGAGAGAATTGAGCTCACTCCAAATGGATCATGGTAGTATTTTCATTTATGCAAGTATGGAATTTTTTATGTTTGCATTTGATTTTGTTTCTCTTTTAATATCCGTTCATTGGATTCTCTATATACCAAACAGAGCATTATTGTAGAAAAGTTTAATTTTCACACAATTTGATTTACAGTCATGGTGGATATAGAACAAGAAATATTCAATGATGGATGAAGTGTGGTGTGTTTCCTTTTCAAAATGTTATTTAAATTTGTAGATTGGTGATGTAATTTCCTTTGCTTAAAATCATATTAGATAAACTAATGAAAGTTAAGAATTTACAGTCTTCAGATATGGTGCATGAAATCTTGCAAGTTTACAAACTATGGATTGTTGATTAAATGAAACAATATTTAGGCCTTCAAAGGTGGTATATAAATTTACTGTCAAAACCATCAAAGAGAGAGAGAGAGAGTTCGAGCATCTTTCCAAATTAATCCCAAAGCCTACGATTACCTTGAGGACTCCTCGACTCATTCCAGGACATGTATATGGTTGTAACTACATCATGGACATGTGATTTTCTCTTACTCAAACTTGGTTGCAACCATATCTTGGTTTGATGCTCTGGTTCTACATTGTTAATGATTTTCTCTTACCCAACTCCTGCACTAGTCACTCCATGAGGAAATTAGCTTGAGGATGAGCCAAACAATAGTGGTGAGGGATTGTTAGCACCCAAAGTTTTGGGTTAATATCGTGTTCTCTCACAAAATAAGTCGTGCACACGCTCAAGTAGTTTCATGAGGGGTGACAGGAGGCATGTGCGCTAGATACATTTTTGTTATTGCACACTTCTTAGATTTTTTTCAATGTGTGTCAGTCTGATTTTTGTGATGCACGCAAGAAATAAAGAAGATAATGCATGCATTCTAGAATAAAGAAAGGAATCTTCAAGAAATCTCCCTGAATTATTACTACAAGAAGCATGAGGGAACTTGGAGAAGAAAGAAGATGAGTTGGAAATATGGTTGAGATTGCCATTATTCCAAACAGACTACATGGAATGCATGTGAGTGACAGAGGCATGCAGAAATGGAAGTTAGAGGAGTGAGTGGGGAATAACTGAAAGTGATAGAGCGTCAGAGCCAAGAAATAAATAAAAGGGAGCAACGAAAACATAAAGAGAGTTAACTAGTGACTCATTTGGTTGATGTTTGATGGTTGTGAGTATTGTTGGCCTTGAGATCACACTTAGCCTATGTTTTTGTAATGCATTTGGTTGTAATTCCAAGTAGATCACATTTTGTAGAGTTTGAATAGAGTCTCATGGTGTTATGTAATGTAACATTGATCAAATTTATAAGAGATAAAGGCTATGCTATTGTCAATTGATGAGTCACTTAATGTATGTTTGTGATGGTTGAATAAGGATAATAAATATGGAATGATTTTGTTCTCATGATGTGTTACCGATGCATCAATTGAATGTGTTTTGTATTGTTATACATTGTTAGTTGTTAAGTAGTTTTCAATGGATTGTTTGAATGCCAACCCAGATAGATTTATGTGCAATTAGTCTTTTATCATCATCGAAACAAGACTAGATGGTCTCTATGATCCTCATGGTGTCTCGAGTGATACCTTCTTTAGTCTTTGGCTGAGGAATTATATGTCGGTGCCTTGGTGTTTTTCCTCCCTATCTCTATCAGTGAGGGAAATATTTCCTCCCCAGATATTACTTATGTTGGTGAGCTTGGGGAGTTTGCAAAAACTTAAGTAAAATGCTTGGAAGAGGCGCAATCAAGGACCAAAAAGAAAACTTAGATTCTTTCACATGATAAAAGGGTCTTGGAATAGTAAAAGGAGGGTCCTTGTTTCTTAAGGAAAATTTGTTTTATGAGAAGGAAAACAAGAAAAAAAGGAAGTTGTCAATGTCGGCACAACACCTACCATTTACGATTTATTTGGGAACCATATGTAGGGATATTTGAGGTCATGGAATTGAAATTTTTTGTCTTTGATAATGAATATAGTGGAGGGAGTTCATATGTAGTTTCAAAGGACAAGAGGAGAAAATGAATTTTGAAAAGAATAGCATAGGTCTCAACATCTGCTTTCCACAATACCTACCTATTCCTGTAAAACTATTTATGTGTTTGTTATCTATTAGATATTTTTTATACCATTATAAATACCTATATATTATTTTTTAGCACCGATGTAGTGTTTTTTGAATGTCCATTCGTTGTTTTTGAGCACCCATATAACATTTCTAAATGCCTATGTATTGTTTTTTAGCATGGACATAGTGTCTACGGATACGCATGTAGCCTCTATGAGTACACGTTATGAATTGAGATTGTTTTTTGGTTAAATTAGTGGCCTAATTGGTTTAATGTCTATATCAACTGTGTTTATTTTGAAGTTTTGGATTAGGCTTGTTAGGCTTCTATACCTTTATAATATACATTAAGTCCCATGCAATAAGCCTCATTTTAATTGAGAATAACTAAATTGATGTGATTTCTATGTTTCTTGACAACAATACTATCTACAAACATTATGTTTCAAGATATTATTATTAGAATCAAACTGCAATGGGCCTATGGAGAATATTTTTAAGGTTAATTTTTTGCAAAGACTAGTTATATTAGTTAAATAGAACTTTTTCTTTTTGTACTGTTTGTTTGATATAAAATATAAATTGTTTCTTAGATGATTCAAAACCATACATCATTCTTAGTATTTCACTAAAAGAATTAGCTCAAAATTTTATTAGAAGTTCATCTACTATAAGTTTGGGTTGTGACATCATCGAATTCGTCCTTTATTATTATTCTATTAGAAAGACTTACAACTAATTTTCCACACATATTTGATATATGAAATAAAATAATGTTGATAATAGAATAAATCAACATATTTGATAGTAATTAGGAATGAAATGCATTGTGATATAATACTAAAGACTTTCCTTGGGAGAAAAAGTTGAGGATGCTTGCATACATTGCTTCAAATAAATCACTCTCAAGGGAACTAAGAGAAACATGAGTTAGTCTAGAAAGCATCTTTACTCAAAGATGTTCTTTCCACGGAATTAAGTGGTGTTGCAAAGGTGATAGAATTCATATGTTTTCAAAATAGTGACATCCACAAATACACAAGTCCATGGAAAATTCCTAGTGAATAATTACACTCAATCTCAAAGAAGAATTTTCATTTAAAGTTAAGTGATCTTTAAATTTAAAACAAAAAATGTAAAATTGAATTAAAATTTGAATTAATATTAAAACTTAGATTTTTGTAACACTAATTCACTATACCATATTTACTTAAACTTAGGATTTTAAGAAAATAAAACATTCCAAATAAGATAATTTTTTTTTTTTTTTTTTTTTTTTTTTT
>ML777533.1:734721-764854 GCA_009831015.1 Picea engelmannii | reverse complement strand
TTGAGTTTGTTAGGACTTTTAGCCTATATATTGCTCATTGCAAGGGTATTGAGTTGTTGTGATGTAAACTCTTGCAATGTCTCCTATGTAATTTCTTTTCCTATTAATAAAATTGTGTGTCTGAGGACACTTCGGCCATTAAGAGAGGGTTCATCATGCCAAGATGACACAATCCTCTTTGTTGAGATATTTGATATGAAATAATAAGCCTCATCTTGATTCCAAGGAAAATCATTTAATGACAAAAGGACTGGTGGTTGAACCACCAACTACCCCAATGAATGAAAGCATGGAGTGCCCAGCTGAGAAGATATAAAACTATCAACCCAAAGTACCACAGAGTGCAGTCTTCCTACAAGCCCAGATTGACCCAAGTTCCTTCTACCAGAAGGAATAGGACAGGTCCAAAACCTTCCTAGGTAAGGAGAAAAACATCTGAGAAGAAGAAGAGACATACGAATGGGTCGGAGGACCATTCATAAAAAAGAAGAGCATGAGAGTATCTTTAGCTTAGAAGAAGAATTGAAAAAATAAGTTAATTTGGTTACAGGAGAGACTGGATAGTGTTTTCTAATCAAGTTGATCAACAAAGTTGCATGATTGAGTGAGAGATCATGACATGCTCCCTTGCTTGGTGGACAAAAAACTGGACTGCTAGCTTCCTGTGGAAAAAAGGAGAGTGACCTCGAGGATTTTGTAGAAGACTAGAGGAAAAGAGAGAACTCCTTGTTGGTATCATGGCTTGGCATGTGGGTGGCCAGATTGCTAAGAGTGAATGCATCTGAGCTTATGGTTGGGTGGAAACGAGAACATACACAGTCAGTTGATTGGATATCGATCGTAATAGATAAGTATTACATAGAATCTATATAGTTGAATTGAAATGCATGATTGAATGCTTGTATTTGCATTATACATATACATCCTTGATATATAGGTATGATGGCATAACATTGTATCTTATGGGTATGCTAGATAATTGTGATTTGGATGTCCTGGTTGACTAGAAACTCGAAGTAAAGTTTAAATATCATATCGCGTCAATGGATTTCTATTTTAAATCCTATTTCACGGGGGAGCATTGTTAATAATGGGTTTTAAATGAATTTGGGGAAAATGGAAAGTGACCCCTGTTTAAATCTATATATGTGATAATCCTCTAAAAGTTTATCCAAGGATAAAATCTACAAATAAAGTGTAGGGACAGATTCTACATAACTTTTTTGACCTCATCCATCCCTTAGAATCCCTTTCCCTATTATAGAATTTGATTTCTATAAATGGAAGTCGCTTCCTTCAAATTATTATTCCAAGTAATCGCAAGTTAGACTGCACAGACTTAGCCAAATATTGGGTAATATTTAAGAGTGTAGCCCTCTAGGGCTTGTCAAAGTTCCATATGACCAGGGTCCTGGAACCTTGTGCTATGCTCAAAGGGAGCTAATCCTTCTGCGCTTCAGGACATCGAAGGTCCGAATCTCTGGGATGTTAGAACTTCACAACACTCTAATCTTGTCAAAGGAAACTTGCTGACACAATTACTAGAGAGTTTGACTGACAAATGGTGGTTTCTTATCTGCTATCGTGGGATATACCTTATCGTTAAACCTTGACCAAGTTTTCAGCCGTGAAGTAACTCGAGTCATCAATCTAAGAAATTTTAGGATCTTTCCTGATCGTTGGATATATGCTATGATAAAATTTGACATTGACCCACCACGAGAGTAAAAAGGTGTCAAACGATCAGAATCCCTGAATGTTGAAATTGTGAAGTAATACGAGTCCTATATCTAAGGATCCTTTGGGTCCCTTCTTTACCATTAGATAAATCATAGTGGAATGATAGGTTAACTAATACCATCATCTGACAACAAGTAGTCATCCCTTCTTTATGATCTCTCTGGTAGGTAACCCTCCGAGGAATTATTGGGTTAAGGATTGTAAGGGATGAAAAGTCACGAAATTATGGAGCAATGGAATCCCTCCAACCATTAGATCGGGGGGGATAATTTGGGAGCGATGTGAGTCATTTATCTTAGGGCCCGTTGGGATACTTTCTCAACCATCTGATCAACTAGTGGAAGGACACCATAAGTACTTTGGCGAAGACTTACTTCAGGAGTCTAGAACTTCATAACTCAAAGAATTCAGAGCTTCGAGATATTCGACATGTTGGTGCATAGGCCAAACGTCGAAGTGTTGAAGGCCAAAGTACATGGAAGGAGTTCTATAAATTCAAAGCTATGGGATTGTAGGAAAAAATCGGGGATGTAGGAAGGTGGTTTAAATGTAGAAGTGTCAAAGTTTCCCATGTTGAAGTTTCCAACTCTGATTGGATGATCCCTCATATGTTATGGTGATGCAACATGCCTCAATGGTTCCATCATCCAAAAAGGATCCAGAGAAGACTAAGGAAAACTTAGAATTCACAGAAGCAACTGAGGAAGCTCAGAATGGCCTCAGCAAACAAAGAAAGGGAAAAAAATCAAAGTCCTCAAAACTCAGTGAAATTAGAATAATTGCGAAGAGAGTGTTGCAATATTTCCAACAGCATAAACGGATCGTCAAACGGAGTTACATATCAAAAGATATTTGCGGTCAAAGTTTTGGTCAACCTAGCCCAATCAATAGGAATGAGTCAACATTCGTACTGCTGACGTCAACAACAATACGAATGAATTCAGTCTCTATATAGTGTACATAACACATGCATAGGGTGACACATATCATGTTGACATTAGCATGACATCATCATGGTGGTGTGGCAGAACCAGAAGCTGCAATGTGTCACTCATTTTCAAAATTTTTGGGTCAATCTGTGGACCAATGAGGAAGTGCCACATGGCAGTCTGTACAACCACGTGGTATATCGTACGGGACATGGTAGGTGACGTGCTAGGTGACTGTACAAGTGGATGGCTTGGGCCAATGGTTGGCTGCAATGTGGCCCAATCATGGGCTACCATGTGGCAGTGGGAAAATGCCCAATGAGTGCCCAAAACCGAATTTTCAAAAATAAAAAAGGGGCCTGCAAAATCTGGCAGAGTCCCACCAAATTTGGTGGCCAAACTACAACTCTGACAAATCTAAACATCGCTCCAAACTTGGAGATGGTTCCAATCCATATATATATCTATATCTATCTATCTATCTATCTATCTANTATATATATATATATATATATTTATTTATTTATTTATTTATAATAATAAACCTAAAAGAAGAGGCCTACAGGATCAACCCCAGGACCTCCCCCTATCCAATGCCTTACAATAGTATCCATCAACCGTTGGGCCAATGGACTCCATTGGTTAGTCCGCCCAACATTTCACTTAAATTTTGAGTCTTCCCACAGATGGGAGGAGGGCGCTCGACGGTATGGTCGGGCACAATTTTTTAGATGCAGTACAAAGAATTAATTGTAGGGAGCAGGCACGAAAACTGAGACAATGTTTCTCAAGGGCCTATAAGTGCCAGAGTCGGATTGAGGCATAGAGACAATCATTTTTGGGTAATTTGATGCCACGAATTCAATGGTGTTGTACTTTTTCTGATTAGAGAAAAGCTTCTGCAACTTAATTCCAAAATGAGGTATACTTATGTATTTTGCCAATTTTTTTTATTGAGTTAATAAAAAGGCCTACCAATTTGAGAGAAAGATCCAGAGACATAGTCCACCAGGGATGAACTACGTTATCAAGTTTTTTTTTTCTAGATTTGATGCTTATGCCTCTTCATTATTGATATTTTCCTTCTTTATGGTGCACTTTAATTTATTCTCATTTAATACAATTTTTTATAAGTCACTTCGATGAAAAGATCCCAGATCATGTTGGTATCAGAGTAGTCGTCTTTGACTTGAATTGTTGAGTGTGAATGCTTACTAGGGCCAATCATAACCAGGGTGAAGGAAATCTTAATACTTTCAATCTTGAAGTTGGTCGTGCATCCTGAAGGAAGAAAACGACAGAAGAGGAAAAGTGTGATGAACAGGAGAAAAAATTCCATATGGTCTTTTATCGCATGTCAGAAATGGTTGAGTGGATGTATGGAGACTACGAGAAGAGGATGAAGAAGAAAGGGAAGAAAAAGGAAACATAAGTTGATGATAATGATTTGATAAATCAAGGGGCTTGAGGAGACCCTCCTAAGCCTCCATATCCACCATCAAGTTATATCTCTTCTTCCTCTAAGAATTCTCATCATTCTCATCATTCTAGCCATAAAGCCTCTTTTAAGAAACCATTATTAAATATTGATGTAAAATTTTCTTTACCCATTTTTAATGAAGATGCTAATCCTGAAAAGCTAGATAATTGGATCTGACAGGTTGAAGTATATTGTCATGTTCAACATATTTATGAAGAGTAATTTAAAGTGCAATTGGATTCTCTTCGGTTGGAAGGCACCACTCTCGTATGGTGGGAGAGAAAACTTCAGGATAGAAGTAAGTGTGGTAATCTTCTTTCCTCGTGGTCATAATTTAAATCAGCGATAAGGAAGCAATTTTATCCATTGGGCTATTTACATAAAGAAATGATGGAATGGAAAACTTTAGGACAAAGTAAAGGTCAAACTGTACAAAGTTTCATGGAAGAATTTAGGAAGAAATCTCTTGCATTAAACATTCCTTTGGATTCTTATGAAACTTTAATGAAGTATATTGGTGCACTTAACAATTATATCCGTCATACTTTACTATTATTTAACCCCACAAATCTTGACGAATTTTTTGTGCAAGCCACTCACCTTGAGAACAGGGGAAAGCATGTTCAAGAAGATCCCACATAGAAACCTTGCAATCTCCCACATAATCAGTTTAAGAAGTTTAAAAGGAAGGACAAAAATACTGCCACTGTAAAGAGAGAAGAAGGAAAGCCATCTTGAACTCATTGCAAGAAAAGTGGTCACAATGATGGACATTGTTGGAAACTACATCCAGAGAAGAGACCGAAGTAGTTCGGTGGAAAGGGGAAGACAAAGACCGTTTCTATAGTGCAATAGGATAGACTTGGTTCTGATTCAAGAGATGAAAGAAAGATCACAATAGTTGGAGTACAAGGTAAACATTCCCTTCATGCTAGTTCAAATTCCAATAATGAATCTCATGATGATGAAAGAAAGAGGAATGAATTATTTCATATAAGAGTTGTATCTAAGCACACTAAGATAGATACATTATTTGATCTGGGTTCCCAAGTAAAATTGATATCTGAAGCACTTGTAAAAGAGATGGGTCTTGAAACTAAACCACATCCAAAGCCTTTTCCTCTTGGTTGGGTATCTGATAAAGAAAATATTAATGTCACCAAACAATGTAGGGTCAGATTTTATATTTCTTCAAAGTTGATTGATGAAGTGGATTTGGATGTTGTATCACTTGATATATGTGGCATAGTGTTGGTGAGTCCTTATCTTTATGATGGAAAAGTAGTCTTCTTTCGTCATGAAAAAAAAATATCACCTTACTAAGGGGGGAGAGAAATATATTGTTAGATCCCACAGGATGAGGGTAAACACAACACTTGTTAGTGTAGGATAAATGAAGAGACTCATAAAAACTAGTAAGAGATATGTACTCATGGTCGTAAGGGAGAAAGATGTCGGAACATCCAACGATTTCCAAGGATGTGATCCTTCTCATAAGAAAGAATTAATTGATATTGTTTCTATCTATGATGATATTTTCTAGGAACCAGATAGATTACCTCCTAAGAGGGAAATCCAACATGAAATACATCTTCAATAGGATTATCCTCTTCCTAATGTGGGCATGTATAGGATGTTAGTTGTAGATATGATAGAGATCAAGAAGTAGGTACAAGGCTTATTGGATCAAAGGATCATTAGGCCCAACTCATCTCCTTGTGGTATGTTTGATCGTGATGGTGCCAAATAAAGATGGCACATGGAGAATGTGTGTCAATTACTGGGCCTTAAATAAAATCACGGTGAAAAATAGATACCCCCTTCCTCGTATAGATGATTTACTTGATCAATTAAAGAATGTTGTTTATTTCACTAAGTTGGATTTGCACAGTGGATACTATCAGATTAGGGTTGCAGAACACGATACATGGAAGACTTCCTTTAAAACCAAACAGGGATTGTTTGAGTGGTTACTTATGTCATTTGGGCTTTGTAATGCTTCAACAACTTTCATGGATGTGATGGATTATGTATTCATGCCATTTCTAGATGATTTTGTGATTGTATATTTAGACGACATTCTTATGTTTAGCGGGACTTGGGATGAACATGTAAGGCATGTAAAGCAAGTATTGGATACTTTACAAAGGGAAAAGTTGTATGTAAAATTGTCCAAGTGTGAATTTGGTAAGACTTCACTTGTGTACTTAGGTCATATTGTAGGAGGAGGCCAATTGAAAATTGATCCTTCCAAGATTGATGTAATTGTAAATTGGCCTGAACCCAAAAGTGTAACCAAAATACAGAGCTTCTTAGGTGCAGTCCAGTATTGGAGGAGATTCATTTCAAACTTCTCCTTTATAGAATCTCCTTTTCATTCCTTAACCGGTGTGAAGAAAACCTTTCAGTGGGGAGGAAAGAAAGAAAAAACTTTTGACACTTTGAAGGAAAAGATCAGTATCGCACCAGTATTAGCACTACTGAATCTTCAACAACCCTTCGAGATCGAGACATATGCTAGTAGATATTCCATGGGTGAAATATTGATGCAATATCGTAAGCCTATCTATTACCACTCTGAAACTATTAACCGAGTTGTTGTTAACTATCCTACATATGATAAAGAGTTGTATGCATTAGTTCAAAGCGTAAATAAATGGAAGAACTACTTGTTAGGGAAGGAAAGAATCATACATACAGATCATAAGCCTTTACAGTATCTCCAAGCACAAACAAAACTGCAATAATCTCGACATTACAGATGGACGGGTTTCCTACAACAATTTCATTTGGTAATCAAGTACAAAAAGGGTATGAGTAACAAGATAGTTGATATGCTTTCTAGACCTCATATTGATGCTTCTATTATTTTGAAGAATGCTTCTTTATCTCATGATATCTATGTGGAACAATATTCCATTGATGAATATTTTAAATAAGTATATGAGAAGCTAACCCATGGTGCACAGGTAGAGAACTATTATCTGCAAGGAAAACTACTCTACCATCTTGGAAAACTAGGTATTACTACAAGTGAACGAGTCCATGTAATATGATAAGCTCACACTTCTCTTGTGTCTGGGAATTTTGGGGTAGGAAAAAATATGGTTCATTTGCATAGGTTTTGTTACTGGCCTTAGATGAAAGCAGTTGTAACTAAATATGTAAAGGGGTGTGTGATGTTTTTTACTTGTAATCCCACTAATAGAAAACTAGGGCTATACTCACCACTTTTTGTTCCATCCCATCCATGGGAAAGTATCTCCATGGATTTTGTAGGTAGTTTACCAATGTCAAAAAGGGGTCATGACTATTTGTATGTTGTAGTGGATAGGTTTAGCAAGATGTATATCTTAATGTCGTGTAAAAAGAAGATCACTATTGAGCAGACTTCTAATCTCTTCTTTCAATATGTTTGGGTTCACTTTGGGTTACCCACATCCATTATCTTGGATCGAGATACTCGATTCCTTAGGTATTTTGGGACAAGCTTTTGGAAAATGATGGACACCAAGTTGAAGAGGAGAACTGCTTTCCATCCACAGACCGACAGATAGACAAAAGTTGTTAACCAAACAGTGGTACATTTTCTTCGAGGCTGTTGCAGCAAGTATCCCAAGTTATGGGATGAACAAATACCCTATGTACAAGATTCTTGCAACCGAGCCTTACATTCCTCCACTCAATGTTCACCTTTTGAGACATGTTTTGGGTACTTACCTAAAGTTCCTTTGGAATTGATGTATGGGATATATGTCGATTCAAATGAAGAAAGAAAAGAAGACAGAGCTCGAAAGTTCATCCAGAGGATCCAACAAGTATACCAAGTAGTCAGGGTATAGTTGGAGAAAAGTCAAGAACGATATAAATATCAACATGACAAACACTGGGTTGATCATCAGTTCCAGGTTGGAGACCAAGTATGGCTTCACATCAACAAGGAAATATTGAAGGGTGAAAGAAAGAAACTCAAGCCCATCCGTTATGGACCCTTCACGGTTTTTGAGAAAAGTGGTACTAATTCTTTTTGTCTAGATCTTCCACCTTATATGAAGATAGATACTCAGTTTTAAATGTGAAGAACTTGAAACTTTTTTAGCCTCCAATGATCATGGATCAATGTGAGGAAATTTCAATACCTTCAGTTGATGAGTTTTCTCCTGAGTACTTGGATGATTTAAAGGAAGATATCATCCTGGACAGAAGGACGAGGACTTCACGTAGCAGTGATGTTGATTATCTTTGAGTAGGCTTAAAGGGAACACATCCAAGCAAGGCAAAGTGGATTGAGAAGGACAAGGTGAGGCAAATCTTCCCTCACTTATCTATTGATTGATGAAAGATTTTGGTGGTCCAAAAATATCTCAGTGGGAAGGCGTGATCCAAAAAGGATTTAGAGAAGACCGAGGACAACTCATAATTTGTAGAAGAAACACAGGAAGCTCAGAATGGCCTTAGCAGACAGAGAAAGGGAAAAAATTCAAAGTCCTCAAAACTCATTTAAATTGGAATCATCATGAAGAACGCGTCACAATATTTACAACAACGTAAACGAATCATCGAATGGAGTTAATAATCAAAAGATATTTGCGGTCAAATTTTTGGTCAACCTAGCCCAATCAACAAGGATGAGTCAACATCTATACTACTGATGTCAACATCAATATGGATGAAGTCAAAGTCCATAAAATGTACGTGGCACACAAAAAGGGTGAAAAATGTCTTGATGATGTCATCACGACCTTAACATGGTGATGTGGAAGCACCAAAGGCTACCACGTGTCACTCGTTTTTTACATTTTTCGGGTCAATTCGTGGACCAATGAGGAAGTTCCATGTGGAAGTTCGTAAAACCAGGTGGCAGGATGACGTGTTAGGTTATTGTGCAAGTGGATAGCATGGGCCAATGGTTAGATTCCATGTGGTAGTGGGAAAATGCCCAATGAGGGCTCAAAACCAAATTTTCAAAAATAAAAAAGGGGCCTGCCAAATCTGGCGGCCAAAATACAACTCTAAAAAATATAATTTTTTTTCCAAACTTGGCAATGGTTCCAATCCATATATATATTGTTATAAAAATAAACCCAAAAGGGGAGGCTTGCAGGCTTGACCCCGAGACCTCCCCCTATCCGACGCCTTACAATAGTATCCGTCAACAGTTGGGCCAACGAACTCTGTTGATTAGACTGCCCAAAATTTCACTTAAATGTTGAGTCTTCCCACGGATGGGAGGAGGGTGCTCAATGATACAGCCGAGAATGATTTTCAAGATTCATTACAGAGAATTAATTGCAAGGAGAAGGCACATAAATCGAGACAATATTTCTGAAGGGTATGGAAGTGGCAGAGTCAGATTGAGGCATGGAGACAACCATTTTTGGGTAATTCGACGCCACAAATTCAATGGTGTTGTCTGTTTTCTTATCTGAGAAAATATTCTGCAACTTAATTCCAGAATGAGATATACTTATGTATTTTTCCAAATCCTTTTGTTGAGTTAATAAAAAGGCCTACCCATTTGAGAGCAGGACTCAGAGATGTAGTCCACCAGGGAAAAACTCTGTTATCAAGTTTTTGTGTTCATATTTGATGCTTATGTCTCTTCATTATTGAGCTTTTATTTCTTTATGGTGTACTTTAATTTATGTTCATTTAATACAATTATTTATAAGTCACTTCGATGAAGATATCCTGGATCATTCGACGTGGCATCATGGGATTTGTCGCAACTTAAGTGTGGGACCCCCCTTGTCAATTTTAAGTTATGTGTTAAGCATGGATGAATCCTAGTCATCAAATCCATGGGTGGATAAGATTTACACCATAGATTCTAGAGTGGAAAGAGTATTCCAGACTTCAAATCTCTCGAGAATTTTGTAGATATGTAAAAGAATATCGAATGGGACGAAGTCCTATTACCCACGAAGTTCCGGGAGATATTCTATGCAACCACCCCTCCAGTGGCCATATAATCGCTAGAGGATGACGACTAGGGTCATTTTAGTGCTAGGTAAGATGGTACGAATGAGGTGGAGCCACGTGGCCTTTAACCATTATTCCAAGTAACTCCAAGTTCGAGTGCACAGACTTAACCAAATCTTGGGTAATATTTATGAGTATATCCATTTGGGGCTTGTCAAAGTTCCATATGACTAGGGTCCTGGAACCCTATGCTATGCTCAAAGAGAGATAATCCTTCTGTGCTTCAGGACTTAGAATATCCGGAACTCTGGGATGTTAGAAATTCACAACACTCTAATACTGCTGAAGGAAACCTGCTGACATGATTACCAGAGAGTTTGACCGCCAATTGGTGGTTTCTTATCCTCTATTGTGGGATATGCATTATCGTTAAAACTTGACCAAGATTTCGACCGTGAAGTAACACGAGTCGTCGATATAATAAATTTTGGGATATTTCCTGATCGTTTGATATATGCTATGATCAAATATGGCATTGACCCACTACAGGAGTAAAAAGGTGTCAAACGGTCGGAATCCCCGAATGTCAAAATTGCGAAGTAACACGAGTTGAAGATCTAAGGATCGTTCGGGTCCCTTATTTATTGTTAGATCAAGCATAGTGGAAGGATAGGGTAAGTGGTACCATCAACCGACAACAAGCAATCATCCCTACTTTATGACCTCTCTGGTAGGTAACCCTTAGGGAAATTATTGGGTTAAGGACTATAAGGGATGTGAAGTCATGAAATCCTGGAGCGATGGAATCCCTCCAACCATTAGATCAGGGGAATAATTCGAGAGAGATGTGATTCATTGATCTGAGGGTCTGTGGGGTTCCTTTCTTAATCGTCTAATCAACTAGTGGAAGGACATTGTAAGTACTTTAGCGAAGTCTTACTTTAGGAGTATAGAAATTAGAAACTCCAAGACTTCAGGGCTCCTAGAGATTTTACATGCTGGTGCAGAGGTGAAACATTAAAGTGCCAAAGGCCGAAGTACGTGGCAAGATTTCTAGAACTTCATAACTGCAGGACTCTGGGAAATAATAGGGGATGTAGGAAGGTAGTTTAAATGCCGAAGTGTCGAAGTTTCCCATGTTGAAGTGTCCAAATCCAATTGGACGAGCCAACATATGTTATGGTGATGTAGCATGCCTAGATGGTTCCACGTGGCATAATGGGATTTGTCATGAGTTAAGTGTTTGACCCCCCCCCCCTGTCAATTTTAAGCTATGTGTTAAGCAAGGATGAATCCTATTCGTCAAATCCAAGGGTGTATAAAATATCCACCATAGATTCTGGAGTGGAAAGAGTCTTTAGAAATTTGGAGCTCCTGGGAAGTTTGTAGATCTATACAAGAGTATCGAATGGGATGAAGGCCTATTACCCATGAAGGTCCGAGAGATATCCCCTGTAAACACCCCTCCAGTGGCCATGTCATCGCTAGAGGATGACGAACGAGGTTGTGTCAGTGCCAGGTAGGATGTTACAAATGAGGTGGATCCACATGGCCTTTAACCAAGGATACCCTGAGAAGTTCAAGGAGCCATAAATTTCTACTTAGAACTCAGTTTTGGACGAGTTTATAGTCAATGGAAATCTCTTAGAGAGAAGAAGGAAATGGTTCCCTTATTCAAGGAACTCAAAGAAGTTGTAGGAAGGAGAAAATTTATACCCTGTCCCTTAAAAGGGTACTTAGGGGTCGGGTGTGTGACAGATTGGTATTAGAATGGGAAAAAACGCTTGGCCTGCTTGGGCTCATGAAAGAGTCAAATAAATTTATTTTCTTAAGAAAATTTTAAGGGAGAGGGAACCTTACCCTACCCTATCTATCAGAAAAATATTTAAAAATTAGGCCTGGACAGGCCATAAGTCAGCCACAGGAATGGTATAACAAGGAAAATGAAATCTTGTTAGAAAATTTCCCCTGCATTGGGATGTTTATCTGTTATCTACAGAAGCCCCTTGGTTGAGGTTTCCTTTTTGGAAAATTCTTACAACAAAGAAAAAGTTACAGGAGTTGTCGATCAATGAAATATTGACTGGATCAAAGTGGAAGGATCAACCGATTGTGACCATTGGATCATGGAATAATGGGAAAGAGTTGTCTGATCTAGTTACAAAACCCTGAAGAAATCTTGACCATCCACTGAACACCAGATTAAGTCCCAGCTATGGATCAAGAGCGGAGAAGAGTTTCATTTCAAGAAGATCTGGTCGTCCATCAAAAGGTGAAATCAATGGTGGAAAGTCAAAGTGTGGAGTAAATTTGCATGCACGTTAATTTTTGGGAGCTAGCGCACCATAGATTGGGACCATTGGTTATTTTGGAGACATGTGACCCTATGATCTATGTGCGCGATTAAAATGGAGTTAAAGAACTATCATGTTGAAATGCGCAAGCCATAGATCTCACAATGATATTAAATCATGAAGGTTGATCTAGGTGAATGTTGAAGTTATAGCTTAAGCGCCCATTTGTGTAGTGCTTGGTTAGAGTCTTTGTTCATAAGGAAGATGTGGTGATTGTTTATTTGAGTGGTAAGATCCTTATGGAAACAATTCTTCATAGTTAAAGGAATTGAACATGAAGTGATAGGATAAATGGAAGTAATAAATTTCCACTTTAATAAACGAGATTGATCCATGTATGTATAACCCCTCATGATGAGGGGATTGATGGAAATTGTAAGTTCAATTTACTTCACCTATAATGAATGTAAATTGTTGTTGGAATAACCTGATTAAACAAGTAAATAGGATCCCTATAGACTGATAACAAACTTCATGAAGGAAGAAGTGAAGTGACATGAGAAAGTTCAAAGGTTCATGGTTGTCGTAAGGGGGTGTATATCCCTATTAACTTAAAGAGTGTGACTATGCATGATAATGCAAGAGGTGAGCAAGTGGAATATGTTTGCACTGCAATAAAAAGTAAAATGCTTGGTGCATATAGACATATTATAGTTTTTCATTGGATGTAAGATATGGTGATGTCAGATATCATATGGTTAGTGATGATCCGATTATAGGAACATAAGTAAAATGTTGATGATATTGATTGTATATTACACTATGAGGATAAAAGTAAAATGGTTAATGAAATTTTGATCCCAAATATGGTAAAGGAAGTGTTGGGGTACTTGTACATGACCAATGGGTCAGGTTGACATCCATAGATGGATGGTATCTATTAGGGACCTAATCTCCCTAACCCCTCACATACGTAGAATAATATAATCCCATGTAATAAAGGTCAATATTAATAAGGCCTAACAATAAAGAAAATAAGTCAAATATAAGAAGACCTAATAGAAGCTTCCGCTTCTAGAAGGATCTTCCTCTAGATTGTTCTTTTGGATAGATAGATTTAGTATAAATAGAAGTAGAGGGTATGTGAAATATTTTCTTGGATATTATTTTAATAGAGCTCTGCTCTGTTGGAGGTTTCCCCCTCGAAGAGGCAAGTGAACATTTATGTTAGTCATCAAAGTGCTCTTTCTGGTGTTATTATGGTATTATTGTGGTATTATTGTGGTATTATTCTGGTTATATCATTTTTTCTCTACCATTTCTAGATAATTATTTTTTTTCTGCATAGTACTTTATATCTAGAATACTGCAAGTGGTATTAGAGCACCTTCCTCGACAGAAAATTGTGGGTTAATTTTTTTTAGGGTAGATATGTATTTCGACATATTAAAGCTACACAGATCTCTCGTTATGCGCATAAACCCACGGTAAGATATTCCTACATGAAAAAAATACAAGTGGTACTTAAGCACACATATGTTGGCCACCCTTGTAACCCCTGGTGGTACCCCTTTGAGTGGTAGTGCATCAGACAACACCTGTATATGGATCGACCTAGATCTCCTAAATCCCTCCATAGATAAATTGATTGGCCACCTGATTTCTATAGTGCCACCGAGAACAATACTAGGGAAGATACTCTCTATTACCTCGGTAGTCAAGTAGTATGGCTAAGGGAATGGTCTAGCCTCCTTAGTTGGTGCCCTAAGATATTGGGCTGAGTACTACTATTTTACCCCGCACATATATCAGAGAGATATAACACAGGGAAAACCATTGTCTGTAGAACCCTTTAATACCCTAACCCTTGGGATGGAAACAAAAACTGAACATACAATATCTATTACCACACAACTGTGTCTTTTGCATTCGGGTTGTGAAATTACTACACATTTCTTCATGTTAAGCATTGGGGAATTTTGTAACTACAATATTTCAGGTTGGAGTATAACTCCACAGGAGTAAGAATAAAAAAGGAGTATAGCGGTCCCGTCAACACACTTATTTGGGACCTGTCCCATTGGGTTCCTCTCTTTGCCCCGATTCCAGTGATACTTATCATTTTTAACCCAAATATTTTTTGTGGACCCGACCCGTCTCCGACACCCTTATTTGGATCCTATCCCTTTGGATCCCCCTTTTCACCTTGATCATCGTAGTACCTATAATTTGACACCCTATTTTCTTCGTGGTCCTATGCACCCCTCCAGAACCCTTTTTGTTACCCCTATACCATTTTCCTGCTTCTTTGTCAAAGTGACTACCACACGAGCTCAACATCTCAATGCCTTGATTTTTTACAACCATCAGAACAAGGATGCCATGAAGAAGCTCACATCCAACATTAGCTCCATCAATTCAACTATTTATATCCTCAAGGATGAATTTTACCACTTCAAAGAACTCAAGGAACAATGTTCCCACATCAAAGACCTCAAGGAACAATGTTCCTACCTCAAAGACCTCGAAGACCACTTCCTAGGATCTTCCCAGAACCATTCCTCTTCTGAAAAACCATTTTATTAGGATGACCATGACTCTTCTCATTACCATGGCCCTCATAATATGCACTTTTCCCGAGACCTCTGCCCTCCTAGAATTGAGGTGAACAAATTTGATGGATCAGATCCTACACGTTGGGTCACCCAAATGGAACATTATTTCTCTTTGCATGACATTACTGATGATTTATCCAAGATTCATTATGGTGTCCTACATATGGATCTAGAATGATGGCAATGGTGGAAATGGAGAAAAATGGCATGCCAAGGGTATCTTGCTTGGACATAGTTTGTGGCTGAACATTATGACCGCTTTGACTCTGACACCTACCATTTAGGTCGTTTGACCAAGTTAAAGTAGTCTGGGCTAGTGGAAGACTTTATTTCCACATTTGAGCACTTGTCTTTCAGAATGGAGGGCATGTCAAATAATTTCTTTAGGGAATGATTTATTAGTGGCATCAAAGATGAAATTCGTGCCCATGTTTTCATGGCACACCCACTGTTGGACCTTGACCAAGTTTTGAGGATTCTTGGTCATGTTTGACCTAATTTTGGGACTTCGACAGGCTGTCAAAGGCGAACCGCAAGAAGAAGAGGAGATTGCGAGATCTCGACCCCTTTTAGGGCCATTTTTTGGATTCAAGATTATGTAATGGGCATGAGATGTCGACCCATGGGTTTACCCATGTTTAGGCCTATTTTGTAATGTATAAATACGTAGTTAGGTGATGTAAGAAAGAGAGATCTAGTAGGCCGGTGTGCTAAGTGCTAGAGTTCAATCTATGTGATCAAGAGTTGTAAGTTCTTTTTGCATACCGTGTGAGGCTTGCAAGGCTAGTGCAAGTAATTGTAAAATATTGTGTGAAGGCTTGGTGTTGTACCTTATCTAGAAGAAGGAGGATCTGGCAAAGTGCACGCAACTTCTATCTTCTGCGGAGTAGAACTTGGATGCTAGGTGCCTGTAAGAATCTTGACCAAAGATAATAAAGAAGAGAAGAGTTGGTGGACGTAGCCCCAGGGTGGGGGTGAACCACCTACATGATGCGTTTCTATGTTTTGTGTGATGTATTGATGTGTTTATGTGTTTACTTTCTTAGAGCTTTAATATAAATGAATGATATATTGATGCTTAGTGCTTAATAATATGGATGGATGTTAGATCTAACTTATGTACATACTCTTAGTGCTTAAATACCTTAGATTTGAATGAATACTGTGATACTCTGTAATTAGGGTTTAACTACGTTGTAACTAAGACTGGATATTGATGAATGTTAACTGCTGAGTGCTCTGTTAAGTGTTAGAATCATAGATCAATGTCCCATCTAAGGTTGTGGACATCTGAGTCTTGCAACCACCCTTGCCTCTACCTCGAGTGAGACTTCATCTTCTTCGCAGGTGTTGCAAAAAGGGCCAGTAGTTAGGGTTTTTTTGGTGAGTTGTTGTAACGTTTAACCCTGGGTTTTCCCCTGTGCCAACAAATGGTTCTATTGCCGAGACCTGAAACTGTGATTGTTGGGAATTGAGGAAGAAGAATCTTTGTGCAAAGATCTGACCTGAAACTATGATTGCTGGGAACTGAGGAAAAAGGAGCTTCGTGCAAGGATCTGAAATGAAAAAGAGAAAATCTCTGTGCATATAATTGTTTGCCTAATATGCAGCACTACTTGATCTGTGGAGCTCTGTGCCAAGAGGAAGGGTTAGATCTGAAGAAAAGATGTCAAATATGAAGAAAAGAGGTAAGATTTGGGAGCTTTGTGTCATGATAAAGGTGAAAGTGAGACTAAATAGGTAAGACCTGTAAGCTTTGTGCTCTGTAGAAGTAAGATAAGTGGAAATTTTTGTTTCTAGAGTATGAATCTAGGTACGTTTGATAAGATTTGTTCTAGCTTAAAAACTAGGGCACTGATAGAAGAAAGAAGATTTGATATGAGTAGATCTGATAAGAATAGTGAAAAGTATGTTATACCTATGCATAGAGAGATTTTTTGGACTAACAAATGGATGCAGGACCCTAGAAACAATTTGTTGCAGGTTGGATACCATGATCCTGGTGCGCAGTATAGGAGAGGTTGGGGATCATTTAAGAGAAAGAGAGATTAACCCTTTATTACAATTGCAGAAAACCAGGACATCTTGCTAAGGAATGCCCTGGAAGAAGACCTAGTTGCTTCTATTACAAATCTATGGACCATGAAGTATTGGATTTCCCTAGAATGATTTCTAAGGTTGAAAGGATGAATATGAGATAAGAAGACCACGAGAAAGGTCAAGAAAATGAGATTATGGAAGAACCCTAGAAAGAATTAGAAAAAGTATTACTACAGATCAAAGAAACCCTGAATGACCACCGACATATTGGCTTATCAGAGATATTCAAAGAAAAGGAGTTCATTGAAACAAGAATATGAGACTTCAACATTGACTGTGTTCTTTATGAGGAAACACAGGTGAATATCATGACAAAAAGAACTTGGTAACTTTTAAGGGATCCTTCTATGATTCCTTCATTGGGAGGAATAGGATTATTCAGAGGAAAAATGATAACCCTATGTGTAAGAGTTACACAGATATCTATGATTGCTCATGGAACTTCAACAAAGGAATAATTTGAAGTTGTTAAATTTATTGAGAACATCGCTCCATTTTCTATGTTACTAGGAAACCTTGGATTGAAGGAGATCAGGCCAGAAAGAAAGAAGAGGAAGTCTTAGAACAAAAGAAGAAAGAGTTGAAAGATTTCATGACTGGGAGGATCACACACTTGATTGAAGAATAGGAGAGCTGAGAAAATCTATTTAAAACCAGAGACTTGGATGTCTAAGTGGGAAGAACACTAGAAGACCTATAGAAGACTAAAGTACCTATTCCAGATACAGATGAATTACTACCCCTGATTTCTAGGAAAAAATATCAACAACGCAAAGTTACTCTACCAAAAGAAGATAAGAATCATAATGGAAAAAGGAATTCCAAGACGAAGCTCATTGGAAAGAAGGCTAGAAAACTAAGTAAGAAGAGAGATAAAATCAAAAAGTTACAGAAGGTTCCAAAGGGAACTTCACAGAAGGAAATTTGCAAAATTGGAAATTCGTCGAGATATCAGAACCGCATCACATGACACTTCTCCATGGCGAAGTAATATAGTCATTGGGAACAATATAACCATTAGATCGACGACCCAAATGGGAAGCAAGGAATTTATGGTCAGAAATTTCTCCACCAGACCATTGGGACCATGCCATAACGGACCAAACTGAGTTAATGAAGGTTTCTTACCTGTTGCAAGAGATTTATTGCCAAGTTATCTATTTATCCCATCGTGCCACGCAATGAGAACACTTTTTCCAACCATGACTATCTGATCCCTTAGAATAGTTGATTTTTCACAGTGATCATCGTGCTATTTCCATCCATCCTATTGCATTGAGCAATTACTCTTCGAAACCGAGATATTTAACCATGAGCGTGTATGTCCGAATAAATTACTGCACTCAAATATTCTATGAAGGAAGTATTCATCGACCTCATGATTGAGAGAGTCATGTCTGAAAGAGTGATGTCTGTGGGTGTACAAGAATCATTGACGAGAGGAGTGCAAGCCTCTCTGTCGACTACTCATGGAGCCAAACCATCCCGACCATAAGTGAAAAAGAGAACCAAACATAGAGATGACCTAGCAAATGCAAAGTTGGTACTGACCATATTGGTTGACTACATCCCACCTCTGGCCGGTGAAGTGAGTTTTGATAGTGTGCCAATATATTTCAAGTACACCATGGTTACTGCATACCTCTTGAAGGGGATACACGTAGTTCAAGCGCAACAGGACAAGATCACAACGTTTAAGTTTAGTGACTTCAACCTTGGAGATCACAAGAACTATAATATTCTCTCCCCATATAAATACCTGACCAGGACGAAGGGAAATAACTCAAAGATAATCCCCTAGCCTTGGACGATGAACCTCTCATAGTCCACCCTATTAAATGTAATGAAAATCCCACACTTCGAAAGGCACCAGGAAGTCAATGCCTATGTCAAGCTACTCCTTTCATGTTACCATGGCGGCTACTTATGGCTAGACCATTGTATCACAGTCAATTTGACGATGATCCATAGGATCACTAGATTAAGTATGAAAGGACCTAACCCACAAGTGTTCTATCTAGGAAAATCCACAGATCCCACACTAGCACAGAATATCAAGGATACATATGGCGATGTTGAAAAGGGGATGTGAGGCTACAAGGTAGCCTCCATCCAGAATGGCATAGTGTGCCTAGCCTGCCAGTTAATAACCATAAATTTAGTAACGAAGAATCGACCCATGCAGGTCACATGATTTTTCATTGACCTTGCAGGGAAGTGCATGGAAGGTCTACAGATGAACTGGGTGAAGTACCTAGTTAATCATCTAGAACTAGATTGTCGTGAAGCACAGAATCAGGGCTACGAGTTTCAATTTAGTTGGATCCTAATCCTCATCGCCTTCATTGCTTGAGAGATGTCGGAAGGTGTGACCTTTCTAGATATTGAATCGTTCAAGAATCTTTATTTGAAGTTCACCACAGTATGGTACTCAAGTGATATGAACAAACAATGGCAGTCAAATGTTGTTTTTCACACATATTACCTACAATTGAAGAGAGCCATCGAAGTTGAACCTCGCATGACTATGAAAACCCTACAGAGGTTACGACCCCTGATGAAGTTATGCACAGATCGACACTTCATCTACATTATAGTGCGAGATGATGAACATAAGGAGTAGCTTCAGTCATACTACAAAATCATGGAAGAGGACCTTAAGGAGATCACTCAGGACTAGTTCGTAGACCTCCTTATCCCCACTGACCCTACAAAGATGTCTGACCCTAAACTGGACACCTCTAAGGCCACTCACAAAGAACATAACACACCTGGCTCTAGCATAAGGAAGAAGACTAAAGAGGTCCAAGACTTAAGTAGTGCCTCAGGCAAGACTACTTTAGTATCACTTGACCGAGGCGGTGATGATGAAGTAGAAGAGATAAATGAAAAAGGAGATGAAAAGAAGCAAGGTGAAGTAACACCACCCAGAGACGAGGTTGATCCCCTGAATAAGAGGAAGGTTTCTCCCCTGAAACCTTCTTCTCAGAAGAAATCCAGAGCCATTGTGACCAAGATGAAGACTGTGCTCATTACCGATGATTTTGACTTCATCATAGCAGTCCTAAATGACGCTTCGCTGGAAATCATGGAGAAACAAAAAGCTAACCAGGAGGAAATGTACGATAGAATTAAGGTCGACCTTTGAGGGGTATATCAGGTCCTTCAACCTAGTCGCGCAGTGTCTACTTTTCCCCTGCCATTAGGAGAACCAGAGTTGGGAGATGAGCCAACCTAACTCTATCGATTAGTTGATGCAGTTGAAGCTCACCTTCATTGCACACAATAAGAAATAGAACAAGCCACCCAAGCCTTGAAGTAAGTGAAAGGAGTACTCATAGAACAACGTTGACTTGCAGAACATGAGAAGGTTTCCCTCCAGGAAAATTTTGAAGAAGCGAAAGCACATATACAATAAGAAAAAGAACAGTTTCTCGTAGAGAAACTAGAAGTTAAAGAAGCAGTCAACATAACACTCCACTCTATGATAGGATTAGAACCATAGGAAGAAGACCGAGTCAGACATCAAGTAGTGAATCTCGCAGAAGCTATCCAACAACTACAACAATGAATAGTAGACTTAGAGCTCCACACCGTACTTGACACGTCGTAGGATGTAAGGGATCAAAGAGAAGCAACTGCTCGAAGCACAGTTGAAATAATCAAAGTCCTTGCCATGGAATGCAAGAAATCAAGTGATCGCAGTGCCCATATGTATGAGCAACTCACTGAGAATCTAGAATTGAAGACACTGGAGTCATAGCGACAATAAGTAAAGAATAAAACAAAGACATTACAGGCGCAGTTGAAGCCCCTATCAATTGTTGAAAGAATGAAGCGATCCCAAGAGAAACACACTGCCCAACAACATGTCCACACTATTTAGAGCAGAGTTATGGAAGTAACTTAGAGGCTCCAACCTATACAAGATTAGGCTTACCAACTGTTCACAGAGATCGAAGGATGAGGATTAGAACTGGAGAAAGTCATCATTGGAGCTGAACAATGCCTAGAGGGACCTGTCAACGAAGCAGTCATACAAGAGTTCACTGAATAGGAGGCTGTGGCATAACAAAAAGTCGAAGAATCTTGAGCCAAGCTTGAGGCTTTTGAAACAAAACTAGTCAAATCAGAGTGACTCGGGATGAGTCACAAGTGAGTGTTGGAGGCATGTTGGCCCTTGACCAAGTTTTGAGGATTCTTTCTCATGTTTGAACTAATTTTGGGACTTCGACAGGCTGTCGAAGGCAGAGTGCAAGATGAAGTGGAGATCATGGGATCTCGACCCCTTTTAGGGCCCTTTTTTGGATTTGGGATTATGTAATGGGAATGGGATGTCGATCCATGGGTTTACCCATGTTTAGGCCTATTTTGTAATGTATAAATAAGTAACTAGGTGATGTAAGAAAGAGAGACCTAGTAGGCTAGTGTGCTAAGTGCTAGAGTTCGATCTATGTGATCAAGAGTTGTAAGTTCTTTATGAATACTGTGTGAGGCTTGCAAGGCTAGTGCAAGTAATTATAAAAGACTATGTGAAGGCTTGGTGTTGTACCCTAGCTAGAAGAAGGAGGATCTGGTGGAGTGCACATAGATATCCTGTCTTCTGTGGAGTAGAACTTGGATGCTAGGTGCATGTAAGAAGCTTGACCAAATATAATAAAGAAGAGAAGAGTTGGTGGATGTAGCTCTAGGGTGGGGGTGAACCACATATATGTTGTGTTGCTATGCTTTGTGTGATGTATTGATGTGTTTATGTGTTTACTTGCATAACGCTTTAATATAGATGAATGATCTGTTGATGCTTAGTGCTTAATAATATGGATGGATGTTAGATCTGACTTATGTACATACACTTAGTGCTTAAATACCTTAGATATGAATGAATATTGTGATACACTATAATTAGGGTTTAACTGTGCTATAACTAAGAATGGATATTGATGAATGTTAACTGTTGAGTGCTCTATTAAGTGTTATAATCATAGATCTGTGTCCCAGCTAAGGTTGCAGACATCTGAGTCCTGCAACCACCCCTGCCTCTACCTCAGGTGAGATTTCATCTGCTTCGTAGGTGTTGCTGAAAGGGTCGGTAGTTAGGGTTTTGTTGGTGCGTTGATGTAGCATTGAACCCTGGGTCTGCCCCTATGAAAACACCCCCAGATTTGGATGGAATCTACTCAATGATCCAAATAATCCCAACATATTTTTTCCTCCCATACCCACAAACCCTCCTTTCCTCCTTTCCCTAAACCCACCCATTTTCCCCCTTTTACAACTCCCCTCAAAATCCATAAATTAACCAGGGATAAAATGGTTGAACATCAACTCAAGGGTATTTGTTATAATTGTGATGAAAAATATTTTCCTGGGCACAAGTGTAAGGAACAAAATATTTTTATGGTTGTGAATGAGGATCTTTTTGAATAAAATATTGTTGTTCCACCTGTGGAGGAACTTCCACCACTGTCTGACCTCACCCCACTCTTTGACCCACCCAAACTTGAACTGGTGATTTCATTTAATTCCCTCATTGGCTTCCCTTCTACCCAGACTCTCAAATTAATTGGTTACATCAAACATAGGAAAGTCATCATCCTCGTGGACAGTGGTATCACCCATAACTTTATTCATCGTTGCATTTCCCAAGAATTCAATTGTTACATCCATGCAGTCAATAATTTTCAAATGATGATTGCCAATGGTGGTTTCGTGAAATGTGGCAGACAATGTGAAAATGTGCGACTCCAAATTGGATAGTATCACCTTAAATCCCATATGTTTTCTATAGACATGGTTGGTTGTGACATTGTTCTTGGTGTCGAATGGTTACACACTCTCATCCCCATTCTCATGGATTTTAAGGAATTAACCATGCAATTCCAACATGAGGGACAACAATGTAAGTTCCAAGGAATCACATCAGGATCCCTTGAGATTATCAATTCCCATCGCATGGAAAAGATCCTCAAAAAATGTTATTCGAGAATTATCGCCTAAATCCACTCCATTCATGTTGTTGAGACACCTTATGTGCATCCTGGCCTACAAACTATCCTCTCCTGCCACCATGACGCAAACCCCCGACCCTCTGGCCAAGATCCACTCAGGATCATTCTAAATTCTCCTCAAGGTGAAGTGACTCCTTTGGTTCCCTGAGAATTGGAACCTTCAACGAATCCAATACACATGTCCTTCATAAAAACCCACCCTACACAACTTAACACCAGGCGTGAGCCTTACATCTCCATCCGACCACAACCTGGGTCTTGGCACAAGCACTTTTCATGACTCACGATCTCATGAGATTGTGAGTCGAAGACCCTCGAATCCAAACCTATGATGCCCAAGATGCAATATGGGTATGGCTCCTTCCTCGCTAGCACCTCTACAAGTGACCACCATCTAGGGCCTAACTCTAGCACTCCTCGAATCTTGCAACTTTGTGAGTTGGAGTGTTGAGTCCTCGTGCTCCTCCTTTATGAAACCTCGAAGCACAATAAGTCAGTGATGGGTTGACCCCTTCCAAGGTGACACATGTACACCACCTGTCGCCTACTTTCATATTTTTTGTGCGCTCTATGTTTGTGCCACCTGCCAACCACACAGTCCCCACCTAACGAACATGACGCTTGTTCGCCCAAGCCCTCGACACTCGACTTTGTGACTTCTGTAGTCGAAAAGAAACTCTTTCAACCCCTGAACCCCTGATACGCAATACCACGCAGAGGTTCTAAACCAATGGTTCTCCCGTGGCTTGGATCCAATGGTCTAGATATCCTTCCCTGCTCCTCGCAATCTCAGGACTTTGTGAAAATCAAGAATTTGGTCTGCCCCTCCAAAATCATGAACCCTGAATTTGTGAAATGATCCAACGACGTGGGTTGAAATGAGATCAACGACTCTTATTGACCACGATCAATGGTTCACAATGATTCTTGATATTAGGGTGGTGAGTTCATCCAACTCGTAACCACCTTATAGCTCCATTGGATCCTATGATCCTTGTGATTTCACGAGATCTCCACGGAGAATTCTGACCACCAGATTCACTACTCAATGATTTTTTCCCAATGACTGAGTATTCTCCCTCCTGAACTTAACTTCTATGCGACAGTTTCGATCTTCGTCTCCCTTTGAACACTTCAAAGGTGTTATCCTTCCTAAGCTTCCACTTGCAAACTCAAGCCTTCCCAAAAAGAGCCCTGCTCGCACTCCTTGCGACAAAATTTCAAATAACCTTTGGTTATTTGAGTCTTCGACCCTGTGCACTCCTTGCAACAATGGTCCTTCAACCTTCACCTTAGTTGATAAATCCAAATATTTCAACCATCTTGCGCACACCTCGGATGGCTCTATGCTTCACTTACACTTCTTTTGTTATGAGAACAACGATATCTCTCCTGAGATTTTTGAGATAAAACTCAAACCCTCGTCAACGCACACCTTGCGAACATTCACTGCACTTCTTGTAGGAATCCTCATAGAGAGAAACAATTGAAACTCATTCTTCCTTTCTTTCTATCTTCATACATTCAACATGAAATCATACACACAACACAACATTGAGATAAATGCATCACAGAGAAAACAAATCAACTATAAACATACCATTTAACAAATGTAAACAGTAACCATCATAACACCATGAAAATTGAGTCAAAGTTTCATATATTAACTCAAGTGCTTCTATACGTGGGTTCTTCTCTACAACACTCTGCTACAGCTCTCCAGCTTATGAATTCTGAATGATAATAATGTTCTTCCTACTATGATACAAGGGTGAGGGTGTCTATATCTGTTTTCCCTCCTTCACTTATAAACTGTCTAATCTAACATTCATATCTACCTACTTTACATTAACAAACTTAAATGCCTATTACATCCAGCAGATGAGACTAATTTCTCCAGATCTGTTCATATCTCCAAGACATAAATGTAAGTAAGCTTCTCCTAGCTATTACATTAATGCTTCATATTTCAAAATTCAAAATGTTTTCATAAAAACGTGCCCCCTTTTTTTCATCTATGCGTCTAGTTGTTCCTTTGGCTAGTCACGTGCTTTGGATTTGTACGATGCTCCTGCATCATACTCCCTCCCTTGAAAAATTTCATGAACTCCTATTCATGAGCTCTTGCACGGTCTGTCCATGCTTTTGAATTGTTTCTTCATCCTCCCAACTGGAATATTCAACTAGATGTCCTTTCCACTTGACCAAGTATTCAAAATACTCCTTTCTCCCGGTCTTTCTACTAATCCTCTTGTCAATTATGTTTTCCATTTGTGACTTTTCATCTATAGGCATTTGTTTTGTCCATTGAATTTTTTCTTTCTCGTCCTCTACTCCTACTTCTTCATCTCTGTAAGGGTACAAATCTGTGACATTGAATATCAATGAGATTTCGACCCCATTAGGCAATTCAATCTCATATGCGTTTGTCCCAAATTTCCGTATGACCTTGCACGGTCCAATCTTTTTCATCTTCAACTTATTATACTTTCCCCTTGGGAACCTCTCATTCTTCAGATGTGAAAGAATTATATCACCAACTTCAAATTGAAGTTCTCTCCTATGTTGATCTGCTCTATGCTTGTATTCTTGACTTGAACTCTGCAATCACTCCTTAATTCGACAGTGAAGCTCCTTCATTCCTCCTGCAAAGTCCTCTGCACTAGCACTCCTAAATTCAGCTTGTTCTGCATCTTTTAGTTTAGAAACTCCCCTTATCTACATTCCATATACAATCTGGAATGGAATCTGCCCTGTGCTTCTATTGAGTGAATCATTATAAGCGAATTCTGCATGTGGCAGAATGTGATCCCATTGTCTGTGGTGTTCAGTCATTAAGATCCTCAGAAAATCTCCCAAGCTCCTATTTACGACCTCTGTCTATCCATCCATCTGAGGATGATACGCTGAGATAAATGAAAAACTTGTCCCCATCTTCTTCTATAAGGTCCTCCAGAAATGTCCCACGAATTTGGTATCTCGATCATAAATGATACTCTTTGGCAAACCGTGAAGTCTGATGACTTCCTTGAAAAACAAGTTCACAATATGAGTTACGTTGTTGGTTTTCTGGCATGGTATGAAATGTGCCATCTTTGAAAATCTGTCAACTACCACAAAGATCGAATCACATCCTCTTTGTGTCCTTGGCAGCCCCAATATGAAATCCATTCTTTATGCATCCCACGAGCTTTCAAGTATGGGTAATGGTTGGTATAACCCTGTGTTCTACCTTTTTCCTTTCATGTGCTGACAAATTCTGCACTTGTCTACAAATTTCCTAACTTCTCATCCCTGGCCAAAAATATGAGCCATTCAACTTTGATAACATCTTTTCATGACCAAAATGTCCAGCTAATCCTCCACTGTGTTTTTCCTTCAGCGAATTCTCCCTCATGGAGCATTTTGGAATACATAGCTGACTTCTTATGAACAATAATCCATCCTGGATCATGTATTCAAACCATTGGCTTCTATCCCTGAGAATTGGATTCTCAGATGCCTCATATGCCTCCTTGAATTATGGATCATCCCTATACATTTCTTTAAGGTTATCAAAACCCAAAGTCTTGACTTTGAATTCTTTCATAAGAAAACATTTCCTGCTCAAAGTATCAGCAACTTTGTTAGCAGTTCTAGAAATATGCTTAATCACAAAAGTAAAATTCTACATGAATTGAACCCATTTAGCATGTTTTTGGTTCAAATTTCCCCGTCGAGTCACAAATTGCAAAGCATGATTATCGTTGTACAAAACAAACTCGGGAACCAAATAGTGTCTCCATTTCTTCAGTGATTGTATGACTGCGTAGAATTCCTTGTTATATGTGGAGTACTTAATCTTCGCTTCATTTAGTTTTTCACTGAAATATGTGATTGGCCTATTGTCTTGGCTCAAGACCACTCCAATTGCAAATCCACTTGCATCACACCTGACCTGGAATGTCTTGCTAAAATCTGGCAAAATCAGAATTGGTTGCTCAATGATCTTCTTCTTTAGCAGCTTGAAGCTCTTTTCTGCTTCCTTCATCCAGCGAAAAGATTTATGTCTTTTCTTCACTATATCCATCATTGGTGTGCTAATCTCACTGAATTTTTGGATGAATTTCCTGTAGAATCTAGCCAAACCATGGAGGCTTTGAACTTCAAATACACTCTTCAGCGATGGTCAATTCTTAATCTCCTTTATCTTTTCCGGATCCATCTTTAACTCATTTGCAGAGATAATAAAACCCAAATAGATGAGTTCTGCCCTCATAAATGATGATTTCTTCACATTGATCAACAATTTCTCTTGTTGTAGTCTTCTCATTATTGCACTAAATGCTTTAAGTGTTCTTCTTTTATCTTGCTAAAAATTAATATATCATCAAGATATACAATGACGAATTTCCCAATGAAATCCTTTGGGACTTAGTTCATCAACCCCATGAAAATACTGGGCGTATTCATTAAGCCAAATGGCATGACAAGCCATTCATACAGCCTCTCATTCATCTTGAATGTTGTCTTCCATTCATCACCTTCTCTCATTTGAATTTGATGATACCCACTTTTCAAATCAATCTTTGAAAAAAAAAATTCTCCACTCAAGAAATCCACAATTCGTCCATCCTTGGCAATGGAAAACTGTATCTGATGGTAATCTTATTGATTTCCCTTGAGTTTGTACACATTCTCTAGCCTCCATATTTCTTTGGGCCGAGCACTATCGGAACAATGCATGGACTCAATCTTTCTCGAATCAATCCTTTGTCCATTAAGTCTTGGACCTATCTCTTAACTTCTTCATTTTCCTTTGGCGCCAACCTGTATGTTGCTTTGTTCGGTAAACTGGCTCCAGGTATAAGATCGATATGAAACAAACAAGGTAGTTCGTCCACTACTATATCAACAAACTCTTCCAGCAACTCCTGAATTTCTTCTGGTAGATCATCTATCCTCATACTGGTCAAAACAACTTTGGGCTTCCTGACCACAGTAAATTGTGTGTCCTCCTTCTTCTTAACCTCATCAAGAAGTTCCTTCCCACTCATGAGAAGTACAGTGTTGCTCATTTCTTTTTTCACCTCTTTATCCTTAATCGACAACAACATGTGAGTCCTACCATTTTTTCCTAGGGTGTACGTGTTCTTTATCCCATCATGAACTACGTTTCTATCATATTACCACAGTCTACCCAACAATAGATGACAAACATCCATGGGAATGACATCACATAATATTTCATCTTTATATCCTCCTATTTTAAATTCAACTAAACATTGTTTAGTGACATTTACCTGATGCCCTTTTTGTAGCCACAAAACTCAGTATGGGCTTGGATGTACAACAATATCCAGCTCCAACATTTCTACCATCTCTGCAGATATGAGATTGTTTTTGCTACTGCTATCCACTATGACCTTGCATACCCTATCCTTAGTTTTTCAAGCAGTCCAAAACAAACTGTTTCTTTGGGGTGGGTTCTCTGCCTCCTTCTCTGGCTTCAAGAGAACTTTCCTCATCATCAAAGATCTTCCACCCTCAGCGTCTTCTGCCTCAACATTCCATCCTTGAGCTTTGGCAATGTGATTTTCACCACCATATTTCTTCTTATCTGGACACTCATAGTATTTATGTCCGATTTTTCCACAAACGAAGCATTTCACTTCACCTCCTCTACCTCTTCCTTTTCCTCTGGCTCAAGGAAAAGTGTTTCTATCAGCATAGTGCCTTCCCTGTGAGCTTCCTCCTCTCTCATGTTGAGGTTGAGGTTTCTTCCCCTCTTCTTTAGGTTTCTGAGTTCTGTCTTGGGCAATTATCTTGCCTCTTCTTTGACTCCTACCTCAGCTTCTCCTTAGCTTTCAGAGCCATCTGATAAGCATCTTCCACAGTCCGAATGGTAATCATGCTCATCTCATCTTGAATGTCATATCGTAGACCATTCATGTACCTGACAAATTTTTCATCATTGCTTTCCCGATGACCTGCTCTGATGTTTATCCTGTAAAATTATTCAGTGTATTATTTCACTGACATCAGCTTCTATCTCAAATTATGCATCCTCCGAAATAGAGTGATTTGATAATCACTGGGTATAAATTTGGCTTTCATATTTGCAACCATTCTATCCCAGCTTTTGATTTTCTACTTTCCCTTGCAGCGTTTGTGAGCCTACAGTTCATCCCACCATAGTGTTGCATGCCCTTTAAGTCTAGTAACGACATGTTTGACTTTCTTGTTGTTAAGCCCTAATGTTGGCTCATTACCCCTTAATTGGGGCATATTATATTAGTAATGCTATTTTATTTATGTCAGATTTAGGCCATTAGTTGTAATTTATATTAGTAATGTTATTTTAATTATGTCGGCTTTAGGCCATTATTTGTAATTATACCTCCTAGTCTCCTATATATACCAAGGAGACATTTTCATTTTGAATCATCTTGTACTTGAACATTTAAGTGGGGTAAAAGGAGGTTGACCCCTTGAAGAGGATTATTATCTAAAATTATCTTAGTTTCAAGGCATTGAGAACTTTTCCTGAGGTTTTTCCATGCTATATTGATGTTTGGTTCTTAACATATGGTATCAGAGCTCAAGGTCTTGGGGTTTCGCTGCTACATCTGAGACACCATGGAATTTTCACTGTAACTTTTTTTCTACAACGTTTCAGAAGGAACCTCTTGGAGGGTATTTATTAGATAGATCAAGGTACGTTGGGTTCAAAATTCAGCTCCTGAGGCCTTATACTTTTGGAGATACAACCTGTACAAGATAGGGTTTTGGAATCATCCTGAAATGAGTGATTGTGGAATTTTCGCTATAAATTTTTTTATGTAACGTTTCAGACCCTAAAATACTGTGGAATTTTATAGAAATTAGTAAGGTATCCGTGGTAAAAATTTCAGATTCTGGGACATCTTAAATTTGTAGATACACCTTGTGTAAGATAGGGTATCTGACTAGTCCTATTGACTAGTCTCAAGAAGGTGTTCCAGGTAAAACAAGCATAACTTCTTGCTGGAGTATCCAAATTGAGTGGGACTGGTTGCATTGGATT
>ML777533.1:700810-730063 GCA_009831015.1 Picea engelmannii | reverse complement strand
TCATCTTGTACTTGAACATTTAAGTGGGGTAAAAGGAGGTTGCCCCCTTGAAGAGGCTTATTATCTGAAATTATCTCAGTTTCAAGGCGTTGAGTACTTTTCCTGAGGTTTTTCCATGCTATATTGATGTTTGGTTCTTAACACTTGTCTTCCTCGACATCCTCATAGTTGAAGTATTTGTTTAGATCTCTAATCCAGTCTACAAGCTCTTCAACATCCAAGTTTCCTTCGTACACTAGAATGTCTATTTTTTCTCTAGCACCTATCCTTGTAATATCCCTGAATATGCATTCTTCTGTAGCATCTTCGACTACAACTTCTTCGTTTCTGGCTTCATTTTCACTTTCATCTTCGCTGATATCCCCAACGTCAACTGTGTGCCTCTGTGTTGTCTCCATAACATCAAGCCTGGCACATAATTCATGCATTTCTCTTTCCACTGCTGGATCAGGTATTTGCCTATCTCTTCTTCTCGATATTTTTCTTTCCACTGCTAGATCAGGTATTTTCTTGTTTCTTCTTCTTGGCGGCATAGCTGTAAAATTTTCTCCCTTCTCTCTGCTACAAAAAGCAAAGAAATTTTTCTAGGCTCTGATACCACTTTGACACAGACCCCTAACCATCTAGCCGAGATCCGCTCAGGATTGTTCTAAATTCTCCTCGAGCTGAAACAACTCCTTTGGTTCCTTGATAATTGGAACCTTCAATTAATCCGATCCATAGGTCCTTCATAAAAACCTGCCCTGCACAACTTAACACTAGGCGCGAGCCTTATGTCTCCATGTGACCACAACCTGGGCTAATAGACTTAAATGCCTATTACACCCAGTAGATGAGAGTAATTTCTCTAGATCTATTCATATCTCCAAGACATAAATGTAAGTACGCTTCTCCTAGCTATTACATTAATGCTATAGATTTCAAAATTCAAAATGTTTTCATAAAAACCTGCCCCCTTTTTTCATCTGCGCATCCAACTGTTCCTTTGGCTAGGCACATGCTTTGGCTTTGTACGATGCTCCTGCATCACACCAAGTTGTTTTTACCACCCCCAAATAATTTCCCCCTTCCCGTGGAATCCATGATCATTCCATCCCTCTCATCCTGGTAAGTCTTCCTCCCAATGTTCAGCCTTATACATGAGAAAATTATACATGAATTACTCGAAGTCAGTGTTATATGTCCTAGTACTAGCCCCTATTATTCCCCTCTAGTCATGGTACTAAAGAAACAAGGTACTTGGTGCATGTGTCATGATTTTTGAGTCCTCAACAAACTCATATCAAAGACAAATTCCTCATTCCCATCATTGATGACCTCTTGGATGAATTGAGTGGTGCTCAATACTTCACCAAATTGGATTTACATTCTGGATACCACGAGATCTACATGAAAGATAAAGACATTCCCAAGACGACATTTCACACTCATGAGGGTCATTATGAAATCTTGGTAATGCCCTTTGGATTGTGTAATTCTCCTTCCACTTTCCAAAGTCTTATGAATCATGTCTTCAACCATTTTCTCCATCATTTTGTCTTAGTTTTCTTTGATTATATTCTCATCTATAGTAAAACTTGGTCATCTCATGTCTCCCATGTGAATCAAGTTCTCCATATCCTGTCTAAGAAAAAAAAATTCCTCAAACAATCTAAATATGCCTTTGGTGCCTCAGAAGTGGAATAGTTGGGTCATATTGTTGGCAAGGATGGTGTCTGAGTGGATCCTAAGAAAATTGAAGCTATGAAAGATTTTCCTCGCCCTAAAACTCTTAAGATCTTGTGTGGTTTTCTGGGTTTAACAGACTATTATAAGAAGTTTTTTCAGAATTATGGAAATATTGTAGAACCTCTCACTTCCCTCCTTAAAAATAATTCTTTCACCTGGAATTCGGTCATGGATCATTCCTTCCAAGCCTTAAAATATTTTATGTGCTCGACCCCTATCTTAGAACTCCCATACTTCACAAAGACATTCATATTGGAATGTGATGCTTTCAAGAAAGTAATTGGAGACGTCCTCATGCAAGATGGTAGGCCCTTGGCCTTCACTAGAAAACAACTTTCAGAGTGACATTTGGGCCAATCCATTTATGAAAAGGAAATGTTAGCTATTCTGCATGTTGTGGATATTTGTTTCCCTTACTTATTGGGTCAATGATTTGAAATCAAAACTGATCATTGGAGTCTCAAGTATTTCTCAGAAAAATGAATTTCATCCCCGACGCATCAAAAATGGGTGACCGAGCTATTTGGATATGATTATGAGATCATTTAAAAGAAGGGAAAGGAAAATCTAGCAGTTGATGTTTTTCTTAGAAATATTAAGAAGATGGGTCTCTTTTCTCCCTCTCCTTCATTGTACCAGATTGGCTCCAAGTTGTTCATCAAGAATGGTTGCAAGACCCCAAAACTTCTAGCATGCACCGCCAATTACAACATAATTCTTCAATTTCTCGAGGGTACTCTTGGCATAATGAAAATATTCACTACAAAGGTCATTTATATTTATGCAAGCAATCCCAACTTAAATCCACAATGCTTTTTCAACTTCATGCCTCTCCCACAACAGGGCATTCTAAATTTACCAAAACCTATGAAAGGGTCAAACATTATTTTTTCTAGGAGAGTATGAAACATGACATCCACTCATTTGTGGCTGAATGTGAGGTATGTCAACGTAACAAGAGAGAAACAGTCAAATCTCTGTGCACACTCCAACCACTTCCAATTCCCCCTGTTATTTGGCGAGATATTTCTATGGAATTCATTGTAGGCTTACCTAAATCAATAAATAAGTGGGTCATCATGGTGGTTGTCGATCGTCTCTCCAAATATGCTCATTTTTGAGATCTTCAACACCCATTCACAGCCACCATAGTGGCTCAACTCTTCATGGATAATATCTTCAAGCTTCATGGCATGCCTAATTCTATTGTCTTTAACAGAGACCCCACTTTCGCTATGATTTTTTGGCAAGAGTTGTTCAAGCTACAGGGCACCCAATTTAATCTCAACACTACCTATCACCCCCAAATGGATGACCATATGGATGTTGTCAACAAGTGTTTGGAAACATATTTGAGGTGTTTTTCATCTGAGTGGAAAAATCAGTGGGCTCAATGGTTACCCATAGATGAATGGTGGTACAACACATATTACCATACAAATACTCGCATGAATCCTTTTGAAGCAGTCTATGACCAAAACTCCCATCATTTCTCTCCTATATTCCTGGGGCATCTAAGGTTCAAGAGGTTGACACAAATATTATAGTTCGAGAGGATATTCTTCATGCCCTCAAAGAAAATTTGGTCATGGATCACAATCGCATGAAGCAACAAGCATATCAAGGTCGTTCTGAACATCATTTTGTTGAAGGGGACCAAGTATTTCTTTGACTACAACCTTATAAGAAGACTTACCTCAAAGATCATCATCATCAGAAAATTTCACCCAAATTTTATGGTCCTTATCAAGTGCTCAAGTGTGTGGGATCAGTGGCCTATTAATTATCTCTACCCAGTTAGTCGAAGCTCCATCATGTTTTTCATATTTCCTTCTTAAAGAAGGTGATTGGAAATAAGTTCCAAACTCAAACTAGTCTTCCCGAGTTTGATGAAGAAGGTTCCATATGGTTGCAGCCACAAGTTGTCATTGCCTAGTGAGAGCGTTGTCTCTGTCAACACACCATCTAGGAAGTGTTAGTTCAATGGAAAGATAAAACCTCCTAAATATTCCACCGGGGAGCCGACCACCATTCTACAACAATTCCCTCATTTGAATCCTCGAGGACAAGGTTTTTCTTCAAGGGAGAGGGCATGTTAGGGACCTAACCTCCGTAACCCTTCACATAGGTAGAATAATATAATCCCATGTAATAAAGGACAATATTAATAAGGCCTAACAATAAGGAAGAATAAGTCAAATGTAATAAGTCAAATGTAAGATGACCTAATAGAATATTTCGCTTCTAGAATGATCTTCCTCTAGATTGTTCTTTTGGACAGATAGATTTAGTATAAATAGAAGTATAGGGTATGAGAAATATTGTCTTGGATATTATTGTAATATATCTCTTCTCTACTGGATGTTTCCCCCTCGAAGAGGCAAGTGAACACTACTCTCAGTAATCAAAGTTCTCTTTCTGGTGTTATTATGGTATTATTCTGGTATTATTTTGGTTATATCATTTTTTCTCTTCCATTTCTAGCTAATTATTTATGTTATACATACTATTTAATATCTAGAATACTACAATAGCCATATAAGCATGGCTTGGTATGCTCAAGTAGTAGTGAGATAGGATCTAGAAAAGTATTCTCTTGATAAAAAGGTGTGTTAACCAAAAATGGTTTGAGGCATGGAAAAAAATCTTGATAAGTTGTCTTGTTTCCTTGGGAACTATTGGAATTTCCCAGCTGGTATTTATAGGTTGTTGAATAATTTTATAATAACAAAGGAAATATTTTTTTCTTGTTGGTTGTTGTCATATTGAAAGGGGGACATTGTATGATTATGTCTATTAAACTTTCCATGTGGATATCATGTGAATGATTACAAACTCTCAACAGAGAGGGAAGCTCAGTGTTGAGTATCTCTATGAGACTTATCATAAGAATGGCAGTAAGTTCCTTGGTAGAAGGATCTAGTAGTATAATATGTCCATGTGTATGAATGACATGGAAAATATGCAAGCAATGATCTTGCATGATGAATGTTTAGCTATGTTTGTATATGCTTGAGTGCATGGATTTAATGCATTATAAGGTTGCTTGATATGAAGAGTAATATTAAGATCAAATATATATATATGAATGAATGATATTAAATGTGAAAGTGATATACATGTATGATGTATGTGTATATGTATACTAAAGGTATGATATGACTGCATGAATGAGTGAAATGTAAGGTAAGAATTTCACTTGCCAAGACTGAATGAATACCATGGATGCATGGCTGAATCTATTCTGAAGAGTCATGAAATTTTTGTTTTGAATAATGGCTTGAGGGGAATGTGTTCCATTCCCTCAGGAAAAGCTAATATAAATTGATTAAAGAGTGAATGAGCATAAATTCTTCGTTGTCATGATAAAAGGAAACCTGATTAGGATTTTAAAGGATGGATGTAAATGGTCATGAACAATCCTGAACTAACTAAATTTCAATATATATAGAAAATACAACTACAAAGTGTGCCTATAGTAGACACACAGTATGTTGAAGCATGTAGTAAGAACATTGTGGATGAAAGCACAATGGGTTAATGTGCATATGTAATTCAGAATGCATCATAAGAATGCAAGTTTATATTACTTATGGAATGTTTGGTAAACAATTGAAATGATATAGCTAAAGTTGAATCAAGGTTGAGACCATCACAGATAGTGATGGGTATGCAATAAGGAAGTTGCACGCTGAAGGAGTTCCCTGTGGAGGAACTATGTAAAGACTCTGTAAGGAGAAAAAAGTCACAACCATAATGATTGTTGAGAATTGGGTAGTGGGCTACAAGCATATATATATATATGAATCATGGATTACATTCTAAAACATAATGCATGAATGAAATACCGACAAATGAAAATTGAACATTTTGATAACTAAATGGTAATGTGCAAGAAGCACACATAATTCATTGTGAACAAAAAGCTTGTTGTTGTAGCATGTTGGTTCATCCAATAAGGTTAAGGTGAACCTAACCAAGACTATTCAAGGAAAAGAGACGGGGATCCCATAAGGGACTAGATTGCATAACCAAAGAAGGAGAAAAAGAGGAATATTTTTCTCACTTTAAAATATCATTTGCTTAACAGAGTCATGAATCTAAAAAAGGAACAACTCTGAAAGAAAATGAAAATAAATAAATAAGTATATTTGAATGAATATGATTGGTTAATCTGTGTTAAGTAAAGACAGTGATACCTTGGAAAATAAATCAACTGTATTGAAAGTCAGATGTGTAGAAGGAGTTGGACAAGGGAAGAGTTCCTTGACTCCTTCCTTGTTGTTTATTGTATTTCTCTGGTATGAGAGACTAAATTACTGATGTAGGTACGTGTTTTGGCATAATGATGTTGATATTTGTATGATTATAGAATACAATTGAAAATTGGATTGTGATTTCACTAGATAAGACATTAAGGAATAATGTGGTAGCGTGCATAAAGATATGTTGGGGCATATCTTAAAATTATTTATTGATTTAAATGCTATGATACATGTTTTTTTATTTTACATGATGATTAATATATTTGTGATGTATGTCATGTGTATAAATAAATTGGAGCTATTGGGAAAGAAAACTACCAGTGATGGAAAACCTCAAACAAAGGATGACTACAAGAAGGTTGTTGTGGAAAGATTGTTGAATGGGATTTGGTAACCCATGAAGAACCACTTATGAGGTAATGTCAGAGAGGGTTCTAGTAGCCATAACATGTATAAAATATCTCATGCTCATATTCCATGGGAATGGAAAGGGATTTGGTAAGAATCCCTTCTGAAAATATTTTATTATCTACATGATATGAAGATAATTTTGAGTGGTTTTTGTATGCCATTGATACGCAAGCATGTTATGATTCAATAAAGAAAATATCCTGATCAATAAAGGTATGAGCCTTTGGAAATCATTGATGAAGTGTCATGGGTACATTGACTAGTCAAGAGTGATTGGGAACAAAAGTGCTCATAGGAAGCACATTGAGGAAATCCATGCTTACATAATAGGGTAGACAATAGAATTCCCATTAAGGGAGGGATTTCCAATACTATACCTAAATTGAAAAGGTGTTAAAGAAAGGAAGTGGGTGCCCATGAGTATTGGCAACACTAGTTACCATTAAGTGCTTAGATGTAACCATATGAAACTTGGGTTTCATATTATAATATGTTAAATTGAGGACACAAATAATTTGTAGCAGGAAGCACAATCATGTTGTACTAATGAACGAGAATGAATAATCCTTATGGTGAAGAGGTTAGTTGAGCTCCAAAACACGATGGAAAAGTGCTTATCATAAAATGTGGAAAACTTGAAATCAATGCAAGGGTGCATTGGGTATGATTGTGGCCATGACCATTGACATATTGATTAAAGTCATTTGATATTTGAATTGCATTTGGAAAATTTGGAATGCTAAAATGATGCATGTGTAAATAATGATATTTCCTTTTGCTTTGTACCAATGAATAGATGAAAATGGTTTGACTATTAGTATGCACAAATTTGAAGAATTAATGTGCATGAGATCTAACAACTTGCTTGGCCATGTGAAGGTGGAGTTGCAAGAAGAAGGGTCTTGTATATTGTAGAAGAAGTAATCCCCTAAGGCATATCAATGCCTACTGAGCCAAACCGCTATGGGAAGGAAAATCTCATACTTGTGAATCTAGTTCATGTGTGGAATAGATCTGAAAATAAAATGTGAAATTTGGAAATCTGTGGGTGACGAATTTGTAAGGAAATTATGAATTGGAATTGATGATAACATCTCATAATTTTTTTATACCTATGATACAGGTGAGACAAAAATGATCTGTCTAGGGAGGACATATGAAGGATGTGAAAGTTGGAAAGCATGAAAAAGGCTACTATTGAGACATGAGAACCATGTGGTAAGACATGATCGCCCTAGAATATGTTGTGTTGTGGTAACACAAGCTAGAGGGATGCCTTGATAGATAAATTATGAGGGATGACTCGATTGTAAGACTCAATTAAGTCTTTAGAACTCTTCTTGTGAGAGAAAATTGGAAAGGAAATATGGGTCACCCGAGGGACGGTATAGTAGATAAGGGGATGCCTAAGCCTAGGCCTGGAGGGTCAGTGACCGCAAGTAAGAGGAGACTTTGATAATTCTTGTAGACTATTTATTGGAATCATGCACATAAGGGGTATGTCAAGTAAAACAATGAGCCAAGTTAACGAGACAACCATATGGATGCAAATCCATGAAATGCACAGATAAGTATTGTTCTCGATTATGAAAACATTCCTCTTAAATTATGAACAATAATAAAATGGTTATGCACAAAATTATGAATTGACATGCCTGTTGTTATAAATGTTGTAGGAATACAAAGAATGTTGAGGATCTAGAAAATAACCAGATTATGAGGGAAAAGAAGAAGGTAATGGTGAAGAAGCTGAATGAAAAAGGCATGACATGTGTTACTAAGAAAAAACATCGAGGATGGTGTTCCTTTGAAGGGGGGGGGATTGGAATACCATTGTTTCCCCCATCTTGTAATTAATCATTACTTATGATTACCATGCCATGGCATGAGGACAATGTAAATGTATTATTGCTTATATTTCAAACAACTGATTGCAGGGGTGAAGCCTTGAAATAATAACCATGATACCACTAGAGGAAAGAGTGAGGAAACCTATAGAGAGAATTCATCATGCCAAGATGACCCAAGCCTCTTTTCTTAAATATTTGATTTGGAATAATAAGCCTCATATTGATTCTAAGGAAAAATCAGTTAATGAGAAAAGGACTGGTGGTTGAACAAAAAAATACCCCAATGAATGGAAGCATGGAGGGCCTCGCTGAGAAGACAAAAAATTGCCAGCTTAAAGCACCATAGAGTGAAATATTCATGTAGGCCGAGATTGACCTGAGTTATTTATGGTAGAAGGAATAGGACAGGTCTAGAACCTTCTCGGGAAAGGATAAAAACACCCAATAAGAAGAAGAGACACATGAATGTGTCGGAGGAAAATTTAGAAAAAATAAGAGCGCGGGAGGATATCTAGTTCAAAAGAAGAACTGAAAAATTAAGTTGTTTTGGATACAAGATATACTGGACAATGTTTTCTAATCAATATGATAAACAAAATTGTGTGATTGAGTGATTGATCATGGCAGGCTCCCTTGCTTGGTGGACAAAAAACTGGACTGCTAGCTTCCTGTGGGAAAAAGGAGAGTGACCTCTAGGATTTTGCATAAGACCCAAGGAAAAGAGAGAACTCCCATCTGGTATAATGGCTTGGCACCGGGGTGGTCAGAGTGATAAGAGTGAATGCATTTGAGCCTATGATTGGGTGGAGAAGAGAACACCCACAATTAGTTGGTTGGTTATTTACCGTAATAGATAAGTATTATATAGAATCTGTAAAATTGAATTGAAATGCATGATTGAATTCTTGTATTTGCACTATAAATATAGATCCTTGATATATAGGGATCATGGCATAACATTGTATCTGGTGGGGATTCTAGATAATTCTGATTTGGATGACCTGACTAACTAGAACTCGAAGTAAATTTTGAATATCATATCTCGTCAATGGCTTTCTATTATAAATCTTGTTTAGCCAGGGAGAAATGTTAATAATGGGTTTTAAATGAATTTTGGGAAAATGGCAAGTGACCCCCTATCTAAATATATATGTGTGTGTGTGTGTGTGTGTGTGTGTGTGTGTGTGTGTGTGTGTGTGTGTTAATCCTCCGAAAGAGTATCCAAGGATAAAATCCATGAATATAGAGTTGAGGTGGAATCTATAGGACTGTTATGAATTCAGTCATCCCTCGAAATCCCTTTTCTTATTATAGAATTTGAGTCCTATAAATGGAAGGTTCTTCCTTCAAACCATTCTTCCAAGTAACCGAAATTTTGATTCCATGGAATTAACCAAACCTTGGGTAATATTTAAGACTGTAGCCCTCTCGAGATTGTCAAAGTACCATATGACCAGTTTCCTGGAACCTTGCACTATGCTCAAAGGGAGCTAAGCCTTCTGAGCTTCGAGACTTCGAAGCTCTGGATCTCTGGGATGTTATAACTTCACATCACTCTAATCCTTCTAAAGGAAACCTTCTAACACTGTTACTAGAGATTTTGACCAATAACTAGTGGTTTCTTTTGTGGTATCGTGGGATTTTCCTTATTGTTAAACCTTGACCAAGTTTTTGGTCATGATGTAATGCAAGCCATAGATCCAATAACTTTCATGATCTTTCCTAACCATTGGATATATGCTACATTCAAATTCGACATTGACCCACTATGAGGGTAAAAAAGTGTCAAACGGTGGAAATCCCCAGATGTCGAAATCATGAAGTAACATGATCCATAGGTCTAAGGATCCTTTGGGTCCCTTATTTACCATTAGATCAAGAATAGTGGAAGGATAGGGTAAGCGGTACCATAAACCAACAAGAAGAAGCCATCCTTTCTTTATGACCTCTCCGGTTGGTAACCATTTAGGGAATTATTGGGTTAAGGACTTTAAGGGATGCGAAGTCGTAAAATCCTAGAGCGGTGAAATCCCTCCAACCTTTAGTTTGGGGGGAAGAATTTGGGAGCAATGTGAGTTGTTGATCTGAGGGTTCGTTGGGATCCTTTCTCAACCGTATGATCAACTAGTGGAAGGACATCGTAAGTACTTTGGAGAAGTCTTACTTTGGGAGTTTGGAACTTTGAAACTCTGAGACATTGGGTCTCTGAGAGATTTGAAATGTTGGTGCACAGGACAAACGTTGAACCGTCAAAGGCTAGATTATGTGGTAGGATTTCTAGAAATTCATAACTCCGAGAAAAAATTGGGGATGCAGGAAGATGGTTTAAACGTTGAAGCATCAAAGTTTCCCATGTTGAAGTGTCCAACTTCGATTGGACAAGCTTGCATATGTTATATTGAAGTGGCATGCTTGGATGGTTCCATGTGGCAGCGTGGGATTTTTCACGAGCTAAGTGTGGGATCCCCTTTATCAATTTTAAGCTATGTGTTAAGCACCAATGAATCCTAGCCATCAGATTTAAGGGTGGATAAAATATCCACCATATATTCTGGAGTGGAAATAGTCTTTCAAACTTTTGAGCTTTGGGGAAGTTTTTAGATCTATACCAAAATATCAAAGGAGTTGAAGGCATTTTACCCACTAAGGTCTGAGAGATACCCACTACAACCGCCCCTCTAGTGTCCATGTCATCACTAGAGGATGAAGACCAAGGTTGTGTTAGTGCCAGGTAGGATGGTATGAATGAGGTGGAGCCACGTGTTTGCAATGTGGCCTTTGACCAATGATACCCTAGAGAATTTTAGGGAGCCATAATTTTCAACTCAAAACTCGGTTTTTGATGATTTTATAGTCATTAGAAATATTTCAGAGAGAAGAAGGCAATGGTTCCCTGATTAGAGGAACTTAGAGAAGCTGTAGGAAGGTGAAAAATTTACACCCTGTCCCTTAAAAGGGTACTTAGGGGTTGGTTGTGTGACATCAAGATACTAGACCCTCCTAACTTTATTAATCAAGAAAGTAGGATTTTGATATCAATGGAGTAAGGCTCATATTGGATTTTATTATTAAACTCAACCTTATAGAAAGATAACTTGATTAATCTCATAAAAATAAAAATGTATTGTGATAAATTGTTTAATGTTGATAAAGAATTCATAAAGTAAGAAAAAACATAAACATAAATTACTTTTGATTTTGTCAACATACTTGTTTGTGCACGGGTTGTAAGACCTGAGGTTTAGTTTAACTATGACCAACAAACCCACTAGAAACTAGCCCTTTCGGAATCACTTGCTTACGTACATGAAGTCTCACCTGAGTTGTCCATTGGGACTACAAGAACCACGCTTTTGCAGTAGTAAGGGAAAGGGAGGCAGAAAATCGAGGCATTTTTTCTTCTTCTATCTGTGTGTGTGATTCGACTCTAGTTAGTATTACTTTCTTTTAGGTTCCTCTACTTAGCATATTTATTATTATTACATATATTTTCACAGTTACAGTCATTAATATTATGCCACAATTAATACATAAACTAATTGTTATCACTGAAATTTCGTCCACAAATGGTTACAAGAATTCATCATCGTCAAATAGTTATGAGGCTACCCATGGACCAAAATTACCATAAAATCATTTCCAAAGGGTTAAAAACTATACAACTAGTGCAAAAATTAAAGGTTTCTATGAATAAATAGGGCGTGCATGCACATGTGCAAAACAGAAATGCAGAAATTGTGCACGTACACACGATGCGCGACTATTGTCACAAAAAGCCACGCACCTGAGAAACGGTGCATTTATGAGAGTGGTCGGCCTCCCACCCACTTCTGGTTCAGCTTCCAAGTTGATTTGACACTCAAATCTAGACTGGATTAGACTGGGTGGCTGGTCAAAGACATAGAAATTCCCTAATTAGCCTCTTTACACACTACAAACTAGTTGGACAATACCTCAAAGGAATGCTATAAAAAGGCCATGGATACACTTCATTTTTCAAGGAATTCATAGCAAAGTTATGCTTCCACTGTTCTATTGAGGAATTCTCTATTCCCATCAAGAGTATACTAGCATCATTGCATTGGGTAATCCATCTCACCCCTTGAGTGGATTAGCAAAGAATTCTTTCACCATTTTCATTTTCAAAGTTGTAAGAAGAGCTTATTTGTGGGGGTCCAAGAGCCCTCCCTTGGAGGAAGAAGGGACTCATAGTCTTCTTTATTCTTGGTGTTTTCTTTCACTAATATCAGCCTTATCATTGGTGACATGGGTCTCATTGTTTCTTTTGTCCTTATGTCCCTATGCTTATTAATTTAGTTGTTGTTTTATTTCTTAGTTTAATTCTTACTTGTTCTTTTATATTTCTTTCTCTAACCCTTTTCCTTCCAGCTGTCCTGCTTAGCAAACCCAACTAAGCTTGCAAGCACCTCTATTTTTATCACTAAGGTGACGAAAGAGGCACAAAAAAATGGTGACTCCACCGGGGAAAGGTATCAATTTTCTACCCCATTTGGGTTTTTCTAGGTTTATTAATCTTGCAGGTCCATTAACCAGCCTAAGCCGACCTGCTAATCATCCAATTCCAAGGTGAATTGAGAGAATTCCATCTGGAATTTTCATTCATGGTCGTGTGTCATCTATGCGCAGGTTTTTTGGCCCACATACACGCATCATGCACAGATGCTCCTAAGTCACAGTTATGTTCTGCGCATGTGCACCCATTAACTTGTTTCAGTCTATGTACATGCACTCTATGCACCTCTGTCTCCATTGAGACCCGTGCACCTGTGCAAAAAATTCACATTGTAAGGTTTTTGAGATTTGGGGAAGGCCCTTAGCCTTCTTAAAAGTGATTTCATGCATGTTTTAAGCTTCACCACACTTAGTCCCCTCTTCATATAAAGGGATTAGTTAAAACACATAGGCACTTAGGGGGTTTAAAATCATTATTTCCTCTTTTGCTTTCATTTTTCCACATGGATGGCTTACTTTGACTAAAAATATAAGTTGGAAATCATTTGCAATCACATCTAGCTTGCATTGGGACTAGAAGTTGGATAACAATCGCTTAGTATTCTCTTCTCTCGTGCCTCCAAGCAACCTTGAGAATCATAAAATGATTGTGGGGCAATTTCATCTCCCTTAAAAAGATTAAAACCTTTAGGAGAGGACAACAACCCTTCTTGGGACTCCTCTTAGTTTATTTTTTCAAACACATCTTAATATTGTAACGGGCCCATACATGCCCACATGTCACAAAGATAAGATAGTGTTGGAATTTACTTTCTTAGATTAAATCACTAGGGAAGTCTAAAGGTTTTGTAACGGGCCCATACATGCCCACATGATCACAATCTAGGATAGTTTCAAAGATTTTTTTAGATTACATCACAATAGGGAGTTAAAGGAATAGTAACAAACCCACATGTCCACATGCTAGCTTCTTAGGGACTTCTGAATTACGCAAGGTTGTACCAAAGGCACTTAGTTAATTAGGTAATCAACACTTGTAAGGACCAAGAGAAGTCTACATGCAACAAGGTGACACCTAATTCATTAAAAATTGGCACACTTTCACTCATTCACACACAAAAGTCACTTATCACTCACATAGTTTTCTTCTTGAAATGTTGAGGTCAAAGCAAGTTTCCTCCAAAGGGATTCTGAAACAACCCACCCTTTTCTTGATGAAACTATCCACTCCCATTTAATTTCAACAAGGTTAGTTCACATACCCAACCTCTCAAACAACTACATCTAAATTTTTTCTAAAAACTCACTAAGTTCTCCTCCACAGGAGGTGCCAAAAGAAATTTTTTAGTCTAGGTAGGATTTCAGGGATAGGCATCCAAATAACTCCCCATTATCTGGTTCTCACATATCAAAACCATAGAAGTTGTCAAATAAGGAATTGAAAATCCTCCAATTCAAGTGTTCCTAACACAATAAGGCAGGGAGATACCCATGAAGGATTGAAGGTTGAGGTCTAGTTGTTCTATGCGTCCCCCCTTGAGGCACCCACCTCTTGGATGGGATCCAGCCCATGACCCATTTCTTAGGCCGAAAATCTAAATGTCGCACTTTGAACGAGGTACCTAGTGACCAAATTTTAGGAAATCTACCCAAGTGGCAATTATGGGATGCAATTTCACCTTGATAGGATTTTGTGTGGCTATTGGGAAATATCACTAGCTCTTTCGAGATATGCCCCCTTTACCCCTCATTATAATTGATTATTTCATCCTTCACTAGTTTCTCTTCCGGTGACTTCAGACCCCACTGTTGAGTACTATTGGAAGGTCCAGTGCTATTTGAGAGGAAGGACATTACATATTTTAGGACACGAGCATTTGTTTTCTTTGATTCCCCACGTGGACAAAACCCACTTATCCACATATATGCTTCTTTTTCAAAACACTTTATGCATGATGCACTTCTGATTACATTTTGATTTGGATATATATATATATATATATATATATATATATATATTGTGTAAAGTTCAAAATTTGCAGCAAAGGTTCTTGTTTACTTTCTCTCATCACATTTTGCACACATCCACTCAACTATTCAGACAACATAGGGGACCCACAAAACCCTTGTCATTCCAAATGATTACTAAACCTCCCTCCTATTTTAGGGGGAGTTCCTAGTCTTTCCAACTCATCGACACCACCTTCACACACTCGTGTGAGTGCCACTGTCTTAGGATCAACTTTTCTTGGTTCCACATTACTTGGGTCCACTTCCCAAGTCCCTCCATCCACTTGCTCTTCTTTACACGAAAGAGGAGGACCCACTTCCTCTCAAGGGGGAAGTACCGACCCACCTAGCCCCCCTCAAGGGTCAGGTTCACAACACACTCACACCATGGTTGGAGCTAATCCTCCCCCCCCCACTGAAGATGCCATATTTGGCCTCTCTTAACATACCAGATCTAAGAAAAATCACCAATGATCCTATATTGCATGACCCCACATGGCCTGCAATGCTCACCAAACTACCTTTAGACATCCCCGTGTTTGAAGGAAAGGTAGGAGATGACCCTACCAACCATGTCATGACTTTCCACCTATGGTTCTCTTCCAACAACATCATGGATGATTCCATTAGACTACGATTATTTCAATGCACACTCACTGGCTCATCAACCAAATGGTATGTAGATGAAAAATCAGAGTCCCATGCGACTTTTGAGTCCTTGGCCAAAGAATTTTTAACCTTCTTCCAATTACCAATTTTCCATGACAATGGTCTTGAACTACTCTCTAATTTCAAACAAACCTCATCCACACATATCATTGATCACATTCACGAGTGCCATAGATGACGTAGTTTGTGCAAAGTTGAAACCATGAAACAACAGTGTCTTGACTGGTTTCTCAGATCACTTGTATCTCTCCTCGGTAAAGATGTAGCTTCCACCTTCCCTCAATCCAAAGAAGAAGCCATCAGCAAGGCTCAACAATACAAGCTCATCTATTCACAATCAGGGTACTTATACATAGTACTTCCTGGCCGCACCTCTATTTTTCTCACTAAGGTGACGAAAGAGGCGCAACACTAATTATAGTCTATGAAGCATAGTAACATAATTCATAAGCACACATAGACAATTAGATACCACAAGAATCAATATCCTCTCTAAACTCTTTCTTTGTTCATCTATCTCTTTTGCTAATCAACTTACATTCATGATTCTATAATACTCTCTTTTTACTAGCTGCCTAATATCCCAACCCATTACGTATTTATACTTCTACACCTAGGTCTTAAAACCCTAGTCTATTTATCCCAAAACTATTTCAATGCATGACCAGCTCAGTTAACTGGTTGTTTCGACTACTTTCTTATGCTTTTCTCTCTTCATGTTGCTTTTCAGTTGTTCTTCTATTTATGGAATGTTGTGTTGTCATACTTCTCTCGCACTTTCTTCTCTCTCTCTTTCTCTTGCTCTATTCTTTTGTTTGTGCATTGTCTTCCTCCTACACGTTTTCTTCTATCTACGCACTTTATTCCATTTGCACAATTTCTTCCTCTTGCGCACTTCCCTTATACTTAGGTTTTTCTCCCAATATTGTATCCAAAACTTCTTGTCCAATAGGCCCCCAACGCTCACCTATGGATCGTCCTGATCCACACAAACCTATTTCTTGTTCTTCCATGCCAAAATGAATTGTTTTGAGGAAACCTTAGTGACCTATACCTCTTTGAAAATTGTAGCCTCTATTGTTTCTATCTTCTCTATGTCCTGTGAGGTCAATTATGTAAGTTTTTTCTTTTCTTCCACCACTGCTTGTTTGGCCTTACCTTGAATGGTGAAAAATTCTCCAATGATCCTTATTGATTCCTCTTGCCTTGGTCTTAGTTTCTGTTGCATGATATTTTGTTGGTCCCTCAGTCTCTCCACTTCTACATATGCCTGAAGCTGAGCCAAAATGGTTTCAATATTCTCTACTGGTGTCAGTGTAGCCACCTTTTCTTCTACCTTGTGTGCTTGTTCTTGCACTTCTCTTAGAGTGGCCTCTATGGACTTCACTTCTGGGTCTCCTATGAGCTATGTCCACACCCGCACACTCTCTTTGTAAAGTTTTGTGCATTCAACTTCTACTTTATTGATATTGGAAACTATTGTCGTTGCCAACCTCATGTTAACTTTGTGCACCTCTGGTGGTATTCCGGGTGTGCTATTCAATTGTAAATAATGGATCTACTCCATGAATCCCTTAATGAATTTCCCAGTATTCAATTTTTTTTCCTCCATAGTGGCTTCTATTACCAAGGGAACATCTTGTACTTACTTGTATAATTTATGGATAGTTGCTTGTGTCTTCTGCACCATGGATTTATCTTCATCCTTTTTCTATAGGGATTTTGTGGCACTTTCCTCATCCCCCTTGTTATTCTTTATAACTTCCTCTTTTCATCCTTCAATATCCTTCTTTTGTTGAAGTGTCATATCATATTGTGCTTGCACTTGGGTTATTTCGTCCCTTATTTTTTCCAAGTTTTGGTGCATTGCGTCTCCTTTGTGCTTTATTTATTGCACCAATTATTCTTGGAAGTCATGTAATATTTGTATGGGTGGTCTTGATATGACTATATTAAGATATCCCAACTCCTTTATTTGTTGTTATAATTCTCCCCTTGGAAACTCTAGGACATCTTCTTTAATATGTAAGGTCTGATGATCCCTTGTTATCTGTGTCATGGATGTTTTCACCCTATCATATTCTATCCTTGGTACTATGGATGTTCTTTCCCTTGATTTGTGGTCATTCATGATGCATGATGTTTTTAGGATATGTTGAAGTATTCCCAGCTAATCCTGCACCTTCTTCTGTTCCTCTTGCTTCTTTGATGCTTCCTCCCAAATTTTCTCAATGGAATATTGTATCTAGTAACCAATCCTATCCATATCATCATTGGTTAAGATATAAAATGAAGTATTATTCTACACCTTAACATTATTCCACACCCCTCTTGTGTGTCCTAGCCCCGTATCCTTCCTTTTGAGCCCCGCTTCAAAGACTATATATTGGCTAGGAAGATTACCTGCACCATTCATCTGATCTTGTTCTTCCTCACTTTTCTCTTGGTATTCATCCTCTTCTGATGGAACTGCATTTTCTATTGGGATCTTCCACTCTTCCTCCCAACTACTGATAATTAATTTTACATCTTTTTTTGTTAACCGATAATTCGTTGGAAACCATTTCCATGTAGGATGCTTTTTGTCTTGGACACATATATGGTGCATGCCAGATCTAAATAGTCTAATATCCTTATATGTGGTGATTTATTCCTTTGATATGTGTGGGGTGGTCTCTATTGTAGTAGTCACAAGCTACAAATATCTATAAAACGTGGCATTGTTGTCGTTTTTCTTCCTCTTTAGTGTTGTGTGCCACAAGTTGGCATACCTAGGAACAAAAGGGTTGCGACATGAAGTGTGCATGCACTTGTAATACATGGGCTCTTGCCACTTGAACAATGCAAGGAGGATGAGAAACCATGTGTATTGAAATTAGGTTCCCTTATCCTGGGCCTCCGTGCAATCTTGGATAAACTAGTTGACTAAAAAGGTAGCCTAGTTCATCTGAACTCCTTCCTTGCATTTCTCTACTGCTAAAATTATTACAACAGGAACTTCATATTTGTGACATTTTCAAAATAGTTTGTAGGACAAAACCTTCATCAAAAACCTAAAATCCTTGTTTTTTATTATCTTGACATCCATACCCCTCTTTCCTCTGCATGTGTCAATTTTTTATTTCATGGACTCAGAGAGGAATCACTCTCCCATTTTGTTGAACAATAATGTTGGGTCTTCACCTACTTTTCACAACTCTATGATATGTGCAATCACTGCATTATCAAACGACACTGGGGGATCGATCCAGATCATTCCCCCATGAATGTAGCTGAGTAACACCTTTACATAAGCATTAATTTGTGTACTTCGTCCGAAATGTAGAATTTCGAACAAATTCAATATCCATGCCTTCTCCAAGCCTGACGCCCATTCTTGTGGCTCTACCGGAATTGATCTTGTTCTTGGGATGGTCTTCATGCATAAATATTGATCCTTGGCCAACTCTAGGAATTTATGTGTATCTGTGAAATTGTGGTCTATAAAATTCAAGTTGGAAAATTTCTTGAGAATGTCTGTGTCGCTGCTGACACTGACCATAACTCGTGCTATCATAAATGGGTACCTGGAATTCACTGGTACATTGATTGGTGGTGCATCATCCTTCTTTGGGGGTAAATAGTCTTTGTGAAAAATTTCTAGTGGTGCTAGAGTCGAAGTTTTGGCTACCTCCTCTACCTCCACGTCTGTCACTGGTAGTTTCGATTGTTTATTCGTTGTGTCAGATGGCCCCCTCACTCTTGGAGATTCCATTATAATTTTGTGATGAATTCTTGGACTAACTCTATGTGCATGTTGTGTTAGCTCAACTGTGGTAGTTCAACTCTGGTAGTTCAAATTTTTGTGCTCCTTCTTTCATGCATCAAATGACGTAGAGTTTACCAATTTTTGTTGTTTTTGTTCTTTCGTTCCTAGTATACTTGTCTCAACCTGTCTTAACTATCTTTTCCAATTCGTCGTCGTGGTTGGTGAAATGGTAACTAAATGCTCCTTATTTCAAAATTTGTCATATGATTTTCCTCTCGTACCACTAATATGTTCATGAGTTATGGAAGCTTTTCCTATTTAAGGTTGATATGATGCTTTTATGACCTGTCACACTTGCAACCTAACTGTCATTTACATGCCGTATGACTCTTAATGGTATCGTCATTGCCAAATTATGCATTTGGTATTTGTTGTTTCATATTTATCCCATGTAGTCAGTCTCGTCCGTGTCTTGGTACAGTGTGTTTTTTGTGTGTGATACCTTGGTACTCAATTACTCTTCATTTATTATTTTCCCTATATCTAATTTTTATTTTATTTTCTTCCTTTTTTTACTTTTTATTTGGTTGTCCTTGTTTTTCTTGCTACTATGGTACAACTACTATAATATAGTATTTTTGGCGCAACCCAAATTATTTCACAGACTTTCAGTTGTTTCTATAGAGTTTCATTTGACTCCCATTCACCATTCCTTCTAAGACTTTTCCATTCAAGGTTTCCAACCACACAACACCCATCTTGGTTTTTTGTTGGATTACGTAAGTTCCTAACTAGTACATGTGAAACTTCCCAGGATGTTGTATATACTTGTTTTCATAGAGTAACACCAAATTTAAGACTTGAAATTTCTTTGGTTTAATGTGGCAATCATGTCAAGCCTTATCTCTAGCTTTCTGGACCTATTGATGAAATCCTGCAAGAAACTGGTCCTCCTCAAGTTGTACTAACTTTTCCAACCTATTCTCTATCATGCCAGTATCCGAGAGCTCAGTGATTGTTGCAATGTACAAGCTAGGTAGAATGAAATCCATTTGCATCACTGCTTCCTGTCCATAGACCAACCAAAAATGTGTTTTTCCTACCAGCTTCTTACTTGTGGTTCTATAATCCCATAGTATTACAGGGACTTGTGAGTCCCAATCACCTCACCCTAGATTGTAGATCTTTGTCAAAGAATTCTCCAAGATATTCCACCATTCCATTGGCTTGAGGGTGATATGGTGTACTGTTTTGATGATGAATCTGAAACTCCTTAGTCAGTGAAGAAATTTTTTTGTTCAAAAATTTCATAACTTTATCACTAAGTAATATGTGTGGGCATCCAAACCTCGTGACTACATTCTTGAATAGAAAGCACGTAGAAGTCTCCATAGTACAATCAATAACTGGTGTTGCTTCTTCCCACCTTGTCAAGTACAATGTCACAGTGATGATGTACCTTGCCCCTGATCTTCCTGCTTGTTGATTAATTGGTCCTACAAATTTAATGGCTCACTTATCAAATGCATGCAGCGTAACCTGTGGATTTAACAACCTTTCATCTATCATAGATGGTTTTACCACTCTTTGACATATATCACTGGACTAAAAATACTCCTTCACGTCTTTGTGTAGCATACACCACCAAATCCATGGGCATAAAATATTTTGAGTCATTTCCCTTCCTGCGTAGTGTCCTCCAATAATCCCATCATTTGCTTCTTCAAGTATAATCAACTTTTCATGTTCCAGTACACACCGTCACAATATTTTGTATGCCCATAACTTATATAAATTCCCCTCAATCAATGGATAGTTTGTTGCTTTCACTACCAATTGCTTCTTCTTCACAACTATCATTTAGGAGGGACCCATGCCAGTACTTAGAAACTCCACAATGTCTAAGAAGTAATCATCCACCATCCTTACTTCAAGTAATCATGCATCTGGGAGGCTATGATCTAAGTTACCTGCATATTCTCTTGTTACTATTCATGATGGATGATATGGACATGCATTCAACTTCCATGGTTTTAATATGACCTCAAAGTCATATTCCTGAAATAATAACAACCATATGCACATTCTTCCTCCCAATATGGGATTTTTGACTAAGTACTTTAATGTAGAATGGTATGTATACATCTTGAATTGGGACCCCAGTAAGTAGTGCATGAACTTTTGTAGCACATAGACCATTTCCAAGCCTTCACGTTCTATAGTTATATAATTAGTTTCTGATATGAAAAAATTCCTACTTGCAAAAGATATTGAATGATCTATATCTCCTTCTCCAAGTTGTGTTGGTTACTTGGGCTGACCCAAGTTCTGATCTCAAATAGGTTTCCAACAAAACCCTCAAAACTATTGGCCCTCCTAGTAAACTAGAAGGCAATGCTACACAAAGAGTGCATAATGAAGTATTACCTGAGATAAATTTATGGGGGACTGCAATACACAAGTGTTTACAATATATGAATGAGTGGGGATTATGTTTAGATATTTTTCCTTATACATCATCATCATTAATCATTCATCTAATTCTATGATTCATTCATATTTAAACCTATGCATGCATGTTGTTATAACTAGATTTAACCATTCATTCTTGAGCTAATGATTAACAGTAAAGTAAAATAATTTATTAAAAATAACATAGAACACAATATTTTACCGTGGTCCACCCCCTCCTGGGGATACACCGACAAATATCTGGATTCTCTTCTCTTTTATTTATTTTGATGCAAAATATGCATTGTGTGCATTACATCTTCAAGATTACAATCAAAATGAAGGAAAGTACCATTTAGGAACCTGAATAGATCACACCAAGATCCTTATCCTGTGACCTAAACTTAAAAAACTATCTTATTCCACCCTACCACAATAACCATACAAAACTCAGAATAATCAATAACTTTTGAACAATCACATTAACAAAAACCCTGACCTAGACCTCCTAGGTCTTCATTTATACTACCCTATTGTCTTATATTTGTTACAATATTTGTAAAATCTCCTAACCCTAACATGGTTAGGCTTGTCTCCATGTGCGCCATGTTGTGTTTCCTCCTGCATGTTGTTTTTCCTTCTGTTTTTGCATGCTTCCTTTCTGCCTCCTAAGGTGTGTTCTCCAAAAATATACCTTTTCTTCAAAATTAGGTATGTGCCCAAAATAGATCCTTCTTCCAAAAGTATTCCTACACCAATAGGCCCCAAACACTAACATGTGGCTCACCTTGAGCCACTCAGGTGGTGCGTACTCCACGTACAACCTTCTCTAAGATGTGGAAATTTTCTACTAGCTCCTTCCCTTTTTCTTTCACCTGCACAACTTTATCTGTTAATGCCTCAACCATTTGCGTTGTTATCTAGTATTGTAGCAATGATGCGCTCTTTGAATGTTCCCACACCATCCTTGTCTTCTCTTTCTCCATCTCTGCAATTATCTGTGCTACTTTTTCCTAGAGAGGCTCCAACTGGGAATATATTTCTTTCATATTGATTTGTGTAGTCTTTAACTATATCTGCAGGATCTTCATCTCCTATGTGTCCCTCAATTATTCAGTAATTCTCATATTTTTATGTTGTTTCTTCAATTACTGCATGGAAGCACTGATTTTCTCCTCCTTATTCCCCAAATTTTGGACCTGTTAGCACCGAGACTCACCCTCAGATTGCAGGAGGATAAGCCTAATACCCATCAAAGTTTTTGGTGGATTTTGGTTTTATATGAGTGGAGGTCAATGGAAAAAACTCAATATATGAATGATGTTAAACATAGAACTGGAAAAGAAATGCACAGGGAAGTGAGGGCCACAACTAACTTCAGTCAGTGAATTGAGTTTAAGTGTGAGAAGAGGGAAGACTTAGTAATAAAGGTGGACAATACTACTACAGGCATCAGGCCTTCAAGTAGCTCGGAGAAGAAAAAATTAGACTAAATATCACTCTTAATCTCAAGCTTCAGACATTGAAATATGTCCAAACAAAATAGTCACAACAACACAATGATCAAACCTACATCACCATGCAGCTACAACAACTCGATTGAATCCTCCATGCCCAAGCCATTCAGTGTAACAAGGAAAAATATCAAAAGAAAGATGACTAAAACTGGTCGTGATATCACTGCAATCAAACCTACATTACAATAGCATAACAACCCTCGACTTGATCCTCTATTCCCAAGTGTTTTAGCACAATTTTAAAAAGAGATGAAAAGAGGTTGACTTCTATTAATCTAAAAGTCTCAAATCTAATACATAACTAGAGAACAGTTATGGAATCAAAACATTACAAGATAGGGAGCTCTACTAAACCAATTGACCCCCTTAAAAAAATATCAAAATTATCTCTTTATACTCAGATCAGTCCCCAACTATCAGGAGTGTGATCCCTTCACTAGATTCAAAGCATTACGTCTGAGTAGTCTTCTATCAGACTGTGGATGTATCCCTTTGTCATATGCAAGCTTAGATCGGTATGGATCTGTAGGAAACTATGACCATAGGGTACCATGGCTGACGGTTCAGTCCCCATGGCCAAGCCCTCCATGCCTTCTAATTACTGAGTGAGTTGAGGTTCCAACCACCAGTCCTTTCATTTACTAATTGAACCCTCGAGATCAGGATGAGGCTTAGTACCTAGGGGGCGGCCACGTGTTTCTCTCATATCAGAAACTATATGAGCACATGATTGCGGGGCCCTCAAAAGAGGTTTGAAATCACACTGCTTTTGGGACCACAATCCACTACCTTCTTCCATGTATCACTTTCACCAAACCACGGTTTCAATTGTGGGACTGCTCAATAATTTTATCGATCTAGCAAGTGATGTCCCCACAATGAAGCATGACCGTTGATCTGGATGCAGTCTGCAATTTGGGTGCACCTGCTAGATTTAGCGCTACTGCCAAGATTAACCGCCCACCAACTTTAGAATACACCAAAATGTGTCTTGGGGGAGGGGGACACTACTCTTGACATTGAACAATGACAACTCTAGGAGGATGAACTGTCGCTTCTATGTTGACATGTCATGAAAGAGAAGTGACATGTGTCACTAAGAAAGAAGTGAATGATATTCCCATAGATGCCTAGACTGAGTGACATGTGTCACTACCAAACACGTGCTAGGTTTCATGACAGACGAGTGCACTATATTTCCATACCGATAACTGCCACATATCCTCTTAAATTGATGGTTGAGATCTCCTTCGACTCTCCGGACTCCAGGAAAATCAAATCTCAAACCTCATCCTCTTCCATGCACTTTTACCTGGAGCTAAGGATCTGATGATGTGTGGATCCTATATCAATGTCTAAGATCCCTTCGATTGTCCAGGCTCTAGGAAAATCAAAACTCAAATCTCTCCTTTTCCCTTTCGCTTTCCTCTGGAGCCCTAGATCTGGTGTTGCATGTCCATTTGAATTGGACAACTGAGACTTACTCCGGGCCTTCGTGCTTTGTTTTTTTGGGGTCTTCGAGACTTTGGGAGGCACTACCACTAAGATCAATGTCTCCCTGCTGATTTTGAGATCAATGGTCCACGATTTCTTTGAGAGTTTGGGCTTTGACTCTTCAGAATATTTATGCACTTCTCACTTTGAAACTCTCGAAGATCATTTCCTCGAATGCTTGGATCAGATGCCACTTGTCCCCATCAAGATTGGATGGCTCATGCTCACTTTGGGTTTCAGGACTTCATACCTTTGACAAACAACTTTAACAATATTTTGATCCCCCAATTCTTGCAAACCGTCGATCTGATATTCTCAAGAATGTTTGCCACTAAAGCTGATCTCACTTGTTTCTTTCATTTCGAGCCTGAAATGGACTCCTATGAATGATGCTCTTTGATGTTTCTTGTTGTTGTATCCTTTTCATCAAGTAAATGAGAAAAAGAAAGACACTTACAAGTCTAGTTGGGTTAGCTAGACAAGACAAAAATGAGTGCAAGATTTAGAAACATCAATCACAATAAGAAAATAAACAACTAATCTAAAACAATTAAAGAAATTAAACTAATGTGTATAAGGGAAATAAAACAAAAGAAAGACCAATATTCATGCCACCAATGGATAGATTGTATTAGTGGGAAAACACCAAAGAAAAAGGGAGACTTATGGGTCCCCTCTTCCTCCAAGGGAGGGATCTTGAACCCCCACTAATTGAACTCTTCCTACAAATGACAAACTAAAAGGAAATGGTGAAGAAATCCAAATCTCATTCACTCAAGAGGTGATATGAATGGCCCAATGAAATGATTCTTATATGCTCCAATGAGGAAAGAGGTTCCTTGGAGGAGAATAGAGGCATAATAACAATACAAATAGATTCTTCGAAATATAGTGCACCCATGGCCTCTTTTTATAGCAAAGCTTTGAGGCATTATCCAACTGGTCTTTAGTGTAAACAAGGGGCCCTTTAGGGCACCTTTAGTTATTTGACCAGCCCCCAACTCGGATTCATCTCAGATTTGGGAGTCAAATCGACTTGGGAGCTGAACCAGAAGTGGGTGGGAGGCCGACCAGAATCATTAATGCGTCGTTCTAAAGTGTGCATGGATTTTTGCATCCACAGTCATGCATCGGGCGTATGTGCGCTCTTTCGATGTTTTCGACTAGTGCATGTGTGCATGCTTCCTTTGAACTATGAGTGCATGCTGATTTTATAACCAGTTGTATAGTTTTGTGCCCTTTGGAAATGCATTTTTTAGGCCATGGATGAACTAATAGGTGTTTGGAGATGCTAGATTTCTGTAACCATTTGTGGAAAAAATTTCAGTGATAACAGATTCCCCCTGATCTATGAGGTTAGGAGCATACGTATAGCTGTTACACATAAAAAATACTCACTTTTATAGTGTCGCAAGTGTCATCATTACAAAGGTCGCAAGTGTCGCATTTTTCTCACAAGTGTCACAAGTGTCAGGGAAGCATACTGCCATAATGCCTATGTCGTGCCTGTAAACGACATCAGGAGGAAACTTGGCACATGTCAAACACTTGATTTAGAAGAGGAGGAAAGGTTAACTGGGATCATGAACCTTTTTCCATCTGGAAACACTAAAAAAACTAAGTTTTTGGAGGGGAGCGCTCCCTTATAACTATCTCAGGAGTGTTGGTGCCCCCCCATAAGCTATCAGGGAGCATTATAGAGCTGCATCAACCCTTTTGTAGGAGTTCTCCTATCTTCAGGAGTGTTGGCACTCCCCTATACACTACTAGGGAGCACAATAGTGCTCTGATGGCCCTTTTGAGGGAGCGCTGCCTATTCTGGGCAATAGTTAAGTTGTTGAGATGAATGGGGAAAGGATCCTTTCATTCTTGGAAGGTAGTTGGATTTCAATCCTCAAGCAAGCCATGAGCTTAGGGCAGATCTCTAACTAGAGGAGGAAAATCCTCAACTCACCCTAAAGATATCTCAAGATATTGAGCCTCTCCAAGGCTATATAAGCAAGCTTTCTAATGGTGAAAGGGGACTAAAAAGGTGAGAATCACACCAAACTTATAATCTTATAAGTGGTGCTGAAACATAGATATTTTGGAAGCAAGAGACCTATGATCTCATAGGGAGAAATCGGTGAAGCTATCATCATTCGGATCGTGGATATTTTGAGCAAGGGGTAGATAAGGAAGATTTGACGAAGCTGTTGCATTCACATCTACGGTTGTAAGTTACTTTTGTCATTGTTCTCATCAATATGACAAACTTGGCCTGTTTCTTTCTAGTTTGTATTTAATCTCACATGAACTTGTCTCTAATAGATAGGTCTATTTCAAGATAATATCAGTAGAGTAGGAAGTGGTTGTACTATTGTTTGTCTACAGGGCTTATCGAGGAGCGAAAGATTGGAGCTCAACTCAGAGCGTGCAGGGACAAATGCCAACAAAGGGTACTTATTTTATCCTTCCTCTTCATACATTAGTTAATATAGATCTAAAAGGAAGTCAGTGTCCATGATAAGCATCTTCTGTGTTAAAATTTTAGAGTCTAGCTCTCAAGAGGAGATCTACTTGTCCGCAGGGAGATTTTCCTTGAACAGAAATTGACGACTCAACTGGGGAGAATCAAAACTTTCTTAGTTTTGTATTTACTCATAGAAATTGTCTTAAATTTTGTTTTCTTAGGCCTTTTTCACCCCTTCATATCTAATTGCACTTGCTGATTGACTCTTTACCGCATCACACTCATCTTGCCTGTCAAAATTTGATCAAAATTTTGGGTTTTTGGACATTTTTATGAGTTTTTTGAGCCTGGTGCCCCCCTTCCCATGTTATCAGAAAACCAACACTCCCTGGAAGTGTTATACAAAGATTTATAATGCTTTGGTGGCCCTTATACTAGAGAGCCAACTCTTTTTGCCCAAAATCTCTTCAAAAATTGCATTTTTTGGAGGTCCAAACCCTGTTTTTTCATTTGTTGAGCTGCTTTGTGATTCAATGATTCTTCATTTGACCTTTGACATGATTCCTCCTGAGAATTAAACACCTTTTGGATAATATTTTAGGCCCTTATTTCTTATTTTTGAGTTTTTGTTGTTGAGAGTTTGAAATCAATCCGCTGTTTTTTTTTCTCTCCTATCCAACTGAGCAAGAACTCCAGTGAAGGACATCTGAAGCCCGTGACTCTTCTCACTTGGATTTTTGAGGTCATTGTTCTGGAACACCTCATGTTTGTGTGAATTTTTTTGTTTTTTCATTTTTGTTTTCGTTCTCTGTTTTCTTCTTTTTTCAATCACAACAAGAGGGTGTGTGTTGTGTGTGCGAAATCTGATCATACTTGTTTGAATCTCCTTGATCTGAAAAGGTAGTTGATAGGAGAAGTTTTTTCATTGAATTAGTTATTATTCACATACCAACGAAAAAGATACATTTTAGTGCTTGATTTGCATATTAGAAGGTGTTTTTGAAAATGTTTTAGCATTGCATTGGATTCGAGTGAGAACTAATTGATTGAGGATGTTTCATATTAGTGTTTGAAAGTGAAAATGACTCCTTCTCTTTCCCTTAAATAAGCGTTCATTGAAAAGAAATGACTTATTATCATCTTTCATGCATCTTTTTGGGAATTGAGTCCTCATTCCATCAGTTTCACTTTCATGCACCCTTTGAGTAAAGAAAAACTATAAAACAAATGCTAATTAAAAATTGTCTAGAACATTTTTGTTTTTAGGATATTCCACCAACAATAGACTAGGGTTGGCACTTTGGATTAGGCTGTGAGTACAACTCTCCAAATTTTCCAAAACAAACATTAGCATCCTAAGTTAGGGAGATTCAAATCCAATTATCGCATTGGTTTTCTGGGATCCCCCTCTCACACAGGGGTTACGCACGAGGTCTCATTCGTGCGAATTACAAAGATTATCCCTCCGTGGTTCAACTGTTTGTAGTGGTCGGATCGTATATTGGGGGTCACTAGAAGGTATACCCATGATTATGTGTGGGAGCCTTTCGGGTTGATTTCGGACTTGTTATCTTTCCCATACGTTTCGGATCGGACTGTCGATTGTACCCGCCCAAGGACTCACTGCAAATTGGTGTCTTTAGTTGCCATAATCTTTAGGTACTTACACAAGATGATAGTGAAGGGAAGTCTCACTGTACCTGGAACAGACATTGGTCAAACTCACTCGGGCTCCTTCGAGGGTAAATCCACAATTACTGCATGGAAGCTTGCACCAAGGCGTAAGTCCGTGTTGGGCCCCAACAACTCCCTCTATATTTTTACAAAATTTAAAGAGCCCCTATTAGAATCTTGATAATTATAATGAGCTACCGAATCAACCTTTTCAAATAGTTTCATTCCTTGGCTTGCTTTGAGACAAACTTAAGACATTCACTTTAGTATGATATATTAATTACAAGAGTATATGTCAAAACTTAGAAACGAGCATAAAAATCTCAATTTAAACAAAAACGTTAATTTTTATCAAATTTTTACTTTTATTTAAATTATGATTATGTGTTCATTCTTTTGCTCATTAGCAAGTTTGACTATTTTGAATAATGGGTTCAATACTTCATCAAATAATATCTTGGTTGGTTTATCATTTTCATGAAATCATTTGGTGATATTAATTAATTAAATT
>ML777533.1:672848-683710 GCA_009831015.1 Picea engelmannii | reverse complement strand
GATAGTTTAGTTAGATTTAGATTATTTAATTTCAGTAATATATATTAGATTGTTTAATTTCAGTTAGCTTTCTTTCTTTTTCATAAATACAAAAATCAAAAAGAGACCCTTGGCTGTCTCAGGGCAGCGATCACATGAGTTTTGCAGGTTTTAATCAAATCTGTAGTTTGTCCATATTGTATATTTGTGAATCAAGAATATCATAGATGATAATTAGGTAGTTGATTTGAGTTATTATAATCATAGTTAGTATCTTTTATATATAAGTAGTGAGTAATTTATAGTTAGATTAGTGTAGTTAGTTTAGTTTGCTTTGTTAGTTTCTAGTTTCCTTTATTAGTTTAGTTCTTTGTCTTTGTTTTATTAGTTTCTAGTTTCCTTTTAGATTTCTTAGCTCAGATCACTTCTCTTTGGTTTCCATATGAGACCTTAGGGTGGCCAACGGAGCCGTTAAACTCGTCAGGGTGGTCCATTCCAAACGGCTTGGGTTATTAGACAACCCCGGACCGGTTCCACTCTCCCAGTTGACGGACGGTCAATTTCGCCCGTCAAGAAATGGTGCTAGAAGGAGGGCCTGAACTAAATTAATGGCACGAGGTTGTCGCAAGGCTCCTCCACCCCCTAATCTCTCCCCTATAGTGACTATAAGTCGTTCATTTGATAGTATTCCCCCTCAAACAACAACTACTTCAACCGAAGATCCTGAGATCACAATTGAGCCAGCAACCCCTAATCCTACAGGTGGTGATATACAAGAAATTTTCAGACAATCCCTTATTAAATCACATAAAGCCTTTGCTAGTCTTAGGCGACCAAATCGCCCATGGTGTCAACCTCTAGACTTCTCTGAAGTCAGAGAACAACTAGGTGATATAAACCTTACTGTCAATCCTACAGATCCTAACAATAATCCTTCTACAGGAGGATCTGGGATACCTCCTTCACCTCCTCCCTCATCTCCTTCTTCTTCTAGAGGAGATTCCTCTTCCGACGAAGGTAAATCACCTTCTCAGCCTTCTACACCCACTACCCCAATGGAAAATCAAAACAACCCTGCTAGACCTTGGTTGGACCAGGATGACGTAGTTGTACCTGGAGACCAACACCCTTTGCCCAAACATCCAGAGAAATGGCTTCCTAAGTTTGATCCCGATTCAAAACAGATAGCTGAAGATCATATCAAAAAATTTATGTTAGCCATCAGACTCGGTAATGTTGAACATGAAGATGTTGTCTGTAGGTTGTTCCCTTACACCTTTGAGGGTAATGCATCCACTTGGTACTTTGTACAGCAGCCTCACACTATAGTATCTTGGGAAAAATTTGAGTCATGTTTTTTGGAAAAATTTGGAGATGGTAAACCTCCGGAAGTCTTAGTCATGGATCTTTCAAACTTAAAAATGAATGCAAAAGAAAAAGTTAAATATTTTAATCAAAGATTTTTAACACTTAAGAATAGAATCCCTACAGACTCTATGCCTTCTGAGAGTCTTGTAATAGCTTACTACACTAAATCTTTACATCAAAGTATAGCTATTTAGGTGAAAAGATCCAAAAAGGCCACATTGTTAGAAGCTTTCAAAGAAGCTACTCAAATTGAAAAAGACATTCTTAGTCTTAAAGATCCTTCTAGCAACGAAACCGAGACTGTTCTTTCTTCAAAGAAAAAAATTGAAATTCTACCCAGACCTACACAAAACAAGACACAACTTGAAAACTCTGATTTGGAAAATTTAACCAAAGTTGTTCAAAAGTTATCTAATCAAGTCGTTGACTTAAAAAGGTCGACCGAGGAAGCCTCTTTGAGAAAAGGACCCTACAAACCTCCTTTTCGAAATCCTTTTCCCCAAAACCGACCTAACCCTGAAGGCTTGAACCTAGAAAGTTTGCAATGCGCACTACAAACGATTCTAGGAGCCCAAGATGACTTGATCCCTCCTGACATCCCTCAAGAGGAAGTTGAGCAGGAAACAACTCAAGAAGAAGAGTCTTCTCCAAATATCTTTGGTCACCTCTCAGATAGTATCTTTCAATCCAACTTTGAGACCGTGCACCCTTACAATACTAGGAGCAAGACCACAAGTAAACCTCCTGCTATGAACACTACAACTTTACCTTCGAAGCCCTCTAAATTAGTAGAAACTAAACAGAGTAATGATAGCCCTAAAATAGATTATGATGTTGTTGAAGATCTTAAGAAATTACGGGCTAACATTTCTATTTATGAATTGTTGAAGTTTTCATTTTTGTTACAGAAGATGTTGCAAAATATTTCAGACAATGGCAAGAATGGTAATTCAAACGGTAATAAGATTGTGCAAAGCAAAGTTCTGCAGAAGACTTCCACAAAAAATAATTATGATCCTCAAGATAAAGGAAGCCTTCCTGTACCAAATGTAAATAATGTAAATAACAATGTAAATAGTGTAAATAATTCAAATAAGGTAGTCGAAGAGAATGGGAGTAAGAAAACTCAAGCTACAACTCTAAGCACTCGCAAGAATGTTCCTCCTTTTCTTTTAACTTTCGAAATCTTCAACAGAAATGTGCATAATTGTATGGTTGACTCAGGAGCATCGTCAAATGTCATGCCTTGGTCAGTCTGTCAAAAGATTAATGCCGAAGTTGAACCATCTTCCTTGAAAATCATACAGCTTGATCGAACAGATGTTAAAGTTATAGGTGAGTTAAAAAATGTATTGATTATATTATCATCTAATCCTAAGGTTCATCAAGTTATTGATATAATTGTGGTGGATATTCCAGAAGTATATGGTATATTTTTGAGCAGGGACTGGTCGGAGCATCTGCATGGTTACTTCGCAACAGACTGGTCTCATTTATGGCTTCCAGAAAACGACAAGCCCAACAAAATCAGGGTGAATCGTGAGCGTTATCTCAAGTTCACGGTAACAGACTTGAATGACCCCAATGAACCATATACATCTCTGGCTGATTCCTCTGAAGTCCAAGGAATGGACACCTACTTCGAAAATTTCACGGCTGAAATTTCACCTATCAACGATCCAGAACAACAGTCTGAGATCTTAGCATACACACAACCATTAGCTTCTATCCAACAACTTGATGAGCCCGATAACAATCAAATTTGGTCTTTGTATTTTGACGGTTCCAAGTCAAAAGAAGGAGCTGGTGCTGGCTGCATCATTATCGATCCGGCAGGTAATAAAACATTATTGGCTTGTAGGTTAGAATTTGAATGTACTAACAACATTGCAGAATATGAGGCGTTGTTACAAGGTCTCAGAAAGGCCTTAGACATGCACATTCAAAATCTAGTTGTATTCGGCGACTCTGAGATAGTGGTCCGACAAGTGAGAAATTCTATAAATTGTCTTACCCCACATCTCAAATGTTATCAGTCTGAGGTATGGAGTTTAATAAATAAATTTTATGCTTTTAATATAAATTCCATTCCTAGATCTAATAATACTGAAGCAGATCTACTCGCTAATGTTGCCTCTAAACTTCTTCCTGCAGAAGGCTTATCTCCAAACGCATTCTCCGTGGAGCTATTGTTCCGACCATCTGTTCTAAACAATATCACAAACTGGAGAGTATTTGACGATGATCAACAAATCATTAACTTCCTGCACATGGAAGATACCTTCAAAGGCACCGTGATTGATGAACAAACGCATGATGAATATTTTCATGACTTTACGGTAATACCTAATACGAAACCCTCTGAAGCCCTATCGGACATGGTAAATTCCTTACCCAAATCTGTTGCTAGATTAGAAAAGTTTTACGATTTTGAAGATAAATTCAAAAAAATGGTCAATTGTAAAACCAACAGTTCCTCATTAACTTATGAAAAAGTCAATTTAGGAACGAGTGAAAATCCTCAGTATATCAACTTAGGCTTGGGATGTTCAAAACAAGAAAAAGCTGCTTTTGTTAAATTATTTAAAGAATTTAAGGATGTCTTTGCTTGGACTTACGAAGATATTAAAACGTTTGATCCAAATATTATACAGCATGACATCCCAATGAAACCCCAAACCTTGCCTTTTCAACAGAAACTGAGGAAAATGCATCCCAAATTAGAACCGACCATACAAAAAGAATTGAATAAACTCCTAAATGCTAAAATAATTTTTCCTGTCAGACATACTCAATGGGTATCCAGTCTCGTCCCAGTGCGGAAGAAAAATGGGGAAATTCGACTTTGTGTCGATTTCCGAAACCTCAACAAAGCGTCTGATAAAGATAACTATCCTGTCCCTCCTATGGAACAGATACTTCAACAAGTATCTGGTTCCGAGAGGCTATCTTTACTAGATGGTTTCTTAGGATACAATCAAGTCTTAATGTCTCCACCAGACTAGTTGAAAACTACCTTCCGTACCCCATGGGGCACTTATGCTTATCGCAAAATGCCCTTTGGATTGATTAATGTTGGTGCTACCTTTCAGAGAGAAATGGATATTGCTTTCTGAGGCTTGATCAATCATTCCGTGGTAGTCTACCTAGATGAAGTAACTGTATACTCAAAAAACAAGGACGATCATCTAGCTCACCTACGAGCTGTTCTGCTACGATGTCGTAAATTCGGCATTTCCTTGAACCCCAAGAAATCCATCTTTGCAATAGAACAGGGTAAATTACTCAGATTTATTGTGTCTAGTGATGGAATGATTATTGACCCTGAGAGGACACAAGTCATTCCTAAACTTCCCCCACCTACCTCCAAAAAATCTATGTAGTCCTTTCTAGGTCAGATCAATTTTGTGAGAAGATTTGTCCCCAGCTTCTCCGAAATGGTCATACCTCTCCAGAACCTAATAAATAAGGACACCCAATACCACTGGGGACCGACTGAAAACCAAGCTTTTAATGATATAAAGAAGGCCACAATTGATGCTCCATCTCTCATGAGACCTGATTTCTCTCAAGACTTTACACTCTACACTTTTGCCTCTGATCGTTCCTATGCCGCGGTTCTAACTCAAAAAAACACCAAGAACAATGAAGTACCCATTGCCTTTATGAGATCCGCTTTCAAAGGTGCTTAACTTAACTATCCAACGGTTGATCGGCAAGCCTATGTTGTCTTCAAGGTAGTTAAGCATTTCCAATCTTATCTTTTGAAGTTAAGAACCAAGGTCATTGTCCCTTACCCTGCTGTTAGGAATTTATTAGTGCAAAAGGAGTTAGGAGAGAAAAGAGCCAACTGGGTCACCTCCTTGCAGGAATTTGACTTAGAAATCACCCCAGCCCAAATCGTGAGAGGCCAAGGGTTATGTAAATTGGTTGTTGATTCAGCAGCTGAACAACAAGAAGTTAATGACACATCAGACCTAGAAAAACATGATCAGAGTATGATTTGTTGTACTCAAAATATCGTAAGTCCTTGGTATGATGATATTAGACACTACCTTCAACATGGATCAGCACCCCGTCATCTTGACCCTACCAAAAGAAGATCTTTGAGATTAAATTCCGCCTCCTTTCATCTGGTTAATGGTATACTGTTTCGTCAGAATTTTGATGGCATATTGATGCGTTGTCTTGATAAAGACGAAGCAGAAAAAGTATTGCTTGAGTTGCATGCAGGAGAATATGGTGGTCACTTCGGTGGTGATACTACTGCTCATAAAGTCTTAAGAGCCGGTTACTACTGGCCAACAATTTTTAGAGACACCCACGCCTTGTGCCGAAAATGTATCATTTGTCAGAAAGCGTCAGGGCGATTGCAAAAACCAGCCTTCCTGTTCCAACCCGTCACAGTCGATTCTCCTTTCCAGCAATGGGGCCTTGATATCATTGGTCCTATCAACCCTCCATCCTCACAACAACACAAGTATATTATGACAGCCACTGATTACTTTACTCGATGGTCTAAAGCAACCGCGCTAAGAACTGTCAACACAAGTCAGGTGATCGCTTTTCTTAACTCGCATATCATCACTCGTTTTGGCATACCTGATTGATTAGTATTTGATAACGCTTCATACTTTTCCTCTCTTGAGATGAGTAATTTTTCCTTAGAGAAAGGAATAAAGCTTAAGTATTCCGCGAGCTACTACCCCCAGGGTAACGGCTTAGCAGAATCAACCAACAAGAACTTGATCAAGATAATCAAGAGAATCGTGGCTGAAAATCAAAAGAACTGGCACAACACACTACTTAATGCACTGTGGCCTGACAGGGTAACACCCAAAGCCGTTGTAGGCAACTCTCCCTTTTTCCTCGTTTATGGCAGAGAAGCCATTTTACCACCTCATATTCTTCTTCCTTCACTCCAATTATCGCAAAAAGTTTGAGAAGAAGAATGTCCCCCTTTAGAAAGCCGTATCAATGCTCTGATGAAGTTAGAAGAAGTAAGAACCCAAGCCAAACGTAAATTAGATCAACATCAACAATTGATTAAAATTTGGTTCGATTCTAATTCTGCTTCTGATAGGAATTTTGAAGTTGGCGATCTCGTCTTAAAGTGGGACAAACCGCACGAAGGGAAGGGTGAACACACTAAATTTCAAAATTTGTGGCTTGGACCATTTTTTATTGCTGAAAAGTTGGGTTCTAGTTCCTTTTGCTTGCAGAGTCTTGAAGGGAAGCTTGACACCTACCCAGTGAATGGCCAAGCCCTGAAAAGATACTTTGCCTAATTTCTATCTTTGTATATTATGTAAATATTTCCTTTGTTTTTATTTTTTGCTTTCATTTTCGTTTTATGATTTTGATTTGATTGATCAGTTTGGTGTGTTTTGAAACATATGCATGCTTATATACTGAGCCACTCAGACATAAACCATAGAAAAAATCTCATCGCTGAAATAACTTATGGAAGATTGTACAAACATCAGTAAATTATTTTTCTGAAGATGATATTGGAAAATATGTTTGAAAGAAGTTTGCTAATTTTGATCTTTAAGTGAAGTTTGTTGTGATTATATTTACCTTTTTACGCTGTCCCTTTTCCGTAAAGGAATGACTCAAAAGGATGTCTCCCTGTCAAATTAAGTTGTTTTAGAAATAAAACATTTCTAGAGATGAATAAGGACTCTATCACAAATTTCTGATGAGGTCTTAAAATGTGACAAAATATCAAGATTTTTCAGTGTCACCCCGCTCAGCTATCCATAAATATAAAATAAAAATAAAAAAATGCAAAAAAGAGTTGTTGGAAGTGTTTGTAAACCTGCCGGGATACTGAACAGGTCTGCTGGCAACAGGTAAATGAAAGCATGGCGCCAAGACAACTTCGTCAGGGTACTGAACAAGCCTGCTGGCAGCGAAGCAATGTCGGGTACATGAAAATATTAAAAAATTATTATGAGAAACCTCTTTAAAATCCTTTATTCTAATCTGGAGCTTCTTGACAGGAAAAATACGTCCGAGTGGGTTAAATGGCAACCCTGTCGAGGTTATAGACGCCTGCTGGCAGCAGTGTCCATGCCAACAGTATTGAAGACTTTATCATAAAAATCATGACTTGCTGATCTTTAAGACTGTTATTGGTTTACATCTTTTAAAACTTCGCTGAAAAAAAGAGGATTGATAATGATGTAGTACAATTTTCTGGTTGGTCTTTCAAGACGAATTTTTTCTTTGATGTCCTGATCTGAATTCATTTTCTTTGGACAGAGATAACTGCTTCTCCCAGCACGTCTCCATTGTTGGCAGCCAATCATTTTTTTTAAATTGCTCTTAAAAAATGTTGCCTACACCCCTTGTCTCATTAATGAAAAATCATCGTCGCATTGTGCTTCTAGGAATTTGTTTCATCTTTCAACAATTGCAATTTGGTCTTGATTTGATTTTCACAACTGTAAGTGTGAAAATACCTTTTTCATCGTTTGGACCATAGCCATCTTTTATCGATTTCTCCAAAAGACACTTCACCATTGTTTTATCACATGACTACTAAAGGTTTTCTCGAACTTATGTTCTTGAGCATTATCTTACCTTGATTGCGCATGTGGATATGTTTGATTACTAAGCCTTTGGGCATAAAAATTTATTGGTTTTATTCTGAAAGTTATAATAGATTTGGTCTCATTGCTTTTATCCTTACTGCTACGGACTTTTCACTCAGCTATTATATGAGAAATTTTGGATCATAATGTTCTCATGAATTTGGAATGCAAACATTCCAATGTGCAATGAATACATTGGTAAGCTTATGAAGTTTAATTCAAGAAATAGCAATGGTTTGAAGGCGCATGGATTAATCATATTGGACTTTACAAGTTAATGCTTGGTATATTATTTGGGTTATAATACGTTGATTGATTCATAATTTCAAACTATGTATTGGAATTGATTAATTTTAAAACCTTGGTGATTGAACGATTCATTGACACGATACACAATGGATATGGTGGTGGATCGAGCTGTACACTTGGCATGAGTATAACACATAGTATTGGTTCTGCTTCGGTTGATTGGCACATTAATATGATTACACACCTATTTGTTGGCCGATACGCATGGTATAAACGATTAGGTTGTTGATAACACTGTACTCAGTCAATTAATACAGTGCGTGGCGGTGGTAATCCCACCACCTTCGCACGCATGCAGTTAATTCCGGTCTATTCGAGCTTTGAAGCCATCAAACCTATCGTTTTTCAACTATGTGCATTGTTTCATTCACTGTGAACCCTACCATGTACATAGGTTATGGCTCCTGTCGTAAGGGCCGAGGCTAACGGATGCCAAGCACTGTTGACATTCAGTGGTGCATGTAGCGACCTGGAACAAAACGGGTGGCTTTCTTTAATAAGGAAGTTTGATGGCTATGACCTCACAGTGGCTCGGCAATTTGCGTTGTCGTTTGATGGCTGCAGAGCCAAAGTGGGAGATGTCCAGCTTGAAATTACTGAAGAATTTCTCAGCCTGACCACTAGCTTGCCTGCCAAGGGACAAAAATGGTCGAAAAGCTGCAAGGTAGATGATGTCCCATGGACATTATTGTTCCAATCTCGCACAGTGAACTCATGCGACAGAGGGTTGCCTGCGAAGATGTTGAAACCCCGCTAGTATGATCTCTTGATGATTATCAAACGTTTCATTACCTATGAAGGAAAGTATGGGATTATTTTCTTATTCCACCTGCGTTTATTAATGGTTTTCATGGGTTTTGAACTAAGTATGCCTTACTATCTGCATCGAAGCCTGTCCAAAATGGCTAAACGATACAAGCATAGCCAGGCCAACACTAGCCTCTTTCATGTTGGGTTGATCAAAATGGTTTTAGTTTACGAGTTAGGGTTACATTGTGATTCTTGGCATGATTTCCTCAACCGTAATGGTTTTGGGGAGTCTAACCCTCCACATGTAGACAAGCCCATGGTGACCGAGAGAAAACCGACCCCTGTGCCTTATAATGTTTTATTACCTAGACCTAAGCCCGAGTCACCTACGAAGACTGTGCCAAAACAAACCAAAGTTGCTAAAGCTACAACCCAAAATTCTAGTGCGAAGACTGGTGTTAATACTCGAGGCAAGAAAAATGCAAGATTGATCTCTCACATGGCAAGGAACAAGTCCAAGCTTCCTGCCAAAACAGAGCCTATCATTGTTAGCGAGGACTCTGATTCAGACATTGAGTGATTTCTCTCTGAAGAATATCCTTACTCTGAGGGATTGTGTAGCAAACCGCCTCACGATTTCGTTAGGAACCTCCCGCCTTGTCTGCGGGATAACCCTGACTTTCCTGGTATTGAGCCACTCCATGAAACCCTTGGGGAATCATCAAAACCCCCTTCTGCACAGCATGTTGCTGCACCTTGTGATCAATGTGGGTTATGGATTGAAAGATACTATTTGGATGTACCTACGTTGCAATCCAGGATCTACGAGTTGGAAAACCAAGTGGCAATGCTCATTGGTCAGAATGCAAAGGTGCAACCTTCCGATAAGAAGCAACGAACCACAGGTTCAGTCCTGTTCAAAAAAGTCGAGTCTACCACTACAATTATCAATTCAAAATTAACATAAGTCCCAGCAGCTGTGATGGTATATTTTCCTCATTTATATTACTCCCTGTACATATTTCGCTTGCTCTGTTACATAAAGCATGCTTCGCTGTATATAATGTTTGTTTTATTTTTGGTTATCATTTTAAAATTTGATTGGATTTGGGTTTTGATTCGATAGATCATCGAATAGATATGATTGTTAAAATTAGCTCGATTTTCTGTTGATAATACAAGTTGTTAATATTTCTAAAAATAGTCTGTTGATTGGTATCCCGAATTTTGAATACAGTCGATGGTGTAATTCGATTTGGTTAATAGATGGGTTAACTGTTTCAATTTCATTCGACCAAATTTCATATTTTTCTATGAATACATAACCAAATCGTAACTGATTTGATTCTCATTGATTGCAACTTATTCGAATTGGATTCTGATTAAGGTTACGATGTTGTCTCTATAATTAGTTCCGTGAAAATTGATTTGGATTATTGCTTGATTCAGGAATCTATAGATTTTATCATGATTTTGTCCATTGACTGTGTAAAAGTTATTGAGTTGATATGGTTTCATCCGATTACAATGGAGGTTGTTTACGCATTATGATTTTAATTAAAGATGATCAATTCAATGAAAGTTATAACCATATCTATGAACTGTTGGAAATTCAACATGTAAAATCTATGACTAGATTTATGGATAGAGTTATGCCTGTTTTATCGTGACCATTTTTGGCTATTGACTAAATGATTTGAATCCTATGCAAACCGATAATGATTGTTTTATCTCATACGATCTGGTTCACCATTGATTGCATCCATGGAACAGTCTTGTTAAGATTTGATTTGATTTTATGACAATTGGGAAAACAGAGCATTTCCACTCTGTCCCGATTGTATTCTATTCGATTTG
>ML777533.1:646802-659134 GCA_009831015.1 Picea engelmannii | reverse complement strand
CAGATTTCACTTGCATTTTTAGTTACTTAGTTTAAGAGATTTTTGGGATTATTCCCAGATTGTGTAAACTGTTTGCTATTATTCACAAGGATGTTTTACCTTGTGAGAGACTTATATAAACCTATGGTTTTGTAATATTGAAACATCATCATCAGTTGTGAAAGAAAAAAGATATGTAATTCTGATTCAAACTGGAGCAAAATTGATGTGTTGTTATAGCTTTTTCTTTTCAATATATCGACACTTTGTCCCAAGTTTTGTATATCATCTTGTTTATGGTTTAGTATTACTTTGTTATCTAAATCACATGCATATGATATAATTTCTTACTGTTAGACATATCATTTTCCTTCCTAAGAGATAAAGAACATAACAGTTGATTGATTCATTTTATGAATGATAGCTTTGTCTTCTTCGTAGGCTGAATTGTTATATAAGTTTTCTGCACAATAGGTTTCCCTTTTGCAGGAAATTTATCATCATAAAACTGTTATGATTTCTTTTATGTCTTGTTTGTCCTCTAACATACTTCAAGAAGCAGCATAGCTGATCGGTTTCGAGAGGCTTAAGGACCAAATGGTGTGAATTTCTTCCTCCAATCAGCTTAAGAAGTCATCTTGCACAGGACAGACTTGGAGCGTTTCCAGGTCAATTAGTTAGATGTTTATTGCTTCGATTAATTAGTTTAATATAAACGATAGTTTAGTTAGATTTAGATTATTTAATTTCAGTAATATATATTAGATTGTTTAATTTCAGTTAGCTTTCTTTCTTTTTCATAAATACAAAAATCAAAAAGAGACCCTTGGCTGTCTCAGGGCAGCGATCACATGAGTTTTTTAGGTTTTAATCAAATCTGTAGTTTGTCCATATTGTATATTTGTGAATCAGGAATATCATAGTTGATAATTAGGTAGTTGATTTGAGTTATTATAATCATAGTTAGTATCTTGTATATATAAGTAGTGAGTAATTTATAGTTAGATTAGTGTAGTTAGTTTAGTTTGGTTTATTAGTTTCTAGTTTCGTTTATTAGTTTAGTTCTTTGTCTTTGTTTTATTAGTTTCTAGTTTCCTTTTAGATTTCTTAGCTCAGATCACTTCTCTTTGGTTTCCATACGAGACCTTAGGGCGGCCAACGGAGCCGTTAAACTCGTCAGGGTGGTCCATTCCAAACGGCTTGGGTTATTAGACAACCCCAGACGGGTTCCACTCTCCCAGTTGATGGACGGTCAATTTCGCCCGTCAACAGTTATTTAGACAACCCCGGACTGGACTCGCTCTTCCATATGACGGACGATCAATTTCACCCGTCAACATTCCATTAAGAAGGTCTCCATTATAATTGTTCCACCATATCCTAACCCCTTCTCGACTTGATCATGCGACGTTGGATTTCATCAACAACTAGTATGGTCATCGAGAGAAGTTTTGTTTGCTTGGTTGATTGCTAGATTTCATTAGCGCATGTTGTTTATTTTTCTTAGTTGGCCCTAGATTTTCAGTGTGTTCTGTTATTCTCCACAATTGAGCCCATAGACGATAAAGGTCTTCATCAATCATGTAGGATGCAAGGGCTTCCTTTGGAAGGCTATCAACCCTTACCTCCTAACCCTCCAGAAGACAACTACCATAGAGAGGTAGAAAATCAATCTGACACTGGAAGTGTTATCGCTCCTCCATTAGATAACTTAAAAGATGATTTGGACACGGTTGAAAATCCCACCACAGTTGTGTCAATAACTCCTCTGGAACCACTTTTAGTTTGTTTAGACTCCCTTTGGAACGTCATAGATGAAGAAGTCCCACGATTACCGGAGAGGATCTTTATCAAAACATATATGGGATCCATGGAGCCAATCTTTGGTGATGAGTATAGGAATCTTGTTCATCCTAGCACCGAAGTAGAAACCAATCCCACACTTGATCATTCTGTATGGAGGACTTCATTGGGACGCGATCTCTATGAAAATTTCGAATCTATTTGACAACCCTTTCATCCTCATGACCCTCCTAGTGAAACAAGACCATCTGGTCAAACCATGAATCACCTAGTTGACCAGGTTATTCACTCTAATGCTGCACCAACACAAGTCCATCCTAATGCTAGACTCATCACCTCTACTCATCCCCAAAGCACTTCAACTTCTACCCTTGTTTCTACGAGTTTTTACTCTACAGTGTTGCATGTTCCACACGATCCTACTGGGACATCTTCTCACCTAAGAATGCAGACCCCTGTTGGCCCAACACAACCAGCTAGAGGGAAACCACCATCCAATGAACCATTTCTTCCCAAAGGACTACCTTTCCATGGAGGACCTACCCCTAACGGGGGACAGTCCCTTTTTCATGCTCCTCCTGGACGGCAACCTCCATTTGCCAGTCAAACCCAGACCATACATCCACTGCTGGCAGGGGGGAAACCCTCATTTGTTGGAAACCTTTCACAATCCTGGGGAGTATCTTCAGGAGGCACTTTTACTCAACCCAACATTGGGAGGAACTTATATAATAACCCACTAGGAGGAGTATCTAATCCCGTCCTTTCCAAAACTTCTTACAGGTAATCTTATCCGAGCGGCATCCAAAATACCACCTAGAGTTCTCCGGGACCACAGTCTTATCCTCCTCATGGGCCTCATGTGTATCCACCTCCAAGATCTACTCCTTACCATTCTCAAGGGAAAAATATTTATCCTCCTCATGGGCACATGAATCACCCAGCCTACAATGTTCATAACCCACCGAGTTATGCCCATGTTTCTCATGCACTGTCGAATCCTTCTTATCCTGGCCAACAACAACTGTATGTAGGAGGACCTACTGGTTACAACTATCCACCTAACCCAGTCTATGGTCCTACTGGTGTTCCTATGCCACACCAGTATCATTCACACATTAACTGACAACTACCTTTCCTTGTGACTCTGGATCTCCCAGACTTGTCTCAATTAACTAATGATCCTATTTCTCATTCACTGGTTTGGCCAGTCATTCCAGCTAAACTTCCTTCTGATATTTTGAAATTTGACGGAAACCCTGGCGAAGATCCGAACAACCATGTGATGACTTTCCATTTGTGGTGTTCATCAAACTCCCTCATGGATGATTCTTTCCATTTGCGTCTTTTCTAGCTGACACTTACCAGTTCGGCAACAAAGTGGTATATTGAACTACCATGTGCTTCTTTTCATGACTTCAATTCCCTTGCCATCTCTTTCCTCACGCACTTTCAACTACCTATTTTCTACGAGATGGGTACTGAACTCTTGACCTCCCTTCGTCAAACTAACTTTGTGCATATCTCTGACCATATTCATGAGTGGTGATGACAATGAAGGATGATCAAGGAGGTCATTCCTGACATGCTCTTGGAAGAATGGTTTACTAAATCACTATTACCCCCGATCGCTCGTGATGTCTCTATGGGTGGTGCGGTCATAGAGGAACAAGCCATTGCTCGGGCTCAGTACTTAGACTTGGTTTATTCCCAATCTGGTACTTTGTATGATTTGCTTTCGAATGCTGCTCGAGCTAATACCAATCCTTCTAAGCCATCATCCTCATCTCATGCGGATGGTTTTATTGGTTCCATCAAAACTCAATCTCTTTCCAAATCGACTACACCCTCCTCTACCTCCCCCCAAACTCAAATCTCTGATGTGAATGCAGTTCAATATGACCCTTCACAACAATCTGGAGGTAAGAAGAATACAAAGAATAAATCAAAAAATAATAATGAACAACCCAAAAATCAAACACCTACTACCGAAAAGCAACCACAATGGAAATTGAAATTCCCATGTATCATTTGTGGTGATGATCACTACACTCGAGATTGTTCGCTTCACAATGAAGTGGGAAAAATTTTCCAAGGGAAGTCACAACCCACTGTGCTTACTCAGCCTTTTCCACAACAACAATCCATGGTTTCTCAAACCCCCTCTCCTCGGGGCATTTCTAGCGAACCTAATGATGAAGCCTCATCGAGTGCACATATTTATATGTTTAATGGGATCAATTTGACCACTCACTCTAAGACCTATGACACACCAGGTAACCTTGAAAAAGGAAAAGACACTAACGGTGATGACACTTTACCGGATCCATCGTCATCCTCTATTAGTCTTCCATCAGTTAATCCTTCATCTGGACCACTTCAGATTGAGAAACCCACGTTCGACTCTATCTTATGCCCTCCTAAGAGAACTATCTGCAAAGATACCTTTAATCCTAGTTCATGTGCTGCCCAAAACTACAACATTGTTGAAGATTTGTCTCAAGCACCATGTGCTATGTCTGCGTTTGAAGTTCTACAACACTGCCCCAGTCAACGTAGACTGCTCTTGACCGCTCTTGGTGTTGTTGATCCCAATTCGTCCAATTAGATCATGTTTAACCTGGATAATTATGCGTATTGACTCTCCCACCAACGTGCTTTCCAAGTTGATGTTGTTGTTCACAATCAACATATCCATCAAACTATTCTGGATGAGGGAGCCTAAACTTGTGTCATGTCTTTAGCATGTTGGAAAGCATTAAAATCACCAGCACTCAACAAATCCCCAATGATGTTACGTGCCTTCGATGGGTGAGGTTTTCATCCCTATGGGATCTTACAGTCCTTGCCCACCCAGTTGGGTGGCAAAACTATTACTGTTGATGTCGAGGTGGTCGATTCTCCCCTCGATTACAACTTGTTACTTGGAAGAAGTTGGTTTTATGCTATGAATGTCATTTCCTCGTCGGTCTTTCGATGTGTACAATTTCCTCACCAGGGAAAAATTGTCACTGTTGATCAGTTGGATTTTTTCACGATCGATGCTCGCGCTCTTGCTACCAACAATATTCCTTTATTGGGAGACCATAAGATCACATATGAAAGTGTTGGTGTTGTCTTACTGAAATATTCTAGCCTCATGGTTACCTTCCCTACACCACTTCCACTGACTACACATCACATTTCCACCGTTGATAAGATTTCGACTATGACTTATCAATCTTTGGAATCATCTGACCCTTGGATTGTACCTTGTCCTTTGGAATTTGATGCACTAAGTGACACCGTGCCACTTAGTCCAGCCGAAACATCATACGTTTCTACCCAATCCATTTCTCCCTTGTTGGATGACCAATATCTATTGGCACCTAACAGTTCCTTGATGCAATCATGGTTGAGTTCCTTGTCGTCTATGATCAACTACATATGCCCAAATTTTCCTTTGGATGAATCTATTCCAAAAATGTTTCGCATTGACAAGTTACCTCGGGATAATCACTATCACTGACCCTCTTTTATTCCCACTAGTGAAGGAATTCGGGTAGATATACCATCTATCTCCCCTCCTGGTGTTGATTTTTCATCATCTCCCATGCTTTCAACTTCTAACAATTTGGATCTGGTAGTGGACATGGGGATTTCTTCGGTAGGATTATTGGAGCCTGATCTCCTTACTCCTATTGCAGCCCTCGACATGTGTTCTTTCTCGAGTGATTATCTTCCATCCAACGAATATCTCCTGGAGGCCATGACCACATTTTATTCTTTGACATGGTAACCTTCCAGAGCATGACACTCTTGGAATCCTTGATCCAGACGAAACCACGAGCATAGTTTCTCTTCTCTGTGGCAAGCTCGTTAAAAAAATGAAACAGGGGTCCTAAGCATAGTTCTTTTCCTGTGTCAAGCTCGTTAAAAAATGAAACAGTCACCTCTCTTGAACCTTCTTTTCATCCACCTTTCTCCTTTTTCTCATCTATTAGGGAACTTGGTGACAACCTCAAAGTCGGTGAATGAATTGAAGCTTGGAGGTCATGTCTCCAGCCTTTCCTGATCTTTCTAGAGTTAAGCCACTAACTATCAAGCTGGGGGCATACCGAGCTTAGTCTTTGTTCTTTCTCGTGCTCATAAATACATGAGAATGCATCCAGGTAGACTTTTATCTCTTTTTCAGACCTGTATGGACACACGAAAAAGGAACCCCCTAGAGTCTCCTTTAATCTCTTTTCAGACTCTCTAAACATGAAAAGATTGTTGAGTGATCTTGCTTTCTTTCCCATTCATTAAATGGTTTGAAAGGGAATCTTTCGAGTGATAATTTCTCTCTTTTTCGGCCTCACGAGACTAACATTAAGAAAAATGACAACATTGGAGTCATCTTTAAGTTCTTTTCAGACTCTCTAAAGATGAAAATATTACCGAGTGACCTTGTTCTCTTCACGCTCATTAAAGTATTTGAAGAAAATGTCTGTTGATCAATAGTTTATCTCTTTTTCGGTCTCGTCAGACTACTTTACGAAAAAGGAATTGAGAGAGTTCTCTCTTAAGTGTTTTTCCAGACTCTATAATCATGAAAAACCTTCAAGTTTTCTGTCTTTGGACTCGCTAAAAAAAACATCGACATACCCATATGGGACCGAACCCTTACTTTTTCTAGTTCATTAAACAAAGGAAGAGGAACTTACTAAAGGTGAGTTTTACTGAGAATGTGTTATCCTCCTCGAGCTCATTAAATCAAAAAGAGGTACTCGTCTATCTGGATGGGGGGAAAAATTGAAAGAAGCAAGCCAAGTAGTTTTTTGAGAAAATTACCAAGTAACTCTTAGAGTCACCCTTGAACACAACACTTTGTATTTGCACACATATTAATCCACTAAACCTCTGCACTGAGCTAATCCTTTGAGTTTCTTTCACTCCTTTGGATCACCTGACGTAAGTCACAACATCCACTACATCATCAAGTTTTGGTCCATGTCATGTTTCTGCTATTGTGCCTCAGTGTTCAAGGGAAGTATCTTCCTCGAGAGTCAGCCATCACAAATATCTTGTCTCAATATCCATGTAAGTCCATGTTCATTTGATCTACCAATTACCTATCTGTGTTCGTTTTGTGTCGTTGATGGGGGATACATCAAGGCCCTCCTTCGACGAGTCTATTTCTATCGACTTCAACACCTTATCCAGGAACTAGCCTTAGAAAACAGTTAGTACTTTGGGACCTGCATGCCTCAATGGAAGGCCTCCTCATGTTTGACAGTGGGTTCACATCATTGACCTCTGATCAGATGATTCCACGGATGTTCGACTTAAGCTCATCCATTCACATTCGTTGGAATGTACTAGAGTACCTTGGGAATCATTGAAATTAATGGTGATCTCCCTCGCTCTTGTTGACAGTTTACATCATTGACCGGTAATCATGTGGTTTCTACCATGTTTGACATCAGGACATCTATTCACGTGGTTAGATTCGTACTACATCGGGATCGGTAATAAGACCCTGGGTTGAGTGATCACTTTGATATGTACTTTTCCCAGGTTGCAATGGAGTTTCTTTTGAACAATGACACATATATTGTTACATAGATCCACTTTGTATTGGTCATGGCTATGTCTTGTCATCTGGTAGATCCACTGTGTATTCTTCGTGGCTACGATCAAATCAGGTCATAAGAGTATAGATCCATAGTGTATTTTTAGTGGCTATACCTTTTTATCAATACAATTATGGATCTGTGGTGTATTTTATGGTGGCCATATCTTGCAAGTTTTGATCACCCAAGCATAGGTATGCTTGCCTTGGGTTTGAAACATGTCATAATATTTGTTGGATGTTTGTGTGCAGCTTTTGTTAGGTTCGCTGCATCTATACCCTTGCTTGAAAGTCTACAAAGCATTTCAGTTATCATTTTCTGTCTTCTAACTTCATACTTTGGGGGGCAATCTGTTACACATAAAAAATACTCACTTTGATAGTGTCACAAGTGTCATCATTACAAAGGTCGCAAGTGTCGCATTTTGCTCACAAGTGTTGCAAGTGTCAGGGAAGCATACTTCCATAATGCCTATGTCGTACCTGTAAATGACATTAGGAGGACACTTATCACATGTCAAACACTTGATTTATAACAAGAGGAAAGGTTAACTGGGCTCATGAACCTTTTTCCATCTGAAAACACTCAAAAAACTAAGTTTTTGGAGGGGAGCGCTCCCTTATAACTATCTCAGGAGTGTTGGCACCCCCCCATAAGCTATCAGGGAGTGTTATAGCACTGCATCAACCCTTTTGTAGGAGCGCTCCTATCTTCAGGAGTGTTGGCGCTCCCCTATACACTAATAGGGAGCGCTACAACGCTCTGATGGCCCTTTTGAGGGAGCGCTGCCTATTTTGGGTAGTAGTTAAGTTGTTGAGATGAATGGGGGAAGGATCCTTTTATTCTTGGAAGGCACTTGGATTTGAATCCTCAATCAAGACATGATATTAGGGCAGATATCTAACTGGAGGAGGAAAATCCTCAACTCACCCTAAAGATATCTCAAGTTGTTGAGCCTCTCCAAGGCTATATAAGCAAGCTTTATAATGGTGAAAGGGGACTGAAAAGGGGAGAATCACACCAAACGTATGATCTTATAAGTGGTGCTGAAACAAAGATATTTTGGAAGCAAGAGACCTATGATCTCATAGGGAGCAATTGGTGAAGCTATCATCATTTGGATCATGGATATTTTGAGCAAGGGGTAGACAAGGAAGATTTGACAAAGATGTTGAATTCACATCTACAGTTGTAAGTTACTTCCATCATTGTTCTCATCAATATGACATGCTTGGCCTGTTTCTTTCTAGTTTGTGTTTAGTCTCACATGAAATTGTCTCTAATAGATAGGTCTATTTCAAGCTAATATCAGTAGAGTAGGAAGTGGTTGTACTATTGTTTGTCTATAGGGATTATCGAGGAGTGAAATATTGGAGCTCAACTTGGAGCATGCAGGGACAAACGCTGGTAAAAGGTACTTCTTTTCTCCTTTCTGTTGTTGGGAAAAATACCCTATGGACTAGCAAACTAGGGTCAGACTTGCATGCAGATTTTGACCGTAAAGAAATGACTTTTTAACCTACCACCCAAAACTTAAACCCCTCTTTCACGATACATGCATGGAAAGGAACTACTAACCTTTTTACTGATGTTTGATGTAGATCCTCTGTTGCACTTTTCCCGCCTACTTGTGCTGCTCCTTCCGAAGTTAACCTACAATCAAGAAAAAACACTACGCATGGATGCTACTTTTCTACTTGAGGGTTAGAAATTAAGCATAAATTACACAAATCATAGATAACTCATGTATTGGGACAAGAAAAGTATTCTTTTATTATTTTCAAAATGAATCAACTTACAATCAAAGTCAAGACCGGCCACCGCTCCTTGATCCTAATCCTGGGCTCCTCCTATTCTTTTGTCCTCCAACTGCTTTGCATTAATTATCCTTAGTCTTGAGGAAAGGCTAAAGGGTTGGGACAAATGGATTTGGAAAATGGGCAGAGTTTCTTTGCTATATTTTTCCTCCTCCAAATAGTACCCCTGCCCCTTCTTTTATAGGCTAGAAGGAGCTAGGGTTTTGGATGAACTCTCAGCCATGCAAGGCCGAGAGTTTCAGTTAACTGACCCATAGCTTTTTGTCCCGTCGGGAAATTTCCTATTTTTGTGTTTTGTTAGGTAAACGTGGGCTGTAGTAGGTCTGCCAGCGTTCACATGCGTGCAGTAGTGGGTTAGGGCACGTGTACCTTTACCCAAGAGGATTTTTAAAGAGGTTGTTCAGCAAGTGTTTTGGCAATGAAGGGATATGAGTTGGCCTGATGCCAGGTAAGCATGCGTGGTGAAATTTAGGGTTATAACAGATTCCCCCTAATGTGTGAGGTCAGAAGAGCATATGATGGTCGAAATACATTACCAATCTTTTACCAATATGTACTGATATGCTAAATGAGTGAGCCCAACAATCAGGAATCAGGAGGTGTCATCTACAAAATAACAAATGTCTCACCGAGGTGGGCATACCCATGCTCGGGATAAAATAGAACCATGGCTACCAATCAAATACACTGTAGATCCATGTCAAATAACTATGAAGAGTAGCCACGAATAAAACACAACGAAGCTACATCTCGAAATCAGAAAGATATACATATAAAGTATCCATCTCCCAGAAGCTGATTCGGCCTGATGGCTGTACTTCAGAGCTCGAGCAACAACTTCAAAATCTTCTAAACTCGGGTAGGAGTGTAATATGAGTGTACGATTTCACTACCCAGAGGTCTTCGATGGCTCATCGGTTATGGACTTGATAATCTTGATGATCAGATTGAAGGCTTCAGTGATTTCGAACAAAGACTTGATTGGATGTTCAAGATGGCTGGGTATGCGAACAAGAGACATATTGCAGAGGGTTAGACTCAGGCTTAGTGAAAAACTTCCCTTGGACAATAGCACGACAAGTGATAAGACTCAGGCAGCATATCTATTAATCATAAGTCTACGAATCAAGAGGCAATGCAAACTCTCCATATGTCTAGAAGAGTAACCAAACGGTGGAGGACACAACTCTATATAGCGAGGAAAAGATTCCTAAGGTCGTACTACATCCCATAATCTGATGATAAAATGGACAGACATGCTTCATCCAAGGGCGACTCATTATGTTGCCAATAAAAAAAATACTTTTCCCATCCTCTTTTTGGGGTATATTTGATTTTTTTGTTCTTTTTGATAATTTTTGAAAAAGAATAAAGGAATATTACGTTACAATGGAGGAACGAGTACTGCAAACATACAAGCTCAAGGCACAAGGACAATACTGATGTTCTAGGGAAATGATACTCAGGAAAAATCCTCTAGTGGCCAAAGGTGTTAAGACACAGAAGCAAATTGTTACAAGGCTGATGGGTAAGGTATGCAAATGCAGTTGATAGAACACACAATGGTAACGTCCTTCGATGTAAGTTTAACGAGCCCAGAGAAGGTAAGATCGGTGGTTTTTCATATTTAGAGGGTCTGAAAAAACATAAAAGGAGACTCCATTTGGGTACCTTTTTCAACAATAGTCTAGTCGGTTTGAAAAATGGATAAACTAGCACCGATTAGATGTCATTTCAAAACCATTTTAACGAGTGTGACAAGGACAAGATCACTCTGCTATTTTTTCATTTTTAAGGAGTCTGAAAAAAGCTTAACTATGGACTCCATCAGGAATGTTCTTCTGGACCATTTTAATGAGTGTGAAATAATAAGGTCACTCGACGATCTTTTCAATTTTAGGGAGTTTGAAAAGAGCTTAACTATGGACTCCGAGGGGGTTTCTTTTTCATAAATTTAGTCCCTCAGGCCCGAAAAAAGAATAAAATTATACCTGAGGATACTCTTCTAAAGAATAGGAATTCAATAGAGTGTTCCTTTGTTCATACAGTTGACCGTCCGAACCGAAAAGGGGTAAACTACCGTCGGACAGATGTGACTTCAAATTTCAGTTTAACGAGCGTGAAAGGTCACAAGATCGCTCGACAATCTTTTCGTTTTTAAAGGGTCTGAAAAGGGCTTAAAAGGAGACCCGTTATGTTTTGGGAGTCTGGAGGGTAAGACAAAGAGTGAAAAAGACCCATGCGAATGAGGCTCAAACTCGTATTCAGAAAAGACTATATGGACTCCTGACCCTATAGTGTTATTAGAAATGGCATGGACACCATAATGCAACCAGGACCTACCTAGGGCATCCATGTTTTTGGTAAGCTCTACCACCAAGTTGCGACACTTCTATAACAGATATGACGGTTCCATGTCACCACCAAATGGGATTGATCCTATAGAATAAAAAAGGCAACGAGAAGCAAAATTTGGGGTAATATCCTAACCTATATGCTCAAGTTGATTTTTGAAAAAAAAATAAAATTTTTATGGACCGTCAATATATATTATTTTATTTTATTTTGAAACTCAAAAAACAAGTGTCACAAAACCTGATAAAATCCCTCCCATATAACTCCTGGATCACTCTAAATGGTTTTTGGTATAAAGAAACTGATAAAAGGGCCCAAAAAAGTGACAAAAAGAGGCCAAAAAGTCTATAAATAGAAGCTGACAGCTCATTGTCACCATTGTTGATTTGGAAATTGACTCTGGAGCCAAAATGTTAAGTACCTAGATAGATATACCAATATAGTCACTACAAATACTGAATACACAATAGATCCACAAGAAATATAGAAGAAACCACACTTTATTATTACCAAACCCTTGAGGTAGGGCAACACCATACAATGGATCCTATTATGGAAGGGATCCTCTCCTGTTCACTTGCCTCTTCGAGGGGGCATCCTACTATTGAGCTACCGCTCCAAATACAATACTTCTCTTCATATCTCATTACATTGCTTGAACCTCTTTATATAGTGCTATCATCTCCTAAGAACATTCTAGAGGAGGAATCTTCTAGAAGTAGAACCTTCTAAGAAACCCTCTTACATTAATTATATCTAATTACCCATTTATTATATCTAACTA
>ML777533.1:589530-645227 GCA_009831015.1 Picea engelmannii | reverse complement strand
AATTACCCATTTATTATATCTAACTACCATAGTGGACCTTATTTAATAATATAGTGGACCTAGTCCACCTTACATTGAATGTCCTCCACTATTATCACTATGGGCCCTCTAGGCCCCCCCACTACCTCTCTAGCTACCTTACACAAAACACCCCCTTTTCCAAAGATCGTGATTCCGAGAGCTACAATGGATGAAATGGACTTCTTCTTGGACCAAGTAAGTACAAAATCCCTTGTCTAGCTATTCAATACTTCTTTTGTAGCATTTAGTTGTGTTTTGGGGGTGGGCGTCGACCTCAAAAAGGTCGGCCCTAGGAAAATGTAGGTTGTCCAGGGACAGCCCGCGGGTACCTACATGCAGAGAAAAGCCTGCCCACGAGTACTCGTGACTGTCACCTCTACAGGCCGCGAGTACCCCCCCCGCGTGATGAAAAAAGAAAAAAATAACAAGTATTGACCCTCTTTTTACCTTGTTGTGTTGGCAGGATGTATGTTCAGTGGAGGGAAAGGGAGAACGAGGTCGCCAATGAGTTAGTTGCTGCAAATCTGAACGTTGTGGTCGTGTTGACACAGTGTGGGTTGGTAAAATTCTTTTTATGTCCATTTATGTGCGCGCAACTAAGGCTATTGAATGCCTTGGTGGATTACTAGCACCCTGATGCAGAGGCGCTCATGCTAGAGGGGCAATCCTTGCTGCCCATCGCCGAGGATATTTACTTTCTGACCGGCCTCTCAAGGAGAGGGGAACTAGTCAACCTTCAGACTTTTCCTACGAGGCCGAGCAAGGTCTCGGAGCTGATAGATGATTATTGTGAGGCTGGGACCGATCATAGAGGCTCCTCGGTACTCGTTAGTAGGATTACCAGCCTCACCCTACAGACTATTTTATTTCTCATTGGGCGGATTACCAAGTCAGCAGCCGTGCATCAGGCTTCGCGCACAGAGATGAACTGTGCGATCCAGTGCATGAATGCACAAATTTTTTATTGGAGTACCACACTGTTGGAGTGCATGAAGAGTCAGTTGATAGCTTGCCGACAGTGGACACATAGGAACTTTGGGTTTGGGACCATCCTGTGTTCATTCTTTTTTGAGATATTTCTGTGCTTCAGTCCTCGACTGATAGTACGAGGACATCTGGCCACTTTCCCCGTAGTATGTAGATGGGCAGTGTTACTGCCACGACAGGGTGGTGGAAGGACCATGGAGGCCTTCAACGATGACTTTTTTTCTTGGTTGTCACTACATATCCCGACTATATAGGACTACCCATATGTGGGGATCGAATTCTCCAGAGATCCAGAGATACCAGTGCCTCCTGGTGAGGAGCAAGGGGAGATGGGTAAGTCTCCACCTATACAGTTTTTTTTTGTTTGCATATGTAATTTTTATGTCTTTTTGATATATATCATGTTTTTGTATACCAGAGTTTTTGATGGGTGAATGTTTATTGCATGCAGATGTGGGACCCGTGCGACCTGCCAACTATGCACGGAACAGGCGTCGCCCACGGCTAGAAGCCGCAGCTTCCGCTACTGGAGGAGCAGCAGTAGCAGGGAACCTCCCAGCAGGAGAGGCCAAGAGGGTCCTGAGGAAAATTGAGCAGAACTTCACTACGCTCACTCGCACAGTACCGATGACAGATATAGAGGACCTGCCACCCTCCATGAAGACTCATGTCATGGGGGCACCTCGGACATGGGTTCGATTTTTTAGGCATTTAGCCCAAGCTGTACATGATTATAATAGGGCCCATAGGCCCTGATCATACATTAGAATTTTATGTGCCACGAGCACTGATATGTATATATTTTTTGAGGGCATAATCCCAATGACTCGTTACTATTCCCACTTGTGAGGTGCTTGCGCCCATCTATGTACTCTGAGGATTTTATGATGTTTATATATGGTTTTATCTCTTTTTCGTGTCTTATGGATCATGTGTACAAAATGTATTTACATGTTTATGTTCATGATCTTTTTATATGTGAGCAAGATGCCAATCTAAAATATGATTAGCTAGAGTATCGGTGATTTGATTTAAACTCCTAGGAACATGAAAATATGTGATATAATCAAAGTTTCATTCCAAGAGATGTACCCTAAGGAATCGTCGGTGTAAAGTTGGGTCATGCATCCGGTATATTCTGTTTAGCTGCGACACAACCAGTTGAGCGTCTAGATAGACCCGGAGACGAGAGATGCCCAATGACAAAGCGTCATGAAGCAACTCAATAAATGCACTATACTCAACAACATTATTCGTGGTGTCACTTAAGCATATACCTCCGAAAGATAACAACTGACCCTGTGGTGTAAATATTACCCAAGTTGCAGAGGCAAGCCTCCGCATGTGTCAACTAGCACCGTCTGCATACCCAACGAACACCTCGGACTCACTTGACATCTGCCATATTGAAAAAAGATAACATCAATGACACGTCCATAACACTTTTTAAAAGAAATGTAAAAAGTAATAGTACAAAGACTATACATATGTTACAAAAGGTTACCCACAGTGACCTTTCTATGAGTAATACTTCTTGAGGTAGAGCCCATTTCTAGGCTCCGCCAAAGCATTACCTTCAAAATTGACCAAATGGTAAGCATCCTTTTTTAAAACCTCCTTAATAATGAAGGGTCTGAACCACATGGGTTTAAACTTTCTTTCCCCCAGGGGGTCCTTATCTTGGTCATAGACCAGGACAAGGTCGCCCTCAGAAAAAACCCGAGGACAAATGGACCTATAATATTGAAACTTGACCTTATGTTTATGAGCCACGTTGTCCAGGGCCGCATCACGACGTTGTTCATCAAGCTGCTCAAGGTGTACTAACCGTTCTTCAAGTGGAGAAGTGTCTGGGAATAACTGTACTTCCAATTTCAGAGATGGGATTTGACATTCGATGGGAAAGACTGCCTCCAGCCCATAAAGAAGTTGGAAAGGTGAGAAACTAGTTGCAGTCTTAACTGATGTTCGGTAAGCCCATAATGCTAATTATAACATCAAATGCTAGTTTGACTTGACTGAGTTGATAGTTCTATGTAGAATCGTCTTAAGCGTTTTGTTTACATATTCCACCTGCCCATTGGTTTGGGGGTAGTAAGGTGATGAGTGCTCATGCCATAACCCAAGATTTGGCGTTAACTTGGTCATCATTTGATTATGAAAGTGACTTCCATGGTCAGTGACAATCTCTCTCTGGACGTCGAACCTTGCTATAATTTGGTTGAATAAAAAGAGAGTTGCAGTCTCTCCATCATCTTTGAACGTCGGCATATCTTTGACCCACTTAGTGAAGTAGTCAACAACTATGATGATATAACAGTGCCCCCTTGCTGACGGGGGGTTGCATGTAGTGTAATCAATCCCCCATTTAGTGAAGGGACCAACTGTGATGATAGGAAACATGGGAGCTGGATGTGCCCTCATCTTCCGAGAGAAGATTTGGCACGAATGGCACTTCTTGACCGACTTGATACAATCTTTCATAAGTGTGGGCCAGAATTAACCTGCTCGTAAAATATTTTGGGCTGTTGCCAACCCAGATAAGTGACCGCCACAGGCTCTTGTATGACAATCATTGAGCACTATGACAGCCTCCTCATGAGTGAGACATCGATGCAAAACACAATCTACACCTCTCTGATACAACGTATCATCGAGTATGAGATAATTCTTAGCCTGTTGGCATATCCGCCGACGCTAGTCACGAGAAGAAGAGGTGGGGCACTTTAAAGTTTGGAGATAGATCAATATATCTTTGTACCAGGGGTATGAAGATTTAGTCAAAAACATATCCCCCTGGATAGGCGATTCCTCAGGCACAACGTCACCTGACTCAACCGGAAGCTCTGAAATAATTTCTGTGAAGACCAATGACTTCTTGGACTTGGCTGAAACGAAGTCTAAGTCAAATTCTTGGAGGATTACCATCCATCTACTAATTTTTCTACCGATAACTCGTCGTGTCAACATGTACTGGAATGGATTCACGACAGAAATGACGGTGGTATTGCGAAACAGAACATAGTGCCAGAACCGTTGAACAACATGAACTGTTGCAAACGCAAGTTTTTCGAGATGGGAATAATTAAGTTCTGGTCCTATGAGGCCTCGGCTCAGGTAATAGATCACGTATTCGAAAAATGAATCATCTTCCTGAACTGAAACCATGCCTATGGTTGACTCTGTGGCATCCATATATAATAGGAAATCTTTGTTATAATTAGGTGGTCGTAGCAGAGGTGCGGTTGTGAGGGCGTGTTTTAATGCATCGAAAGAGCGTTGAGCGGCTTCATCCCAAAAAAAAGGAACATCTTTCTTTAGTAAATGCATAAATCCCTTGGTGATTTCAGCATAGTTGGCGATGAAGCATCATAAGAAGTTTTCCTTGCCTTGAAGACTTTGAATTTGTAAGATTGTGCATGGGGGGGAAACTGGATTATTTCCTCCACCTTAAGAGGATTGACCATGATCCCCGATGTTGAAACAATGAAACCTAACAAACGTCCTGACATGATGCAAAAGCTGCACTTGTTGGGATTCAAGTGAATCCTGTAGTAGCGACAACATTCAAAGATTAGTCTAAGGTGTGTAGGATGATCCTTTCTCTTGCGAGAGCATGATGCTAAATCATCTAGATAGGCCTCGACTAGGGTCAAACTTGCATGAAGATTTTGACCGTAAAGAAATGAATTTTTAACCTACCACCCAAAACTTAAACCCCTCTTTCACAATACATGCATGGAAAGGAACTACTAACCTTTTTACTGATGTTTGGTGTAGATCCTTCGTTGTGCTTTGCCTGCCTACTTGCGGTGCTCCTTCCGAAGTTAACCTGCAATCAAGACAAAACACTACGCATGCATGCTACTTTTCTACTTGAGGGTTAGAAATTAAGCATAAATTACACAAATCATAGATAACTCATGCATTGGGATGGGAAAAGTATTCTTTTATTATTTTCAAAATGAATCAACTTACAATCAAAGTCAAGACCGCCCACCGCTCCTTGATCATGATCCTGGGCTCCTCCTCTTCTTTTGTCCTCCAACTACTTTGCATTAATTATCCTTAGGCTTGAGGAAAGGCTAAAGGGTTGGGACAAATGGATTTGGCAAATGGGCAGAGTTTCTTTGCTATATTTTTCCTCCTCCAAATAGTACCCCTACCCCTTATTTTATAGGCTAGAAGGAGCTAGGGTTTTGGACGATCTCTCTGCCATGCAAGGCCGGGAGTTTCAGTTAACTGACCCATAGATTTTTGTCCCATCAACAACTTTCCTATTTTTTTGTTTTGTTAGGTAAACATGGGCTGTAGTAGGCCTGCCAGTGTTCACACACGTGCAGTAGTGGGTTAGGGCATGTGTACCTTTACCCAAGAGGATTTTTAAAGAGGTTGTTCAACAGATGTTTTGGCAATGAAGGGATATGAGTTGTCTTGATGCCAGGTAAGCATTTGTGGTGCAATTTAGGGTTATAACACTTCCTCCTCATACATTATTTTATATATATCTGAAAGGAAGTTAGTGTCCATGATAAGTGTCTTTTTTTTAAGAGTTAAGAGTCTAGCTCTCAAGAGGAGATCTACATGTCCGTAGAGAGATTTTCCTTCAACAATAGCAAAAAATACATCAATGTTTCTTCTACTGAGAGTACCTATGTAAGAAAGAGTGTTGAGTGGAGTTGTAAGAGAGACCCATTTGAGGAAGAGGGGAACCTGTGGGATCCAAACCTTTCATAAGGTGAAGAAAAATAAAACTATGTACAAATGAGGTGGGCATGCCCCATGCTCATGTCATGTAACTCAAAAATGTATAAGACAGTAACTGAAATTGTGTGTTGGTGTAGATGACTGCAATGCCCTCCAAGGCATGTTAATAATGGAAGAGGAAAATTATGATGGTGAACAAAATCTGAAAAGAGGCGATGACACTTGTAAGAAGTGTTGATAATTCATAGGCATTGATGGCCCAACAAATTTCAGAGGTCTTCGAAAAATATAAAAAACAATTGCAATAGTCACAAAGTAAGACCCACCGTAATAAGAGATAAAGTTGAATTTGAATGTTATGGGGGTCAACGACAATAGAGAACAATGGTTTTTTTTTCTGTGTTGTCCTAGACTCTTCATTATAAAGGGAATGAAAGTCAAGATACTATCTCCCTCCTGGAAACTGTGTTGATGTCGACAGAAAGGGAGACACGATTATAAGAAGCAAAGGGATTCATGAAATCCACAGGATGAGATCAAGAACTGATGAATGTACATGGAAAAAGTCAAGATGCGGTGAGACTCAAGACTTCCCTTGGTTGCGGATATATGTGAAGTATGAGTGGCATCAATCATGAAACTAAATCAGATGCATGACAAAGTGGAAAAACTCAAAGATCAAAGGTATATGGACCGTGGGATACTCAGGGTTTCTAGAAGAGGTTAAATAAGGGTAAGAGGTAAAAAAAATGCTCCAACCAAGGGATACAGGGGTTGCATTGCCAGAAAAGGGAGGTCACTAAGGGTGACAACACAAATATAGGTAAAAGAAGGAAACAAAAACAGGTGCCCTAGTGCAATATGGCTTGGTCGGTGAGGGCACAAGTTGCGTGGAGAATTGGTGGAGGGTGGGGGCCCCATAGGTGAGTTTTTGTATGAGGTAAATGAATGGAGTTGTAGTTGCATATGGGAAAATTGATTGTGGAGGAAATGGAAGGCTCATGATACTGCGGTGGTGCAGTCAAAGTGAAACCATGATGAGATATCTTGGGAGTCTATTGGGAAATCTAGAAAAAATGAGGAGAAGGAGTATGTGGTTGATTCTCAAACATGCGTAAGACTATTGTGACTCCCAGCCCTAGAGGATGAAAACAACATGAGTGTCAAAGTGCAAAAGGGGACTATAATTGGGACAACTCATGTAGGAGAGAGTTCTACTAGTTGACAGTACTGAAATGCAGTGGAGGTGTGAGTACTGCAGAGCCGGATGGGGGAAATCCTAGAGGAAAATGTCGGAGGGTGTGACTGGGAGATGTAATTGATATTCAAAGGGAATGATTACATGCTAGTTTCAATCATATACCTGAAGGGGATATGTTGATGCATGATGACCAAGTACCTTAACACATAAAAACTGAATACCCGGTGTGAACAATATCTGAAGATAAAGAACATATAAAAATTATTCAAGAATTGTGAATATAAGCATCCATACTTGGGAAGGATGTGATAAAAATGTGTCCTCCAGGGCCGAGGATGGTTGGTGACCTGAGCGATGTGACTGTGTATGGGAGGGATCCTAATCTTGTGGCTAAAGACAGATTGAAAAAAGGATGACCAGAGCTCCTTTAATTGATCCTAGAAGTTTGGAAAATGGGACTATATAGTGTTGTAGGGCCCACAATGCCACCTCATTTGTACCTACTATTCTAGTGAGTTTATGAGAGGTTGCATAGGATATTGAGCCAGTCAATTTAGGATCAGCTAGTGTCAGGTTAGTGGTCATATCATCCTACATAATAATTAGGATTTCTTTTTTGGGCAGGCTTGTACGAATGATCGTACAGAGGGACTTTGTGAGTGTGGGCACCCCTGTGTGTAGGCGATCAAAGGATTCACGTACTTGAGTGCATGGATGTAAGTGGGACATCCACATATGGGGGCACCCAAAGGGGGAAAATAGGTGCACATTGGATGCATTCTTGTTCGAAGAAAAATTGTGTATTTGTGCGCGACTGTGTTCCTAACAGTTGCACATGTGTGCACAACTGTGTAGAAGAAAGGTGCACTTGAATGCATGCCTGTGTGTGTGACAAGGGGTGCATGCATGCACCCCTATATCTTTGAAAATTTTGAATGAGTGTGAAACTATGGAATGAGTAGGTGCACACATGTGTGCACCTGTGGGGAAAACAACCGTGCGCTTGAGGGAATAGTTGAGGGGTGTAAAAACTGATCTTTTGGAGACTTTTAGTGTTTTTATGGATTGTGATGTCTGATCAATTACTATATATGTGGATGCAGGTGACTAGTTGACAACGCCAGTCAACTAGAGGGAGAGATACTAGGTGTGCTTGAGAGAGGCAGTGAGATATGAGGAGTCAGGTGTACGAGGATGTTTGGAAGCCTACGGGTTGCTAAAGCTCTTTGACTGTTCACTAGTGCGTGAACATGAGTATCTACTGCAGTTCCTAATCTTGATGTGGAGCCATGATCTGAAGTGCTTCATTGTGCGAGGTGAGCAACTCACATTCTTTGTGACAGAGGATGTGTATTTCTTGACTGGGCTCCCTTTTCAGGGAATCCTACTACCTGTTGAGCCTGTGTTACATGGGGATGGACAATTGGTTGTCCTAGCCCAGACATATTGTTTTGGAGAGGAATTCATGTTGGTATCGGTGGTGAGGATTGGGGCGATGGATTCCCTTGCACATCGTTGCATGGAAGTGATGATTGTGAGGGTTTATGGCTCTTTAGCTACTTAGCGGATCAATGGTGGTCAGCTGAGGATCATGTAGAGGGACCTGAGTGGTGAACATTTTTCCTGGGGTTTGATGCTACATGAAAAGATGGTGGGGAAACTCAACAAGTGTCAAGATACTGACTCAGGGGAGTTATCCTTTGGGTCCATATTGGTAGCCTGGTTTTTGGAGAGGGTGCCCATGTTGTGCCTTAGAGTTTTGTTTGATGTGCAGAGTGCACGAGAGCCACGATTGATGTGGTGGGTGACTATATTGGTTCGACATGGGGGTGGGTAGGGTGGCCTTTACTTTATGGTCGATATTGAACGAGTGTGGTTTCAGATGCCATAGATCATAATCCAGTTCCCATATAGTGTAGTGGATTTCTAGGAGGACCCAGAGATGGTGTTACCCACTGGAGAGGTGTTCAACTATAGAAGTATGTTGATGTATGTGATTTTTTGTTTTTAGATAGTATAGCATATGTTTTATGTATGGAGGAATGCTAATTCTATCATTTGGTTGTTGTGTGTGCATATGCGGGACTTCACGGACAAGAGATAGAGTTGGTCAGAGTGTGAGTGTGTTAGGGGCCTGTGAGACCACTGTGGGGAGAACCACGGGGAGGGGAGAGACGACGATAGGAAAATGTTGGTGTGAGGATGGCCAATGATGAGAGAGAAGGCAGGTGACATTGATTTGATGATATTGGTGCAGAACCTTCACATGCTCCTCTGGTGGGGGCCAGGGGAGAGTTCGAGGATTTTCTCCATTGATTGGAGGCGGTACTATAGGGAGTGCCTGAGGGCATGTGGACACAGATCCAAGACGATGGAGTATTGAAGCAATGTGTGGGCCTTTTGGTGGAGTTGCAGACCCTGATATGCAGAGCAACTGTAGCGGGGGAGGCGATGACTAGGAGACTACCCCCAGGACCTGAGGGACCCCTAGCTAGTGGGATACCTCCTCCAAAGAGAGGACCAGGTGGTGGAGCTCTAGAGGCACCATGAGTGGCTCTAGTATATGTATTGTTGTATGTATAGAGGCTTGCAAGCCCATTTTGTATAGGGTGATGTGACATCGATTTTGTACCTATAGGGGTCAGGTGGTTCACCTACCTATGGATGTTGGGCATGTTGTACAATTTTTTGTAAACATTGGTGGCATATTGATTGATATATATACATTTTGGATCTATATTTTGTTCACATGTGATGATGATTTTTGATGTATTTTATGGTGTCTAATTTATATGTTGTGACAGACTCTTGATGATTTATGTATGTGTAATGGTATCTTGATGTGATAAATGCCAATCCAACACTAGGTTAGCCATATTATATGTTGTTTGAATGAATTGTCATGGAATATGTGCAAATGTGATAGAATCAAAATGTCAAGATAAAAGTCTAACTTGCAGGTATTTGCGGAAGAGGCAAGGATCGCGGACACGGTACACATTGTTGAGATGAAAGACCATGAGATGGGAATCAAGTAAGACACCAAGGTGACAAATATGGAGATGACTTGCTTCAACAAGGAGGCCAATGATGGATGTGTATTCAGATTGGTTGTTGGTTTCTAAGCCCAAACATATGTCGTTGGAGTGGAGCAATTCATGTGAGGGGGTATAGAGGGCCCAAGTAGCCAAAGCGAGATTTTGTGTCCATCAGCTAGCTCTGATGGTGTAACCCATGTGGTATGCCAATGGAGGATGCATCTGTCAATAAAACAAGTGATAGATTAGATGTAAGGCATGGAGGGGAAGGAAGAAGACTAAAAACTCTACGAAATGTGTACAAAAAAGAAAAATCCTAGTGTAGAAGGGATATGCTTAGGCGTAAAATTTATTTAAGTACAACCCATTGATGTGTTCTTTGAGAGGGTGGCCTTCGGGAGAGGCCAGGATATATGCAACTTTAGTGAGGCAATATTGGATGATGTAAGGTCCATGCCATAATGACTCGTATTTTCCATGGCTGAGGTATCATGAGCGATATCATAAGCAAGGATGAGGTCGCCTATGTTGAATGAGAAAAGGTTTACTTGTCGATCAAAGGTGGACTTCGATCATTTTTTGGCTTCTTTGTTATTCTGTAATGAAGACCGACGGTCTTCATCTAGAGATTCTAAGTTTAGAAAATGATTTTCCATTGGATCAGTGTTAGGTAATAGCTCAATAACAGTGCGTAAGGTGGAAATTTCGCACTTGATGGGGACAATGGCCTTGGCCCCATGGACAAGATGAAATGGTGTAAAGATAGTGGAAATTTTAACTGTTGTGTGATAATCCCATAGTGCAGAAAACAACATATGATGCCTACAACATGGTTTTGATGACCTTGTTGACTGCCTCTACCTGTCCGTTGGACTGAGGGTAGTATGGGGAAGAGAATTCCTGGGAGAAGCCTAACCTATAGGAGAGTTTGACGAAAATATCATTCTCGAAGTGTTTCTTGTGATCGAAGACTAACTATAGTGGGACTCCAAAGTGGGACATGACGTGATTAAATAAAAAATGTTCTACGGTGTCAATGGTGTTGTTGAATGTGGGCATAGATTCTTCCCACTTGGTGAAGTAATAAACTTCCATGATAATGTACTTTTGTCCATTTTTGGATAGATGGTTACAAGTCATGAAGTCAATGCCCCATTTTCAAAAGGGGTTGGCAGTGATGACTAGGTGTAAAAGAGAATGTGGTGCTCGGGCTTTGTGGGCATAAAGATGGAATTTGTCATAGTGTTTCATGGCATGGATACAATCATGAAATAATGTGGGATAGAGGTAGCCTACTCGAATGATTTTCTGGGCATTGGACATCCCTAAGAGGTGGCCTCTACAAGCGTCGTTGTGGCAATCATTGAGAACTATCACAGCTTCGTTGATGGTCAAAAATCAAATAACAATGGTGTCGACCCCTTGTCGATATAAGATGACACTAATAAGGAGATATTGAGGGTCCTAATGGTGAATATTCCAACGATCGTCCCTGGAGATCTGGGGTCCAAACTTGTGTGTTTAGAGGTAGATGAGGAGGTCGTCGTACTGGGGATCATCCTAGGGGATGTAGAAAAGGTGTTCATCAGGGAAGTCGATATTAACGGGTGACCTGGTAGTCTCTGATGGAAATACCATAATGAGTTCAGTGAGGATGAGGGATTTCTTGCTCTTAGGTGTTGAAAATTTGAGGTCGTACTCCTGAAGGATGACGATCCATCGAGAAAATTTTCCATTAATTTTTCAGCGACTGAACAAGTATAGCATGGAGTTGGAATATGTTGTGACTTTGGTAGTGAGAAGTAGGATGTAATGGCACAGTTTCTGGACTGCGAGGACAACCGCAAAGGATATTTTTTCTTCATGATTTTACTTCAAGGGTGGCCCTGAAAGATTTTTACTAATATAGTAAATTACATGCTCATGGTCGTCATCCCCTAGTTGGACAAGAAATCCTCCTACTGAGATGGGTGAGGTAGTTAAGTAGAGGATATAGTTGCAGTCATAGTTAGGTGGACTAATCAAGGCGGTGTTGGAGAGTGTCGATTTTAAATCATCAAAATAGGTTTGGTCATGTTCATCCCATTGGAATGGAATATCATGGTGCAATAAGCAAAGGAAACTGTGCATAGAAAGTTAGATTTTCCCTATAGGCTTTGGAGTTGGAATAAATTACAAGGTGGTGGAATTTAGGTGATGGCTTGGACCTTAAGGGGTTTGAAAGTGATGCCACATTGGGAAAATATGAACCAAAGGAGGAGTCCATCTGTGACGCAAAATACGCACTTGAGGGGGTTCAAGCGTATATTGTATTGATGACACTTGTGAAAGATGACACATAAGTCATCTAGATGTTGAGTGTGTTTCTTGGATCGAGTGGTGAGATCATCCAAGTAGGTGAGGATTATGTGAGACAGATCATGAAAAATGTATGTCATGGCCCATTGGAATGTCGCACCAGCATTCTTGAGGCCCAAAGGCATGACACGATATGTGAAAGTACCCCATGGGGTAGTAAATGTGGTTTTGTACTAATTGACTGGGTGAATCTGAATTTGGTTGTAGCCAGAGAAACTATCCTTGAAGGACAAAGCCTCATGGAAAACACAATCATTGATAATTTGGTCGATAAAAGGAGTGGGAAAATTTTCTTTGGTACAGGTGTGATTGAGATCATGAAAGTCAGGGCAGATGCGAATAGTGCCCTATTTTTTGTTGACGGGGATGGGGTTGGAGACCCATGATGTATATGCAATGGGGTATATGAACCCTGCAGCGTGTAATTTGTCAATCTTGGATTTGATGTATTCTACTTTGGATGGGTGTAATGGGCGTTTATTTTGTTGTACATGGGTGATATCAGGCCTTGTGTCTATACGATGTTCGACAATAGAGGGATCGAGGTCGGGCATCTTTGTGTATGACCAGGAAAAAGTGTTCTGGTATTCCTAGAAGAGAGCTTTGTTGGCTATGATTTCTTCAGGAGAGCATGCAATGCCAATAGTGATTTCCTCTATGATTCCATGTTTGATGGAAATATCAATTTTGACAGTGGGGGGAATTTTGGCCATGTTTCCTTCTTCAAAAGTGTTGGGGGCAGGGATAGGAATATTGAACTAGTCTATGTGCCCTGATGGGAGAAATTTTTTGGTCTCGATTGCATATCTGGAGTTTTGGTTAGGAAGCATAAAGGCTTCATGTGAAAGAAAGAGAGCTCTATGATGGAGCGGATCCCATGGCCAATCAAGGGTAGTTAATTCCTTAGGGATGTCTTCATCACAGTAGAACTGTTGAGAATATAGGGGATCCAGGGGAGTAACATTGGTGACTGACACCTTGTGGATGTATTATAGTGTTGAAGAGTTAGGGGGGTTGATGCAAAGGGGTTGTGATGGTTCCCTCGACATAAGCCAAATATCGAGATATTTTGGGTTGAAAATGGTACTTGGGAGTAAAATTTCCATGGGAAAATGAGCTAGAGAATTGGGGGGATTTGGGGGAAAATCCTTATATAGGATATCCATGAACCATGGAGAAGTAGGGAGTGTCTCAGGATTAGGAAAGAGGACATGAACAACATTAGGGGATTGAATAGGGGAAATCGCTGGTACCTCTGGTAGTGAAGTAGGTGTAGGATTCTGAATAAGGGTCATTTGGTGATGCCTATATTCAAGGATCGTAGGACATTGGTATGTTAAATGATCTAGGGATTCATAGAGAGAGCAAGGGAATCTCATATGTTCATTAACTGAAGTTGTGACATAGTGGATGTTTGTGGCATGAGTACTTGATGACATGGATGGGGGAGACTCTTGCTTAAATATCTGGCATACTGCCGTTAGTGTCTGTCGAAATTGATGTAGCAAGGGGAAATGGTGGGTGTAATGGCCATACTTTGAGTAGATGGCACAGGAAAATTTGGTTCACATCCCTATGGTACCAGTGGTTGGAGACGTGGTGGTAGTACTTGGGGTGTTGGGTGGTGTGACAAGTGGTGTGGTTGCTCGAGGAATTCAGATTAAATTGCATAACTTGGGGAGAGAGGGACATTGATTGGTGGGGTGTCCTTCTTTCTCACATAGTGTGCAAGGAAGTTGAACTCAGGGGGGGTGAGAAGTGGAGTGGTGGGCTCTCTCTTCTTCCTTCTTCCCCCAACTGTAGCGGTGTTTCTTGCGAGTGGGGGTGAGGGTGGTGTAGTGGGAGTGAGGACTAGTATCTGCATTGGCATGGCTTTGGTTTGGGGAGGAAGGGATGGTTGAGGAACCATCTTAGGTGGGTACATATACCAAACTGGGATGGAAAGCATCATGTTAGGTAGAGTAAGTGTAGTGGCTAACTGGAAATCTTGTATGCCTAGTGGGGGGTATAAGAAGGGTGACTATCTCCCAAACCAAGATGTGACCTTAGGGGGGAGGGATATCATGAACACATGGTGATGGAGAGTTCTCAGGGGATTCTTGAGGAAGGAGCTTTGCGACTAGTGAGACATCAAGAAGTGAAGAAGCCTCAGTGGGAGGGATGGTGTCTCCAGTGTTAGTTCCGTTGGAAGAGATTATCCATACTTGAGCTGAGGGAAGGATGAGTGGGGGTGCTCCATGGTATGTCCCTAGTAAGTATGGATCTTTGAAGATTTCAGGGCCCATATGAATGATTTGGTAGACATTGGGATTGGTGTCTGTTGGGCTCTAAATATGTCCTAAAAACAACCTCTATGCATCAACCAAAGGTAGGTGCTGGCACAAGCGTTTTACTTGTCGCTTACGTAGGTTCTTACCTTCTATTTTCAATACCCAACCTCTAGAGATGCAACACCTGTAAATGAATAACAATCATAAAGGGAATGTAAGTTGTTCTATTCAAAGGAACAACACGACCTGCAAAAGGAACAACAATCGAAACAAAAGGAACAAAAATCATTACATTGGGCCAAACTAATGTTTAATTAATTGCATTGTAGTATTTACCCAACTATCTAATTTGTCAACCCGGGGTTTGTAAATTAATGAAGCACACACAAAGTGTATGCAAGATTGAAGTGGGACTAATCTAATCTAATGTTTAAGATACAATTGAAATTGAATAATTAATCTAACACATGACTTGGAATTGAATTAATCTAGTTTCGTAAATGGAATTAATCTAGGAATGAGAAATTGCATGAAGGAATTAATCTAGAAATGGAGAACTACGTGAAGGAAAAACAAGTACAACATGTGAAGAGTTAAATAACACAACAACATATGTGATCTCATGCCAATGAAGCAATCTTCTATTACAATAACCAAATCAATCTTCATAACAAAATAATAAAATCATGAAAACCAAAACCATGAATCAAAGCTAAGAATCACTTTCTCTTTCGAATCCTAATGACTACCATTAATGACTACTCTAATTATCCACTTACAACTGATTGAATTCTAATTTCTCCTAATTGAATTCTCATGAAGAGAGAGAACTCTCTTTTATACATGAGAGCCTTGAAGATAAGATAACCATCACATTATTATAGATCCACTTTTATCTCAACCTATTTCCCATTATTACAAAATATAATCCCTTTAAATCCTCACAAATATCTCTCATATATCTTAGATAAGATATTCCAACCAAATATCCATGATATTCTCCTTAGAATGGGATTGAATTATCTCCTCAAATATTGAAATGGTGGAGCAATTATTCGAGAAGTCCTTTGAGTTAATCCTTCACATATTCCTACACATTACAAAGCTCACACATATTTGAGATAAATATGAAAACATGTCAATTTTCTAACATTTAATCAAAAATTCCCTTTTAATAGTAAAATGAATAAAGTGGAGAACAATAAGGTGAAACCCAAGTATATTTATGGAAATGATATCGTGAAAGGTTAATGGGGCGATGAAATGTGAAGAATGATAAAGGGAAAGATGGATGAAAATATGACATTTCTGAGCCCCAACGGTGTGGACAAAAGGTAAAATGTTATCGATGTTGGAGGAAGGGTTAGGCTCATAATGTGAAACCTTATCGATGGTGATGATCTTCCTGTTGTGGGGGAATACAGAAGAGGATACTTCCTTCATAGCATACATGTATCTACGACCGAACAAGATATTGTAATTGAGTGGGGCATCAATAACCTCAATGTCAATAAGGATAGTCTTACCCGCGAGTTTGACGAGGACATTTTGAGAGAGCCCTTCCGGAGAGGATGGTATGAGCTCGGGGGAGCCAAGATTTTCCATACGGTTTTGGACATGATGCATGTGGATGCACCTTCGTCAATGATGAAATGATGAACTGTGATGTTCTGAATTTTAACCAATATTTGGAATGCTACTAAAGCTGGGAGATGGGGTTCCCCACCATCAAGATAGAACATGATGATTCTAGTGTTAGTAGGGTTGACTACCCCCAGGGTGGAAAGAAGTGATTTCCATTGAGTGGGATAGGTTTGAAGAAATTATAAGATGGACATGGTGGTAGGAGATCATGCCAATTCATCGACCAGACTATAATTGTGTGTTTCCCTAGCTTGAGGGTTAGTGACATTTCGTCATAAGGAGATATGAGGAATACAAAACAGGGTCTCAGTGTTAGGGAAAAAAATCATCAGAGGGGTCCCATTGTAACTGGAACTGCTTCCAAGGTAGTGGGAGTAGAGTCACGAGTTGCACTGTATTGACGATTGTGTGTTTGTAGAAGGAATTCCTCTTCACTAGTGAGGAGGATAGTGCAATATGCAAGGGTGCTAGGGTTTTGATATTGTCCCATCTGTGGTGGGACAAGGTGTATGTCTTATTGGGTATTCATCACACCTTGGTGTGGAATCAGGTTTTGCAATACCATCAGGGGTTTTTGTTGCATATACTATTGTGGGGCCTGTTGGGAGGCAGGTGGTGCTGGGGGATGAGGTAATGGTGAGTATAATGGCCATACTCACCATAAAGGGCATAAGGGAAGTTTTTCTGGATGTTTTTGCTATTATTCCCTTGGCATATTTTGTTATTTCCTCCTTGGGGGTTTTGATTCCCTTGATTCTGATTTCCCCCAGTAGGTTGGTTTTGTTGGGGGTTATTTCCTCCTGGTCCGGGATTATGATTGTTTTGATTTTTTCCTTTTTTTTGGAATTATTTGACCGATGGGATTGATTTTTCATATTTAGTTGTTCAAATCTTTGAAATTGTTGAATGGGAGAGGGTTGAACAAAGTTAACCCCAATGTGTGGTTGTCCTGGTGGTGGAGCCATGGGTGGGGGAAGGACCAGGAAATGGAAAGTATGGATTATTTTGTGGCAATGATCTGTATGGTACATAAGAAGGTGTGATGTTTTCACTAGTTCTTAGGGTGTAAGATGAGGTAGAGGGGGTACCAGAACTTGGTTGTATAGCCAGATGCATCATAGGTGTCGATGCAGGTCCACTCGTGGGTGGAGGGGGTATAATAGGGTATGTCTTTGGGTAAGGGGGAGGGGGTAATAAGAAATTACTCCATATATTGGTGGATGTTGGCATGTACCATACATCGTCAGTGGTTGGATGAACATATTATGGTTTGTTGTGGCACCAATCAATCCATCTATGGAGTGAGACATGCCAGGTTTGTCTTGGCCGAATGGTACAAGTCTTGGGAGGTCAGGTAGTACTATGTATAAGTATCCTAACTATGAATAGATGAGGTCATATTGTTGATCCTTTTTGATGGCTTCTTATTCATATTGGGGGAAGGTGGAAGCCACATCTTTGCTAAGGAGGGAGACAAGTGATCTGAGAAACCAATCAAGGCATTGTTGTTTGGTGGTTTCTACTTTGCATAAAGTATGTCATCAACGCAATTCGTGAATGTGGTCAGTGATATGTGTGGGTGAGGTTTGTTTAAAATTAGAGAGTAGTTAAAGACCATTGTCATGTATAATTGGTAATTAAAATAAGTTAAAAAATGCTTTGGCCAAAGATTAAAAATTCACATGAGACCTTGATTTTTCGTCTACATACCACTTGGCTGATGGGCCAGTGAGTGTGTGTTGAAATAACCTTAATCGGATGGAATCGTCCATGATGTTTTTGCAAGAGCACCATAAGTGGAAGGTCATGACATGGTTGGCAGGGTCGTCTCCTACCTTTCCTTCAAATTTGGGGATGTCAGAAGGTAGTTTGGTGGGCATTGCAAGCCATGTGGGGTCATGCAATATAGGATCATTTCTGAGCTTACTCAGATTCGGGATGTTGACAGAAGCCAAGTATGGAATCTGGAGTGGTGGTGGAGGGTTAGTTCCAGCCATGGTGTGAGTATTTTGTGTACCTGACCTGTGAGGGGGGTTAGGTGGGGTGGCATTTCCTCCTTGGGAAGAAGTGTACCCCCTACTTCCTTGTAAAGGAAATCTAGTGGACAATTGATATTTGGAATTGGATCCAATTAAAGTGGAACCAAGAAATGATGATCCCAAGATAGTAGCACTCTCGGGGGTGTGAGAGGTTTGAGCCGATGAGTTGGCAAGACTAGGAACTCCTCCTCGAATGGGAAGGATATTTTGCAAGCGTCAGGAATGACGGGGGTTCTGTGGGTCCCCTATGATGTCCGACTAGAAAAATGAATGTGTGCAACTAGTGATGAGAGTAATAAATAAATGAGAGACTTTGTATTACTTGGGCATTCACCATATATTTCACAATCATTTTGTAATCACAAGAGAATCATACATAAATCAATTGATAAAGAAGCATATATGTGGATAGGGGGATTTTGTTGGCATGGGAGAACAAAGAAAAAAAATGCTCGTGTCCTAAAATACATAACGTCCTTCCTCTAAAATAGCACTGGACCTTCTAATAGCACTCAATAGTGGGGTCTAAAGCCACCAAAAGAGGAACTAGTGAAGGATGAAATAATTAGTTATAATGAGGGGTAGAGGGTGCATATCTCGAAAAAGTTGGCGATATTTCCCAATAGCCACACAAAATCCGATCAAGGTGTAATTGCAGTCCACAATTGCCACCTGGGTAGATGTCCTAAAATTTGGTCACTAGGTACCTCGGTCAAAGTGTGACATTTAGATTTTTAGCCTCAAAAATGGGTCGCAGACTGGATCTCGTCCAAGAGGTGGGTACCTCAAGGGGTGACGCGTAAAACAACCAGACCTCAACCTTCGACCCTTCACGGGTCTCTCCTTGCCTTATGGTGTTAGGAACACTTGACTTGGAGGATTTAAAGTTGTCTATTTGACAACTTCTAATGTTTTGAAGATGTGAAAACCAAATAATGGGGAGTTATTTGGATGCCTATCCTTGAGATACTACCTAGACTAAAAAATTTCTTTTGGCACCTCCTGTGGAGGAAAACTTAGTGAGTTTTTAGAAAAAATATATATGTGGTTGTTTGAGAGAGTGGGGGTGTGAGCAAATCTCATTTAAATTAAGTGGGAGTGGCTAGGCTCATCTAGAAAAGGGTTGGGCATTTCAGAATCCCTTTGGAGGAAACTTACTTCAACCTCCATGATTCTAGATGAAACTATGTGAGTGAGTAGTGACTTTGCCTGTGAACAAGTGAAAGTGTGCCAAATTTTTAATAAGTTAGGTGTCACCTTGTAGCATGTGGACTTCACGTGGTCCTTACAAGTCTTGATTACCTAATTTACAAGATGCCATTGGTACAATCTTGTGAAATTTTAAAGTCCCTGTAGAACTAACATGTGGACGAAATGAGCAAAAGAAGGACACTTAGAAGCCTAGTTGGGTTAGCTAGATAGGACGAAAATGAGTGCAAGAGTTATAAACATCAAGCACTATAAGAAAATAAACAACTAATCTAAAACAATTAAAGAAACTAAACTAATGTGCATAAGGGAAATAAAACAAAAGAAAGACCGATATTCATGCCACCAATGGATAGATTGTATTAGTGGGAAAACACCAAAGAAAAAGGGAGACTTATGGGTACCCTCTTCCTCTAAGGGAGGGCTCTTGAACCCCCACTAATTGATATCTTCTTACAAATGACAAGCTAAAAGAAAATGGTGAACAAATCCAAATCTCATTCACTCAAGAGGTGATGTGAATGGCCCAATGAAATGATTATTATATGCTCCAATGAGGAAAGAGGTTCCTTAAAGGAGAATAGAGGCATCATAACAATACAAATAGATTCTTGGAAATATAGTGCACCCATGGCCTCTTTTTATAGAAAATATTTGAGGCATTTGTTACACATCAAAATCACTCAAATGGATAAGTGTCGCATATTCCTCTCAATTGTCATAAGTGTCGCAAATTCCTTACAACTTTCGCAAGTGTCGCAAGTTGATTACAAGTGTCGCAAATGTTGTTGAATCATACTGCCATGATGACGACACTAAGGAGGCACTTAAAACATTTTATGTACTTGGTTTGAAGAAGGAGAACTGGTTCACTGGAGTCAAACATCTCTTAACACTTGAAAAGGGCTGCCAATCAAGAGTTTTGAGGGAGAACGCTCCCCTGAGGAGCGCTGGCGCTCCCCTATAAGGCCTCAGGGAGTGTTATAACACTCCTTTACCCTTCTGCAGGAGCGCTGCCCACTTTTGAAGCACTTGTGCTCCCCTTAAGCCTCTCTGGGAGCGTTCTAGCACTCTGATACCCCTTTTGAAGGAGCGCTCCCTAATCTGGGTCAGTTGTTAGCCTGGTGAGGAGAATAAGGAAGAGATATTTCGAGATTAGGAGGCAGTTGTACTCAAATTCTTGGTTCCATCAATAGATCCCTGATATAAGGAGGAGGTTCCCAACTTGTTCTAAACATAACTCAAGAGGTTAAGATCCTCCCAACCTATATAAGCAAGCTCTATGATGGTGGAAAGGGGGAAGAATTGCTAGCATGAAACCTATGATCTCATAGGAAACACACAGTCAGCCAAAGGAGAAGTGATCAGTGAAGCTGCTATCAACCAGGTTGTGGATCTTTCGAGCAAGGGTTAGACGAAGAGGACTTGACGAAGCTGTCGCATTCGCATCTACGATTGTAACCACTGCTGTCGTTATTCTCATTAATATGACACGCTTGGCCTGTTTCTTTCTAGTTTGTGCCTGATGTTACATGAACTTATCATTAATTGATAGATCTATTTTCAAGCTAATATCAATAGAGTAGGAAGTGGTCGTATCTTGTTTGTCTGCAGAACTCAGCGAGGAGAAAAGGATTGGAGCGCAACTCGGAGCGTGCAGGGACAAAGGTCGATTAAGAGGTACTTCTGTTATCCTTCCTTCTCATGTATTAGTTTAGATAGATTTGAAAGGAAGTCAGTGTCCATGTTAATCATTTTTCTGTCTAGGGTTAAGGTCAAGCCTTAGAGGCAATCTACCTGTCCACAGGGATATTTTCCCACAATAGAAACTGGCGACTCCAATGGGGAGATAGCCCCGGATCGAAACCTCTTGTTTTGATTCCTCCTCATTTGACCTAGTTCTATCCCTTGATTGTTTCATACCTGGTTCACTCCTCTTTTGATTGGTTTCATGAGCTGATTGGCTCCTTACCTTGTCACACTCAGCATACTTGTCAAGTTTAAATCCAAAGTTTTGGAATTTTTTGACATTTCTGGGGATTTCAGACCCTGGCGCCCCTGACCTAGTGTTGACAGAGTGCGAGCACTCCTAATACCTTAGCACAGAGTGCTATAATGCTCCTTTCCCTTGGAAACAGAGCGTCAGCCTCTTTTGGGCCCAATAACCCTCCAAAACTGCCTTTCTCAGGGTTTGCCTCTGTGTCTCTTCTGCTAAGTCATCTAGTGAGTCAATTTTTCCTCCTTTTCAGCCTTGACATCTGTCTTTTAATTGAAGAATAAACACCTTACTGTTTGGATCTTGTAGCCTTTTTCACCGTTTTCATTGAGTTTTTCTTGTTGAGTGAAATTCGAAACCTATGCATTGTTCTTCTCTCCTCATCAGCTGAGTAAAAATCTTGGTGAAGGTCATCAAAGGCCTACAGACCTCTTTATATTGATTTCAATTAAGGTCATTGTTCTTCAACTTTTTATTTTTGGGTGCGAGTTCTTGCTTTCTCTTTGATTGTTTCATTTTCGCTTTTTCATTTTGATTGCAACGAGAGGGTGCATTGTTTGTATGACTTTAGCTTGTGCTAGTTTGATTTTCATTCATATAAAGACAATTATCAAGACAAGCATTGTGTTGAATTGATCTTTAACTCATATGCGAACAATGAAAAGCATCTCCATTATTGATTGAGCATATTAGAAGGTATTTTAAAAGTTTTTGCATTACATCAGGATTTGATTGAGAAAAGGAATCGTTTGAGGACACTCCGTAGTTGTGCTTGTTAGTGAAAAGAACTCTCTCTCTCCCTTATATAGACATTCATCGAAAGGAAATGACTGCTTATCATGTTCGATGCATTCTTTGGGTCTGAGTCATAATTCTATTTGTTTCACTTCCATACACCCCTTTTGCGTAAAGAACAACCATAAAAATCAACGCTAATTAAACATTATCTAGAAATTTTTCTTTACTAGGATCCTCCACCAACAGTAGAATAGGTGTAGTACTTTGGATTAGGCTATGAGAATAACTCTCCAAAGTTTCTAAAAAAAATAGTAGCATCCTGAGTTAGGGAGAGTCAAATCCAGTTATCGTATAAGCCTGCCTGGGATCCCCCTCTCAAACAGGGGTTACGCACGAGGTTGCATTCGGGTAAGCTACGGGGACTAACCCTCCGTGGTTTAACTGATTATGGTGGTCGGATCGTATTATGGGGATCACTTTGAGGTAAATCCACAATTACTGTGTGGAAGCCTCTTAGTTGGTTTCAGGCTTGATACCCTACCCGCACATTCGGATCGAACTTTCGACTGTTCCCGCCCAGGGGCTAACTACGAATTGGTAACCTTAGTGGCCATAATATTTAGGTTCTTACACAAGGTGAAGGTGACGGGAAGTCTCACTGTACCTGGAACAAACATTACTCAAACTCACTCGGGCTCCTTGGAGGGTAAATCCACAATTACTGCGTGGAAGCTTGCACCAAGGCGTAAGTCTGTTAAGCAGGTCACCATTGTAACTATTCCACCCTATCCCCGCCCCTTCTGGACTTCATCACATGACGTTGGATTTCATCACAAACTAGTATGGTCATCAAAAGAAGGTCATGTTTGCTTGGTTGTGATTCTTAGATTTTTCTAGCGTGTGTTGTTTCTTTTCGCTAGTTGGCCATAGATTTCTTTCGCCGACTCTTTTCCGCCAACATCGACCCTCCATGTCGTTCGCAGAGGCTACAGGGACTTCCTCCAGAAAATATGGAATGAAACACCCCTTTACCCCCTCATTCCACGAAGGAATATCCTCAACAGAGCGAGGTTCATAATGCTACAACTTCTCAGGAAGAAGTTCCCATTCCTTTGGAGAATTTTTGAATTGTATCTGAATCTTCGAAAGAATACCGCATTCCGGAGGGATACGAACGACAGATCCTCCACTTAAATTCCACTGGAGAATTTGTTGTCGTCAACCCTTCTGACATTCCGGCCGAGTCTTCTCAGAACCCTTTGGCCAGTGACCCTTTTTGGACTATGGATGTTGTTCGGAGTCCACCACGCTTGGTGCGAGATCTTTATGGAACAGGAGAAGGTGTCGACGCATCTTTTTCCTACACTGTACCCCCAAATCACTTCACCGATACTACCACTTTTACAACCACACCAACCATTGGTCCAAACATACCGTTCGTTGGCCTAAGGCCTACTATTCCCCTCCATATGGCCCATTCGACAATGGCCCCGCACATTCCGACTATCCCTGTCGGTAATGTGGTAGTTAATCAAGCCCCGATTGGAACACCTATAACACCAAGACCTAATCTCCCTTTTGGATTTAGGGCACTGAACGCATCCGCTACCACCACTGCCCAAACCACTACTCAAATTGTACCGGGAAGTTCCATACCTATTCAACAACCCGGAGGGACTGGCCTTGGTGGTCCTAACCCGATCGACAACATTGGTCATTCATTGGCATCTAGCTTTCAGATCTTGGGAACTCTACCTCAAACTGGGGGGCATCCCCCCTCCGAAGGACAAATTCCATTCGGAGGGAACCCTAATGTTGGGGGGCATCCTCCCACCGGAGGACAAATTCCATTCGAAGGGCACCCTCATGTTGGGGGGAAACCTCAAGTCGGAGTCCACCATCAACCACAAGGACAAAATGTGTCTGTCGCACCCAATCCGTGGAGCGTCCCTTTTCAAGGAAATCTGCATGCCTCCACGGGAGAAAATGTGACTGCCGCACCTAATCCATGGAATGTTCCTTTCTCAAGAAACCCACAATTCCCGGCAGGACAAAATTCTCAGGCTCCGCAACAACCTCCTTATGGACAAATGCCCAACCCAACCCATAACTCTCAAAACCCATCCGGTTATCCTCCGCTCACACATGCTTCTCAAAACACTTCAAATCCTGCGTACCTTGGTCAAAACCAACCTCATATGAGAGGGCCCACTAGTTATAATTATCCACATAAACCGGTAATGGGCCCCACTGGTGTACCCCTGCCACACCAAAATTACCCACAGGTTAATCGAACACTACCTTTTCTGGCTACCCTAGATCTCCTAGACTTGTCTCGGTTAACGAATGATCCCATTTATCATTCTCCGGTTTGGCCAGCTATTCCAGCAAAACTTCCTTCTGATATCCCAAAATTCAACGTAAAATCTAGAGAAGACCCAAACAACCACGTAATGACATTCCATTTGTGGTGTTCATCCAACTCCCTCATGGACGACTCTATTTGTTTGCGTCGTTTCCAACGAACACTTACGGGTTCCGCAGCAAAATGGTACATTGAATTACCATGCGCATATTTTCACGATTTCAACTCCCTCGCCATGTCCTTCCTCACACACTTCCAACTTCCCATTCAATATGAGATGGGTACTAAACTATTAACCTCCCTTCGTCAGACAACTTCCATACACATCTCTGATCATATCCATGAATGGAGATGACGATGAAGGATAATCAAAGTGGTCATCCCCGACCAATTATTAGTGGAATGGTTCAAAAAATCATTATTACCCCAGATCGCTCGTGATGTTTCCATGGGCGGTGTGGTCACCGAGGAAGAAGCCATCGCCCGAGCTCAGTACTTAGACTTAGTCTATTCACAATATGGTACTCTGTATGAGTTTATACCGAACGCTACCCATGCCACTAACGATCTATCTAAACCATCGACTGCTTTGCATGCATATGGAGTTATTGGCTCCTTCAAAACCCAATCTACCACCCAGCCCACTGGAATGACTCAGCGGCCTGCTTCGACGGCTTCTCCCAGTTCGGCTGCACCCTCTTCTACCCCCACCCAAACTTAGGTCTCTGATGTGAATGTGGTCCAATCAACCCCTTCACAACAACTGGGGGGCAAGAAGAAAGCGAGAAACAAAACAAAGAAGAAAAATAACAACGAACAACCTAAAACCCAACCGCAAACCCCTGCTGCCGGAAAACAACCACAGCGAAAACCGAAATTCCCATGTCTCATTTGTGGTGACGATCACTACACTCAGGATTGCCCACACCACGATGAAGTGGCTAAACTTTTCAAAGGAAATTCACAACCCGTTGTGCTTACTCAGCCTTTTCCGCAACAACAATCTTTGGTTGCACAAACCCCCATGCCGGGGGGCAGTTCCAACCAACCCCCTGATGACACCTCGACAAGCACCCACATTTACATGTTTAACGGGGTTAATCTAACCACTCGTTCTACGACATACAACACGCCAGTTAAACCCGAAAAGTCGAAGACTGCTAATGGTTCCTCGCCAGATCCTTTACCATCTGCTATTAATCCTCCATCTGTTAGCCCTCCATATGGGCCACTTCAAATTGAGAAACCTTCTTTTGACTCCATCTTACGACCTCCTAAGAGTACCATTCGGAAATCCACTTTCAATCCTAATTCACAGGCTGCCCAAAATTACAATATTGTAGAAGATTTGGCCCAAGCCCCATGTGCCATGTCCACATTGGAAGTTTTACAACACTGTCCTAACCAACATAGGACGCTCTTAGCTTCTATTGGCGCTTTCAATCCTGAGTCATCAAACTACATCACGTTTAACCTGGATGATCATCAACCGCGACTCTCCCACCAGCTAGCTTTCCAAATCGATGTTGTTGTCCACAATCAAAAAATCCACCGAACTATCCTGGATGAGGGAGCCTCTAGCTGTGTCATGTCTCTAGCCTGTTGGAAAGGCCTAAAATCACCAGCCCTTAACAAATCCACTACGATGTTACACACTTTCGATGGACGATATTTCCATCCTCACAGATTACTGCAATCCCTCGCCATTCAATTGGGTGGAAAAACTGTTACTGTTGATGTCGAGGTGGTCGATGCTCCCCTCGATTACAACCTCTTACTTGGAAGAAGTTGGTTCTACGCTATGAATATCGTTGCCTCGTCGGTGTTTTGATGTGTAAAATTCCCCCATCAAGGCAAAATTGTCATCGTCGATCAACTTGACTTTTGTACACCCGGCGCTCGCATCCCTGCCACCAACAACATTCCTTTTTTGGGAGACCACCTAGTTACGTATGAAAGCATTGGTGTTGGCTTATTGAAAGATTCTAGCCTTATGGGTACTTTCCCTACACCACTTCCAGTTACTGCACACCACATTGTTGCCGTCAACATGATCTCGACTATGCCTTATCAATCCTTGGAATCATCTGATCCATGGATTGTACCTAGTCCTTTAGAATTCGATATGCTCAGTGACACCATGCCACTTAGCCCAGCCGAGGCTGCATACGTAGCTATTCAATCTGCCTCTCCCTCTTCGAACACTTCACATTCATTGGCACCCGATGCTTACTCGGTGCCCTCATGGTTGGACTCCCTATCATCTGTCATCGATTACATTTCCCACATTTTTCCTTCGGACGAATTTATTATGGAAATGCTCAGTATTGATGATTTCCTCTGGGATGATAACCACCATCGATCCTCTTTTCTTCCACCATTGGAAGAAGTGCAAGACATACAATCTGTCTTCCCCCCCCATGTTACCGATTCTCCACAATCCCCTATCCTCACACAAGATACTTTCTCTGAGGGGAACATGGGTAACATCTCTACTACAATCACAATTGACATTTCAGTCAAAGAAGATGTTGTGGAAAACATTAATCTTGGTGCTAATTGCACGCCCGATGAAGTGGCTTCTTACACCGCTTTGTTCAAATAATTCTGCGATGTCTTCACATGGAGCTACGAGGAAATGCCAGGGATTGACCCTTCAATCATCATACACGAAATCAAGACTTACCCTGACACAAAACCGGTTCGACAGAAACTCCGCCCGGTTCATCCCAAGAAAATGGTAGCTATAAGGGCAGAAGTTGAAAAACTTCTCAAATCTGGCTTCATCTATCCCATCCCTTTGATGGAATGGGTCTCCAACCTCGTTCCGGTTGCCAAGAAACAAGGGACCATTCACATTTGCATAGATTACCGAGATTTCAACAAATCTTGTCCCAAGGACAACTACCCTACGCCTTTCATCGATCAAATCATCGATAATTGCACAGGAAGCATAATCTTCTCTTTCATGGATGGCTTTTCTGGATATAACCAGATTGAAATCTTACCTGCTGATCAACACAAGACAACCTTCATCTACCCTTGGGGAACTTTCGCCTACCGAAAGCTACCATTTGGCCTTAAAAATGCTGGTGCTACTTTCCAGCGAGCCATGTCGTACGCTTTCCACGACATCAATCATATCGCAGAACCTTACCTCGACGATTTAACCGCCCATTCATCCAACCGATCTGATCACATTGGTCATTTACAGGAAATTTTTCTTCGATGTTGTTTCTATCATATTCGTCTGAACCCACATAAATTCATTTTTGCTGTCAAATCCGACCGACTCCTCGGTTTCATCTTCTCCAAAGACGGGATCAAGGTGGATCCCTTAAATATCAAGGCCATCCTATCCTTACCCCCACCCACCAACTTAAACCAACTCCAAAGTTCGCAAGGAAAAGCAAACTTTCTTCGTCGTTTCATCTGCAATTATGTCGAGATCACTAAAGGATTTATGCGGCTTCTACAAAAGAATGTCCCCTTCATTTGGGACGACACTGCCCAACGGTCATTCAACGCTCTCAAGCATGCTTTGACCCACACTCCTTTGTTACATCCTCCCGAATATACAAAGGATTATATCATTTACTTGGCCGCTTCTACCTCTACCATTGCAATGGTGTTAGTTCAAGAAGACTCTAACGGCCAAGAACACATGATTTATTATTTGAGAAATAGTTTATCCGGTCCTGAACTCAGATATTCACATGTTGAGAAACTGGCTATGGCAGCCATCATTGCTGTCCAAAGATTCCACCACTACATCTTATTATGCACCACCACGGTAATCGCATACTCCAACCCCATGTACCATGTCTTGACACGTCAAGCACTTGGGGGAAAATATTCGAAATGGATCGTTATTCTTCAAGAATTCGATCTCGAGTTTACGAAGGCTAAAGACAAAAAATCCCTGGTGTTTGCTGAGCTTATCTGTGCTCTCCTAGGTGTCGATGCAAACATTGAACCTATAGACTCTCTCCCCGATGAATCTCTCTTCCTCATCAACACCTCTGACCCCTGGTACGGAGACATTCTCCTCTACCTTCAAACTCAACGTTTTCAGCCCAACATCTCTCGCGAAGAGCATCGATGCATCCGTCACCACTCTCGTCGTTACCTCATCCTCGGTGAAACTTTGTATCGTCGTGGTATTGACACCATCCTTCGGTGATGTCTGATGTGGTCACCTTTCTGGGATGGCCACAGCCTAAAAAATCTTACGTGCCGGCTACTTTTGGCCCTTGATTTTCAAAGATTGCATCGAGGCCGTCAAAAAATTCCCACCCTACCAAATCTTCAACAAGAAGGCACACACCCACCCTACTACGCTGCACCCCATTATTGCCTTCGGCCCCTTTTCCAAATGGGGTATCGATTTCATGTAGTGTAAGCCTACCTCAGTCGGGGGGCATGGTTGCATCATCGTCGCCGTCGACTACTTCACCAAATGTGTTGAGGCTATGCCTACATTCCTGAATGATGGCCGTACTTCAGCTCTTTTCCTCTTCAACCATATCATTACTCGTTTTGGTGTACCACGTGCCATTGTCACCGACCATGGTGCACACTTCAAAAACCAGATGATGAGCGAGTTACATGTCAAATTGGGTTTTCGCCATGAAAAATCATCCCCCTACTACCCTCAAGCGAACGGGCAAGTTGAGGATATCAACAAAGTCCTAAAAACCATGATCCAACGCATGGTAGGAGAAAACAAAACATCGTGGCATTTACAACTATTTTCCGCTCTCTATGCCTATCGCACTTCGGTGAAAACCTCAACCGGATTCATGCCTTTCCAGTTGGTCTATGGCATTGAAGTCATCCTACCAATCGAGTGTGAAATTCCATCACTCAAATTGAAAGTAGAACTCCTGCCCCATACTTCTGCGAAAGAAGAATGATTCTTGTACCTATCCAAGCTGGACGAAACACGCCGCGATGCTGCTCTCGTCAATGAGGCACATCAGAAACGAATCAAGAGTCAATATGACAAATCTGTCCAACCTCGAGCCTTTGCAGAAGGAGACTTAGTCCTCATTTACGAACAAGAACACGATAAATTGGGAACTGGAAAGTTAGAACCTATGTGGCACGGTCCTTACATCGTGAAGCGTGTTTTACACAGAGGTGCTTATGAACTCCTAGATCATGATGGAATTTCCCTGGGAGAGCCCTGAAATGGGCTTTACCTTAAAACATATTATGCCTAGATCACCTAGCATCTGTACTTTGTACATTATTGTATTTTAGTTTGGTGTGTCTTTTTCTCTCGCATGCTCGAGTCTTTACCGTTGCCACTCATGACTGTGCCTGTGTTTTCATGCGCAGATGAAGTATGCCTTTCCTATCTCTTTTGGGTTCGCGGATGGCGCCAGCCGACATACCCGGAACATTGCTTTGGCAGCATGGGTTATTTATCAGTTTGACGAGGTGGTGAGTTCAGGAGGCATCTGTTTAGGACCAACAACCAACAATATGGTAGAATACCACACTGTCATTAGACTGTTGACCCAAGCCTCCTCCCTAGGTATCTCTCGTATCATTATTTACTTAGACTCCCAACTCGTGGTTTATCAACTCAACTGCATATACACTATCCGTAGTCCTATCCTGCTACGTCTACACTTGCAAGTTCGTCGTCTTGAACGAATGTTCGATTACATTGAATATAGACACATTCCGAGAGAACTTAATAGTGTTTCAGATTCATTAGCTAATTATATCATGGATCGGTATTTAGCCCACATATAAGATTCAAGGAAAGCAAAAATTGTACATTACATGTAAATTAAAACACATCATAGACATCATCATGTACAAATCATCGGCATCATAAAAACTCGAAACTGTATATATATATGGCATGACTGAAATGTTTGTTTTACATCAAAAAGTGTGTAAAAGGGAAAAATTTTGGGTCTGTTCACCCATACAACATTGCCTGACAAGGCATACAAAAAACATGATCACAGGGAGACTCTAATCTCCCCGTGTTGGGTTGTGCTGCGAGTAACATACTACTGCACGCATTACACACCTCAACAGAGAATTGATATTCTCTGGTACCCCTACAGTGTGCCTTTGCAGATGTAAAGGCACTTCCCCCCTCCGCAAAGGAGGGATGCCCATCGTAAGGCCTTGGAGGTTTCTTTCGACCTCCCGGAGACCCATAACCGGTACCACTGGATCTGCTGCAACTGGGGTGCCTCCACGACACCCTGGTACTGGTATATCAACTGGTCACACTGCTCCCTTGTCTGCATGTTGGAAACAAAACATCTGTTAAAACTCTTTTACATACCCAAAAAATACATATACATCAAAAACTTAAAAAAAAACAAAAACTAGACAAGATATGGCTTAATCTCTTACCTGACTCATCCCAGTCTTCCCCCATGGGCAAAATCAAGTCCATACTCCCACGAAATTCTACATCAGCATAAGGGAAGTCCTCTATCCAGAGGAACTGCCGTCTCAACCAGGAAAAGAAATCACCAGTGAAGTGGAACTCTGACTCCGAAACTAGTCTTGGAGACAGACTAGTCCACCTCTCCATCCGAGGTTCATCCACTAGGCGTACTACCAATGCTATATGAGGCTGTATCTGAGGGATGCTCTCTAGAAATAACGAGACCAAAAATGATCCATAATCGAACTTCTTCTGACCAGTCCTGCACCATGAGATCTGTTCCTTCACATTCCGAAGGAACGCTGCACTCCAGTTGAACAGTGTTGTCTCTAAACACTGAACACCATAGGCCACCTGTGATCTCGATGCCAAATGAGCACTAGTACTTCTGATCATGCTTGTGATAGCAAATAATAAAGACCGGAGAGGTAGATCTCATATATCCTTGATAGGGATCCTGCCCCCTACCAACCTTGCTCCCGGAATACAGTGACGTGCCAGATACACGTCCACCTGCTCAGGTAATGCCCTCTATCCAGTGAAAGAGATAGGGACCCCTCTTTTCGAGAGGCTGGTCAAAAAGTACACATCTTCCAACTCAATGGTTAGGAGTTGTGTACCAATACGAAATCCCTGTTCTACAACGTCCCAAAGACCGATCATGTGATCAAGTAGTAGAATCTCTCTCTTCATTTTTTGCAATTTGAAAAACTTGAGCAAGCCACAGGCTCGTAAAGTGGCCCGCGTACTAGGACTCCGTAGAGCGGCTAAATCATCCATCTCGTGTTCCCTCTCTTTCCATTCAATCATGATTGCCGAAGACACCTACAAAACAAAAAAATCAAGAATTTCATTATTCCTCACGTTTTGATAATTTTGGCGATTTTCAAAAAGCATTTTAAAACATAAAACAAAGTACCCATGTCATCTAAAAGCTATCTCCCACTCTTTTTGACCACCACACCCTTTAACATTTGCCAAATAATAATTAAAACGTTATAAAAATGCAAAACGATTTTGGGGGGGCGTGGGCACTTGGGGAGAACTTTTATGAGTTTCTTTTGCCAAGAATGACCTACCTAATTGATTGCAAGGGTGTAGGCATCCTAACAACACATTTTTGCAAAACAACCCCCCTATTTCATTAACTTTTAAAAGGAGGCCGATTTGGTCAAAGAGGGGCGACCTAGGGCTTTGTGTTTTAGATAAATAATGCCATAAAAATTAATTTGGAATCATGCAATTGAAAGAGAAAGGGATGGGAACCTACCTGGTTCGAACGGCGAGTGAAATGATCGATCATAGCTCTGGCAGCGAGAAAAACAAGATTTGCTCCAAAGTGAGATTCTCCACTACTCCAAAAATCCTTGCAAATGAAATGGTAAATGAATTTTTGAATCAATTATTATTTATAGAATTCCATTTTTTACAAGGTATGGTCATTTGTGGGTTTCTCTAATGATGTAAATGGCTTCGCTAAACTCTGGTTTGTAGCTTTGGCATCGCAGGTTTCTTGGCAGTCCTGATCGGTTATTCACCTTGTCATACTAATGAGCATAGTCTTAGTTCGTTCTCGAGCTCGACAATATGAGAACGTAACCGGGTAAAATTTTATCTCTTTTTCGGACCTGTCTAGATACGAATACATGAAAAAGGAACCCCCCTAGAGTCTCCTTTAAACCCTTTTCAGACTCTCTAAACATGAAAAGATTGTCGAGTGATCTTGCTTCCTTTCACACTCGTTAAAAGGTCAGAAAGGGCGTCTTGCGAGCGATAGTTTAACCCTTTTTCAATCTCGTTGGACTACTGTACGAAAAAGGAACTGAGAGAGTTCTCTTTTAAAGCATTTTTCCAAACTCTATAATCCCAAAAAACCTTCGAGTTTTCTGTCTTTGGACTCGTTAAAGCACACATCGACAGGCCCATATGGGACCGATCCCTTACTTCTTCCGGTTCGTTAAACAAAGGAAGAGGAACTTACCGAAGGTGATTTATATCGAGCATGTGTTATCCTCCTCGAGCTCATTAAATAAAAAAGAGGTACTCATCTATCTGGATGGGGAAAAAATTGAAAGGAGCAAGCCAAGCAGTCTCTTGAGAACATCATCCAGCACGTCTTAGAGTCGCCCTTGAACACAACACTTTGTCATCTGCTCATATCATAATCCATTGAACCTCTGCACTGAGCCAATCTTTGAGTTTCCTTTCACTCCTTTGGGTCACCTGATGCAAGTCATTGCATCCATTGCATAAGTTTTGGTCCATGTCATGTTTTGCTGTTGTGCCTCGGTGTTCAAGGGAAGTATCTGCCTCGAGAGTCAACCATCTCAAATATCTTGTCTCAGAACCTGTGTCAGTCCATGTCCATTTGATCTGCCAATTACATATCTATGTCCATTTCATGTCGTTGATGGGAGATACATCAAGGCCCTCCCTCGATGAGTCTATTCCTGTCGACTTCAGAACATTATCCGGGGATTAGACTTAGAAACTAATTATTACTTTGGGACCTGCATGCCTCAATAGCAGGCCTCCTCACATTTGACAGTGGGTTTGCATCATTGACCTCTGATCGAATGATTCCAAGGATGTTCGACCTCAACTCATCTATTCACATTCGCTGGAATGTACTAGGGTACCTTGGGAATCATTGACATTAATGGTGATCTCCCTCGCACTTGTTAACGGTTCATACCATTGACCGGTATTGAAGTGGTTTCTGCCATGTTCGACGTCAGGACATCTATTCACATGGTCAGATTCGTACCATATTGGTATTGGTAAGAAGACCCTGGGTTGAGGGATCACTTTGATATATGCTTTGCCCAGGCTGTGAAGGAATTTCCATTGGACAAAGAACACATACACTGTCACATAGATCCGCTTTGTATTGGTCGTGGCTATGTCTTGTCATCTCATAGATCCACTGTGTACTCTTCGTGGCTACGATTAGTCCGAGCCATCAAAGTATAGATCCACATTGTATCTTTGGTGGCTATACATTTTTATCAATACAATTATGGATCCGCAGTGTATTTTATGGTGGCCATACCTTACAAGTCTCGATCACCCAAGCATAGGTATGCATGCCTTGGGTTTTGAAATATGTCATGATATTTGTTGGATGTTTGTGTGTAGCTTCCATCAGGTTCTCCGAATCTATACCCTTGCTTGAATGTCTACAAAGTATTTCAGTCATCAATTCGCATCTTCTGACTTCATACTTTGGGGGCCATTCTGTTACACATCAAAATCACTCAACTGTATAAGTGTCGCATATTCCTCTCAAATGTCGTAAGTGTCGCAACTTTCGCAAGTGTCGCAAGTTGATTACAAGTGTCGCAAATGTTGTTGAATCATACTGCCATGATGACGACACTAAGGAGGTACTTAAAACATTTTATGTACTTGGTTTGAAGAAGGAGAACTAGTTCACTGGAGTCAAACATCTGTTAACACCTGAAAAGGGCTTCCAATCAAGAGTTTTGAGAGAGAACGCTCCCCTGAAACAACCTTAGGAGCACTGGCACTCCCCTATAAGGACTCAGGGAGTGTTATAATTCTCCTTTACCCTTATGTAGGAGCGCTGCCCACTTTTGAAGCACTGGCGCTCCCCTTAAGCCTCTCTGGGAGCGTTCTAGCACTCTGATACCCCTTTTGAAGGAGCGCTCCCTAATCTGGGTCCGTTGTTAGCCCGGTGAGGAGAATAAGGAAGAGATATTTTGAGATTAGGAGGTAGTTGTACTTGAATTATTGGTTCCATAAACAAATCCATGATCTAAGGAGGAGGTTCCCAACTTGTTCTAAACATAACTCAAGAGGTTAAGCTCCTCCCAACCTATATAAGCAAGCTCTATGATGGTGGAAAGGGGGAAGAATTGCTACCATGAAACCTATGATCTCATAGGAAACACACAGTCAGCCAAAGGAGACGTGATCAGTGAAGCTGCTATCAACCAGGATGTGGATCTTTCTAGCAAGGGTTAGACAAAGAGGACTTGATGAAGCTGTCGCATTTTCATCTATGATTGTAAGCACTGCTATCGTTATTCTCATTAATATGACATGCTTGGCCTGTTTCTTTCTAGTTTGTGCCTGATGTTACATGAACTTATCATTAATTGATAGATATATTTTCAAGCTAATATCAATAGAGTAGGAAGTGGTCGTATCTTGTTTGTCTGCAGAACTCAGCGAGGAGAAAAGGATTGGAGCGCAACTCGAAGCGTGCAGGGACAAACGTCGATTAAGAGGTACTTCTGTTATCCTTCCTTCTCATGTATTAGTTTATATAGATTTGAAAGGAAGTCAGTGTCCACGTTAAGCATTTTTCTGTCTAGGGTTAAGGTCAAGCCTTAGAGGCGATCTACCTGTCCGCAGAGAGATTTTCCTACAACAACATTATCCAACTGGTCTTTAGTGTGAACAAGGGGCCCTTTAGGGAACCTATAGGTCTTTGACCAACCCCTGCTTGGATTTATCTTAGATTTGGGGATCAAATCAAATTGGGATATGAACCAGAAGTGGTTGGGAGGCCGAACAGAATCATTAATGCTCCATTCTAAAGTGTGCATGATGTTTTGCGTCCATAGTCCTGCATCGGGCACATGTGCACTTTTTCAAAGTTTTCGACTAGCACACATGCGTGCACTTCCTTTGAACTCTGAGTGCATGCCAATTTTATAGCCAATTATATAGTTTTGTGCCCTTTGGAAATGAATTTTGTGGGCTATGGATGAACTAATAGGTGTTTGAATATGTTGGATTCATGTAACCATTTGCGGATGAAATTTTAGTGATAACACTTGTGTAGGTTGCGAACTTGGACAACCTACTTCCGTTGACAACTATATGTGATAAAATTTGGCTCCACAGGGGATGGCATGCTCCCTGCGAGCTGCCAAGAACAAGAAGTTCCAGTCGACTTATTCATTGGTCTATGGAGTCATTCTCAAGAAACATCTTGTTGAGGATTAAAGGCCGACAAGCACACTATCCTAAAAATGGAAGAAAAATAGATGGGCTCCATGAGGAGCTTATTTATGTACATTCCTAGAATAATTGATTTTTACAAAGCGTTAGGTTAAATAAAAATTCCACCATAGCTATTCAAGAAACTCCCTAGCTACAAACTTGTTTACTCAATCACTAATCAAATAAAAACAATGCAACTGTGACATCAAAATGATTACACTTTTCAACTCTCCTCCCAATGCTGAGGTCAGGATAAAGATGAGAGGCTCCAAGACATGAAGGAAATCAAACTCCATGTACTCCCTTACAGGTTCATAGAGAAAATGAAAAAACCCACTAGGCTGGTGACAAAAAACATGCTCTGTCTTACAACTACTCATAGATGGCTAAATGTCTCTGGAAAGCACGAGTGAGAGAATGGCGGATGCAGGTTGACTGATCCTAGGTGATGGTTGATCATTGTAGCCTCTGGGTAGGATATGAACTGAACATTTGGTTCTCCCTCTTCTTCTTCATGACTCTCTCAAGGATCAGAATCATAATCATCATAAACAGGAAACATGGGAAAGCTCTACCCTTTGTTTAAAGGTTTAAACAACTTATTTCTAATTTTAATTTGAAAATCAGTGGGATGATCATGAGGATTAACGATTTAATGGCAAGGATAAGTAGGAATAATGGAGGGTAACAAGATTTGATAAGACCGTGAATCATTTTCAATCTCCTCAGAGCTATAAGGGCGATCAATTTCAAGAGTATATACAATATAGATCTCACTTTTATGAATAGGCAGAGGTGAAGACATGAGATTGGTATCTACAACAAAAGAAGAGGGCGTGTTTTCTTCTTCCAAGTATGGATAAATAAAGGAAGGCCTATTATCATTTTAATAGACAAAGCAGAGGATAATCCTCTTTATATGTAAAGGGAAAGATAGAAATGAGCTGATAAACAAGAACAAGAATTCATGAATAAAGATCATAAACTAATACCTAGTCTTCCCCTTTGGTATGGTTATCTTTATATCAACAGGATCCTCCCCATTGGATTCTTCGATAGTGGAGTCTCCAGGTGCAAGTTGAAATCTTCATTGGTTCTGATGTCTAATGCACCTTCAAAATAAGAAGCTTGTTGTCATTCTTACCCAGGGAAATGTCTTCAATTTTTTCCCCGGCAGCGACACCAAGAATTTTAGCACTGAGAGTCACCCTCAGATTGCAGGAGGATAAACCCAGTACCCATTAGATCTTTTGGTGGATGTTGGTTTTATATGAGTGGAGGTCAATGGAAAAAACTCAATATATGAGTGATGTTCAACACATAACTAGACAAGAAATGAACAGGGAAGTGACGGCCACAACTAACTTCAGTCAGTGAATTGAGTTTAAGTGTGAGAAGAGGGAATATTTAGTAAGAAAGGTGGACAAGACTTCTATGGGCATCAAGCCTTCAAGCATCTTGGAGAAGAAAAACTTAGACTCAAGATCACTCTTAAGCTCAAGCTTAAGACACTGAAATATGTCCAAACAACACAATCACAACAACACAATGATTAAACCTACATAACCATGCAGATACAACAACTCGACTAGATCCACAATGCCCAATCCATTCATTGTAAGAGGGGAAAAGATAACAAGGAATCTGACTAAATCTAGTTGCGATACTACTACAATCAAACCTACATTACAAAAACATAACAACCCTTGACTGGATCCTCCATGCCCAAGTGTTTTAGCATAGCTTTTATAAAGAGATGAAAAGAGGCTGACTTCTATTAATCTGAAAGTCTCAAATATAATACATAACCAGAGAACATTTCTGGCATCAAAACATTACAAATAGGGAGCTCTTCTCAACCAGTTGACCTCCTTAAAAAAATATCAAAACTATCTCTTTATACTCGGATCAGTCCCCGACTATGAGGAGTGTGATTGCATCACTACATTCAAAGCATTGCGTCCGAGCTGTCTTCTGTCAGACTATGCATGTATGCCTTTGTTAGACACAAGCTCGGATCAGTATGGGTCTGCAGGAAAATATGACCATAGGGGTATCGCGGATGATGGTTCAGTCCCCATGGTTGGGCCCTTCATGCCTTCTAATTACTGAGTGAGTCGAGGTTCCAACCACCAGTCCTTCATTTATTAACTGAACCCTTAATATCGGAATGAGGCTTAGTGCCTAGGGGGTGGCCATGTGATTCTCTCGGATCAAACACTATATGAGCATGTGATTGTAGGGCCATCAAAATAGGTTTGAATCACACCACTTTTGGGCCCGCAATCCACCGCCTTCTACCACATATCACTTTCTCCAAAGCATGGTTTCAATTGTAGGACTGCTCAATAATTTTATCGATTGATCAAGTTGCATCCCCACAATGAAGCATGATCGTTGATCTAGATGCGATCTGAGATATAGGTGCACCTGCTAGATTTAGCACTACTACCAAGCTTAAAGACCCGCCAACTTTAGAATCTGCCAAAATGTGCCCCAAAGGATGTGGACTCTACTCTTGATATTTAACAATAACACCTCCCAGAGGATGACCTATCGGTTCTATATTGACCTGTCATGAAAGAGAAGTGACATGTGTTGCTAAGAAAGAAGTGAATGATATGCCCATGACTGCCTGGACTAAGTGCCATGTGTCACTACCGAACAGGTTCTAGCTGTCTCGACTGATGAGTGCACCATATGTCCATACTAATAACTGCCATGTATCCTCTTAAATATATGGTTGAGATCTCCTTTGGGTCTCCAGACTCCAGGAAAATCAAATATAAAACCTCATCCTCTTCCATGTGCTTTTACCTGGAGATAAGGATCTGGTGACATGTGGCTCCTGGATCAATGACTAAGATCCCTTTGGGTCTCTGGGCTCTGGGAAAATAAAAAATTAAATATTTCTTTTTACCTTTCGCTTTCCTTCAGAGCGCTAGATCTGGCACCATGTGTCCATTTGAATCGGACGACTGAGACTTAATCTATGCCTTCAGGCTTCGGGTGTTTCAGGTCTTCGATACTTTGGGAGGCACTACTGCTAAGATCATTGACTCCTTATTGATTTTGAGATCAATGGTAAAAGATTGCTTTGGGAGTTCGAGCTTCATCTCTTTAGAAGTTTTATGCACTTGTCACTTCAAAACTCTCAAAGCTCATTTCCTCGAATGCTTGGATCGGCTACCATCTGTCCCCCTCAAGATTAGATGGCTCATGCTCACTTCGGATTTTGGGACTTTAGACCTTTGAAAAACAATTTTAACAATATTTTGAACCCTCTATTCCTGCGAACTGTCGATCTGATATTCTTAGGAATGTCCGTCATTGAAGCTAATCTTGCCTGTTACTTGCATTTTGAGCTCAAAATGGACTGCTTTGAACGTTGTACTTTGAAATTTCTTTTGCAGGCCACGAAATTGGACAACCTTCTTCCCTTGACAACTATATGTGATAACAGGACCTTTTCATCTTATTCCAAAGTGGTCTAAATATGTGTAGTTCTGTTAAACAATTATGTGACTTCCTTGGCTTCCCTTTCCATTTCATCTATCTGGAATGTTGTTTTTTTGTTCTCACTGTGTCTTTTTAGGTTTCTATGTTGTGTTGTGTGGTACTATATGAATTCATAACTTCTATAGAGTTCCATGGACTTATATGGTTTTTTCCATGATCTCTTCTATCTGTGCTTCTGTGACACATACGACATATTCCCCCCCATCCTGAGCCTTGTCCTCCATGAACTTAACATCATCTCTTTTCAAGGTGATGACTGGAACCTCCTTGGTGTACTTCATCTTTTTGCATGTCTCTTCCATCTGCATTGTGGTTATTTTATCTGTGAGGGCTACACCCCACTCGTCGTCGCATGTTCCCCCTCCTCTCCATCATGATATGTGTCTACCTTCCTGGCATCCTTCTGAATGTATGCCCTGGGCACCATTGTTTCCCTCCTTGGCCTATTTTTCATTCCACTACTTCCTGAGACTTGAGTGCATGCCACAACCTTCCTAGTGTTAGAAGCTAGGATATTTGTCTTTGTTGAAGGACCTGCTTCCATTTTCCCCTTAAGTTTTTATGATGTAATTGTTGTTGGCTTTGTTGGTGGTTTGGATACTGGCATCTTCCATTGCGAAGGCCAGTCTTTGATTATTCAATCAATCTCTTCCCTTGTGACCTAGTATTGCATCTCTAACCATTCCTTCTTTGGATCTCTTGTGGCCTAGATCCACATATGGTGCCTAGATTCCTTAAACCTATCTATCCCTTTTGATTCCTATACCACTTAGACTAGAATGCACCACACATTGGTTGTGTATTATTGTATTTCTTCCTACAACATAGTGAACACCATGTTATTCTCTTGCTGATTTTTGGTGTTCTTGGTCTACAAGACGGATTTGTATATGGTTGCGTAGCACTTCCCTTTTCTATCCAGAAAGGATAATAAATTTATCTCCTACCATCCTGACAAGGCTATGAGGATATTTAACTAATAATAATGGAATTCAGTTCCATTATCCTATGTGTCTCTGCAGTTGATCAAGAATTAGTTCAGGAAGTAAGGCACCTAACTTAACATTATCCCTTTAGCGCACTGCGTCATTACTGAGATAACACCTTCTAGAGCCTCTTATTTTTTGCACTTTCTTAGTAGCTTGGAAGTCATGAGCTTGTTGGTGAACCTTATCACATATTCAATGATGTCTCTATGCATTGTGCCCCTATTCCCTCTACTGGTACCAAACTATGCCTTGACTATCTTGGTGATGTCCTTCTCATGTGCTTTTTTGTCCAAGTATTCCTTTGGTTTCACACCCACTATGGGTAATCCTATAATTTTTCTTATCAATGCCACATCGAGTTGTACTAACCTATCCATCCAGAGAATTATTCCATGTACCCGGGCTAGAATTTTTTTGACATAGAGCCCAACATTTTTATTGCACCCAAAGTGTGGTATGTCTAGGAAGTTCATGATCTTGGAGTTGTAGTGCCCTATTATCCATAGCATGAGCTCCATGATTGGTTTTCCTAGGGGGTCCAATTTCCCCTGTGTTCACCAAGTAGGATTCCTCAGCCAAGTCTTGGAATTTTTTTATGTCACGCACATCGTGGTATGAGTACCTTAGTTTAGGCACTTTCCCAAGCATGTCCTCCATGGTAACCACTACGTTCGGGAGGTAGGGAAGTGTAATTTCTGCGGTGTCTTGCGCCTTCCTTTTCTACCTGACGACATATGGGTATGACTCCATTTTTTCTATGTGATCTTCTTCCCCCTTCTATTCCATCTGGTTTTTGATGTCCATGACCAACACCTCCTCATCATCATGCCCCTATTGTTGACCGTTCATTTTGTCGAGTTTAACTGGTGTTTCGGGATTAGGGTTTCTAATACCATTCCGAGTCTCACATATCTACCCTACTTCCCCTTGTTCTATTGTCGATGTTTCCTCTTCAACTCTCATTGGGTTGAGTGACTCTGTCTCTGAATTTGTAACACCTTTAAGCTTGATGATGTTCTCAGGCTCCACCATCCTTTCCTCCCTCCTTTGTCCCCATCGAGTAACCCATACGTATTGTCCTCGTGGACCAAAATTTGGTGGGGTCATGTTGTATGTGGTTTGAACACTTTCTCTCTTATTCACACAATTACATGTAGGGAACACATTTCTATGTTGATCTATGCTAAACAATCACCAAGTGTTGTGCTAACCCATGCTTTTGGCACTTTATAGATCTAGTCATAACTATTTTTCACTTTTTCCGTGCATTTGCATTGAGTCCAATTTTCCTTGCATGTTGTATTTATATGTTGTCGCATGAGTTGTTGCACGTGACGTTTTTACACTTTCTTGTTGTTCAACCAACTTCTACCTCTTTTTTTATTTTTCTTCTTTTTATATTTTTGTATTCCTTTTTCTTTTTTTTTCTCCATTTTATTTTCTTTTTATAAGTTTTTCTCCCTAATATCTACTATATTACACTATATACATGACTTCCTTATTATGTTGCAGTTAATAAGAGTTAGTAGGTTGAGTTAGTAGGTCGCAAACTGGATCTCGTCCAAGAGGTGGGTGCCTCAAGGGGGGATGCACAAAACAACCGGACCCTAGCCTTCGACCCTTCACAGGTATCTCCCTGCCTTATGGTGTTTGGAACACTTGACTTGGAGGATTTAAAGTTCCCTATTTGACAACTTCTAATGTTTTGAATATGTGAGAACCAGATAACGGGGATTTATTTGGATGCCTATCCCTAAGATACTACCTAGACTAAAAAAACAAATTTGGCACCTCCTGTGGAGGAAAAATTAGTGAGTTTTTAGAAAAAAATTAGATGTGGTTGTTTGAGAGAGTGGGGGTGTGAACCAATCTCACTTAAATTAAGTGGGAGTGGCTAGTCTTTTCCAGAAAAGGGTTTTGCATTTCAGAATCCCTTTGGAGGAAACTTACTTCAACCTCCACGATTCTAGATGAAACTATGTGAGTGAGTAGTGACTTTGTGTGTGAACAAGTGAAAGTGTGCCAAATTTTTAATACGTTAGGTGTCACCTTACAGCATGTGGACTTCACGTGGTCCTTACAAGTCTTGATTACCTAATTTACTAGATTCCATTAGTACAACCTTGCGAAATTTTAAAGTCCCTATAGAACTAGCATGTGGACATATGGGTCCTTACCAATCCTTTAACACCCTAGTGTGATTTAATCTAAGAAAGATTTAAAATACTATCCTAGATTATGGGCATGTTGGCATGTATGGGCTCGTTACAAAACCTTTAAACTCCCCTAGTGATGTAATCTAAGAAAGTAGATTAAAAAACTATCCTATCTTTGTAGCATGTGGGCATGTATGGTCCCTTACAAATTTAAGATGTGTTTGACAAAGAAACTAAGAGGAGTCCCGAGGGGGATGTTGTCCTCTCCTAAAGATTTTGTCTTTAAGGGAGATGAAATATTCCCTCAATCATTTTTCTGATTCTCAAGATCACTCTATGGTGCGAGAGAAGAGCATAGTCAATGATTGAAGTTTAATTTATGGTCCCAATCCAAGTGGTATATATGTTATATAGAATGATTCCAACTTCACTTTGATCAAAGCAAGCCATCCATGTGGAAAAATGAAAGAAAAAATAGGATAAATAGGGATTTTAACCCCCTAAGTGCCTATGTTTTGACTAACCCTTCATGTGGAGAGGGAATATAAGTGTGGTGCATATTACACTTTGCATAGAATCAAGTTTAAGAAGGCTATGGGCCTTCAACATATCACAAAAACCGTTACAATGTTTGAATTTCTAAATAGATGCGCGGGTGACAAAGTAGACATAGGTGCATGTGGCACCAATGCACAAACCATAAATGAAATGTTGGCATAGGTGCACAGAAGGTGCTGAGGAACAAGGTTCTCATGGAGAACATGCTCGGAAGGCGTGACTGTGGGTTAAAAAAACCTGCACACTTTCTATTACACTGCTAGGAAGGAAATTTTGGATGAAATTCTCTTATCACAGCTCTGAATTTAGCTTTTTGCAGGTAGGCTTGGGCTGGTTATGGTTCTTGCAAGTTAAATAAACCAAAAATAAGTGCTCAAGAAACCCAAATGGGGAGGAAATTGATACATATCCCCAGTGGAGTCGCCAATCTATTGTATCCATTTCATCACCTAAATGAGCAAAAGAAGGACACTTACAAGCCTAGTTGGGTTAGCTAGATAGGACAGAAATGAGTGCAAGAGTTAGAAACATCAAGCACAATAAGAAAATAAACAACTAATCTAAAACAATTAAAGAAACTAGACTAATGTGCATAAGGGAAATAAAACAAAAGAAAGACTGATATTAATGCCACCAATGGATAGATTATATTAGTGGGAAAACACCAAAGAAAAAGTGATACTTATGGGTACCCTCTTCCTCCAAGGGAGGGCTCTTGAACCCCCACTAATTGATATCTTCTTACAAATGAAAAACTAAAAGAAAATGGTGAACAAATACAAATCTCATTCACTCAAGAGGTGATGTGAATGGCCCAATGAAATGATTCTTATATGATCCAATGAGGAAAGAGGTTCCTTGCAGGAGAATAGAGGCAGCATAACAATACAAATAGATTCTTGGAAATATAGTTCAGGCATGGCCTCTTTTTATAGAAAATATTTGAGGCATTATCCAACCAGTCTTTAGTGTGAACAAGGGGCCCTTTAGGGAACCTCTAGGTCTTTGACCAACCCCTACTTGGATTTATCTCAGATTTTGGGGTCAAATCAAATTGGGATCTAAACCAGAAGTGGGTGGGAGGCCGAACATAATCATTAATGCTCCATTCTGAAGTGTGCACAATGTTTTGCGTCCATAATTGTGCATCGGGCACAGGTGTACTTTTTCGAAGTTTTCGACTGGCACACATGCGCATGCTTCCTTTGAACTCTAAGTGCATGATGATTTTATAACCAATTATTTAGTTTTATGCCCTTTGGAAATTCATGTTTTGGGCCATGGATGAACTAATAGGTGTTTGAAGATGTTGGATTCATGTAACCATTTGCGGATGAAATTTTATTGATAACACTTGTGTAGGTGTTACACATTATTTTTTTCATCCCTATGACCGTTAATGATGTAAACATATATGTTTCCTTGAGAGGGGTCAGTGGCCTGAGTTCCTGAAGAGAGAATGGAGAAAAACTTTTCCTGAGAAAAGAAGTTGCATTTTCCCTTGTAAAAACCTTGTTAAAAAGGAAGTTTGTAGGTTGCTATATAGGCAGGGTGCAAGAATGCTTGATTCTCGTAGGTTGCACCATATCTAGGGTGTGAGATGTTCGCAGGTTGATCTATAGGCAAGTTGCGAGAATGCCTACACGTGGGAAAAACAAGCATTTTCTCGAATCTTCTAGAAGGAGAAACTTCTATGGTGAGGTGGCATCCAAATGGTTTGGATCTTACTTGCTTTCATGATTTAGTGGGATCATCCTAACCTCCTCACCTTATCCTCTTCAACTTATAAAAGGAGAGGAGTTCTCATAGAGAAAGTTAGCTTTGATTAGCTTTTGAGCTTTGGTTGGCTTGGAGTTATTAGCTTGGTTAGAGTGGCTTTAAGATTTACTTTGTCAAGATAGATTGTGAGTAGCTATCAGATCCATGGTCTCAGAATCCTTGGAGTAAGAAGTGTGTGGGGAATGAAGGATAGTTGGAAGGGACCTTACGACATCAAGGTAATGGTTGTAATCTCTCTTTCACATTCAATATGATACAGTAATATGATTCTTTCCTATAAAGATTGTTGTGTTTTATTTTATGATTCCTTGATCACATACATAGGTTTATATTGAGTTTATGTTATTACTATTACTTTGGTTGGTTGTGTTCTTTAGCAGGTTCATCATTGTATGAGCATTGGAATGAAGCTAGGATGGCGAGGGAGAGAAGAAATGGTGTTTAAACGGCATGTCACCTATCCCTCTTTAGTTAGTAAATTCAATATCTAAAACTTAAGGAAAGCGTCATGTTCTGGTGTGTTTTGTTCTACATCTAGGTGGATCTAGGGAGATCAGTTAGTGTCCGCACCTACCGATTAGTCCGATAACAAAATTGGCAACTCCACTGGGGATCAGATTGTTTCCTAGTTAGTCTAGTTTCCCTTGCTTTGATTTCTTGTTTTCTGGTCTCTAAGTCTGTGGGAGATCCATCCACACTCTCTGGATCTGAAAGTTCACTCAAATTTAGTCCTTTTTCAAAATTTTTCTTGTTTACAGGCATTCTTGCACTGTACCCTTTAATGGCCTGCGAGAAACACCTGAGTTCGCACCCTGGTGTTAAGTCCATTGAAAACCCCTCGCAGTCAACCTTTGTTCAGCCTGTGAGAAACTTTGATTCTCACACTGTAATACATTGCCAGCCTGCAAACTTGTTTGTAAATTTTTTTGGATTGGCTCTTGTCATTTTTTGATGCCTAGTTTTGCTTTGAACAACTGGATTGAACTTTTGGAGCCTATATTGATTTGTTTATAGTCTTCTTGACATTATTGGAGATGCTTTTATCCATCTTTGATTTTTCTGGTTTTGAAGGATTAGTCTCTTGCTTTGAGTGTATTTCAATTACAAAGCGCGTGTTTTCTTTAGAATTGTTTAAGGAAATATGAGATTTCTTCTGAATAGTTTGCTTTAAAAGAAAATTTCTATGTTGGGTTTCATTGTTTTAAGAAAGTTCATTATTGCTTTTAGTGAAATTTTTGAAACAAAAAGATTTAATTTCTTGCTTTATATTATATTGGGGGCATCCTTACATTTCAAGTAACGAAATTGCATGATTCTTGGTGTTTTTTGATCTTAAATTATGAAAACATTTCCCCCTCATGGTCGGGGGGGGCATGAATCGTGCATTGGTGTTCAATACCTTTTTCTCATTTCTTGAGAATCTTGATATTGATGAGTTTAATATATTTTGGGACATCGTGCATATGGGAATGATAAATGTTTTCTCCTTCTCGTAGCATAGCTTTCATCGAAATGAAAAGATTGCATCTTCATATCTTTGCATAATTTTCGAGTCAGTCAAAACACCATATTGTTCATGCCATTTCCCTCTTGAGTAACAACAGCCATAAAACAAAGCGCTTATAAAAACTGATTAGATATTTTTTAACTTTTTTGGTAGCAAACTTACATTAGATTAGTTGTAGGGCTTTGGAATAGGTGTGAAAAATAACTTTCCAAAGTTGCAAACAAACATAGAATCTTGAGTTAGGGAGCGGTTAAATCCACTTATTACATTTTGTCTTGGGATGCCCTTCTAACACAATGTTCAATCATGAGGTCGCATTGAGACTGACAGAGTTACCCACCCTGCTTTGTTGGTCTTGGTGTAGAGGTTGCATGTATTATGGGGGTCGCTTGAGAGGTATACCCACAATGATGAGTGGAAGCCTTTCGAGTTGATTTCGGGCTAGATACCCTGCCCTTGCCCGTGGATCAGACTGTGGACTGTTGCCCCAGGCATCATTGTAGTAATTGGTAACCTTAGTGGCCTATCTCTCTAGGTTCTTTACATGAGGTGACTATGGAGGGGCAAGTCTTCACGCCACCTGGAATTGACGTTGGCCAAACTGACTTGGGCTCCTTGGAGGGTATACCCATGATTATGTGTGGGAGATTGCACTAGGGTGTAAGTCCGTTAAGCAGGTCGTCAACATAACTTTTCCACCCACTCTATCTCATCCCTTTCTTACATTTCTCCCACAACATTGGATTTCATCACCAACTAGTGTGTTCATTGTGAGAAGGTTTTGCTTGTTTGCTTGCTTCCTAGATTTTTAGTGTGTGTTGTTTGTTTTCCCTAGTATACTCTAGGTTGGATTTATTTAATGGTGTTAGTTCCTAGAATGACCAATGAAGGAACCCCTGCTCCAGGGGAACCTTTTGTTTTTCCCTCTTATGGAAACATTGGTCCTCCTCACCTCGCTACTTTGAGCCTTCCAGGTCTCACAATTGGATTACCAGTATGGTTGTTTTCCACTCAGGTAATCCCAAATGCAGTAAGTGCTTCGGTTGTAAGAAATTCCCCCCATGAGCATCAACCTCATGTTGATCCTTCACCATCTTCACCAATAAGGTCTTCTTTGCCTTCTTCGCTTGCAAGGTCACCTTTCGTTTCATCTTCTTCGTCGAGTGAAATTTTTGAAGCTAGTAACCCGGTGAATAACAAGAAGAAGAAAAGAAAGAATAAGAAGAAGAAAAGTAGGCAAGGATCCAAACTTCCAACCACTCTCAAACATGTTGGAAAACAACCGGTTACTGTTATTCGTGTTGGAAGTGTTGATGATGTCAAGATCACCCAAACAACCCATAAGCCCAAGTACCCTTGCAGGCTTTGTAAGGGTATCCATCTTCTTAAGGAATGCCCTGGTCTATCCAAGGTTATAGAAGCATGGTCTACACATCCTTGCCAACCCATGTCGTTAGCCTCTAAACAACATGCTGACAACCCCCCGTCAACCAGTCATGATATGGTTGGGAAGAAGAAAAGTAGAGTCAAGTTCCCGTGTATGTTATGCAAAGGGAGTCATCTCACTCACCTTTGTCCTCATATGGACAAAGCCTCGAAATTACTGGAAGACATGACTGTTTCACAACCTCAACTTCCATCTGCATACCGTAAGCTTTCTCTCAACCCTCCAATAGTTGATGGAATGATCACTCCAGTCCCTTCAAGGATCAATCTGGTTGATCATGTCATCAATATGGTCACGTCCTTAGTTGAACCAGTGGACAACATGGTTTATCCGATACCATCCTCAGTCAATCCCACTCTCCCCTCAGAGAGTGAAACACAAAGCAGTCGATCTGTTTCCACTTGTCGATCCCATTCTCCCCCTGGAGAATCAAACCCAAGTGGTCAATCTGATCTTTCCATTGGTCGATCCTACTCTCCAGCTAGAGAGTAAACCTGATACTGCCCATTTTTTTCTCTTTGATACAGACTCTGCCCTATCAGGGGGTATTCCTCCTTCTCCCGTGAAACTCCCTCCAAGTAATGAGGCCATCCATTTTAATTGGGGTGTGCTAACTGGACCTCGTCTTCCCTCTCACATTCCTTTCCAGATTATAGTACAGGTTTGTGGTTGAGATGTTCCTCAGACACTGATAGATGAAGGTTCATCTATTAGTATTTTGTCCTCTATTGGTTGGCAAGATTTGGGTTGTCCTCCACTTGCGCTGGTTACGCTGAATCTGTTAGCTTTTAATAGAAGAACTAGTTAGCCTTTAGGGACCCTTCCTCAGTTTCCTATAACTTTGGGAGGGAAAACTATCTTTATTGATTTCATCGTAGTCAAAGACCCCTTGGATTTTTCTTTACTCCTTGGGAGAGATTATGTCTATGCCATGAAAGCTATTGTGTCTACTGACTTTTTTGTGTGATATCTTTTCCTCACAATGGACGGGTTGTGATTGTTGATCAACTTTCATTCATTGACCCTGACTGGATTGCCTCCCTAAATGTTTCTTATATGCATATGGTATCACCCCCACCACAGGTCAATTATGTGGTGTTGTCACCTATGGATTCGACTTCTGATGACTGAGATCTAATAGTTGACATGGTGATCTCTTCGATAGGGTTGTTAGAGCATGATCTCTTTACTCCTATCACAACCCTCAACATGGTGTCCTTACATAGTGTGTTTCTTCCTTCCAGTGAAGACCTCTTGGAATCCATGACTGAGTTTTGTCCCTTGACATGGTGTCTTTCCGGAGCATTGTCCTCTTGGAATCCATGATCAAGAAACCACATCTGAGGATAGTTTTTGCGTCTTTGAGGCAACCTCGTTAAAAAATGAAATAGAGGTCTTTGGGCATGGTTTTCTGATTTCAAGCTCATTAAAAAATGAAACCACTTACGAGGATAGTTTTTGTGTCTTTGTGGAAACCTCGTTAAAAAATGAAACAGAGGTTATGAGCATAGTTCTTGTTTCTATGTCAAGCTCATTAAAAAATGAAATAGTTTTTCCCCCTCTCTATTTGAGTCAAGTCCTTCATCTAGTATTTGAAGCTTCATTTCATTCTCCTTTGCAGTTGGATGAAATGAAGCTTGGGGGGCATTTTCTTACAGCCTCTGGACTTCATGCTGAAGTTTGAGCCTCGAGCTTAGTCTTTATTCTTAAGCTGGGGGCTAAGTACCAACCATGCATTGGGAAGTTGCAAGCATAGCTTTCTATGGTTCAAGCTTGTGTAAAAATGAAACCACTTACCTCAAGCATAGTTTCCTCTGGTTCAAGCTTGTGTAAAAATAAAACCAAGTTCAAGCATAGTTTTGTTTAGTTTTTAAGCTTGTGTAAAAATAAAATCTATCCCAAGCATAGTTTTGTTTTGTTTTAAAGCTTGCGTAAAAATAAAAAAAATCCTGACCTTAGTCTTTGTTCTTTCTCGTGCTCGTAAATCAATGAGAATGTAACCGAGTATACTTTTATCAATTTTTCAGACTCGTAAAGGTTATACAAAAAAGGAACCCACTGGAGTTCCCCTTAAGCTCTTTTCAGACTCTCTAAACATGAAAAGATTGTCGAGTGATCTTGCTATTTTCATGCTCATTAAAGTGTTTGAAGAAAGCATCTGTTGGGTGATAATTTATCTCTTTTTCGGTCTCATCAGACTATTTTATGAAAAAGTAACTGAGAGAGTTCTCTTTTGAGTGTTTTTCCAGACTCTATAATCATGAAAAACCTTCGAGTTTTCTATCTTTGGACTCGTTAAACAAACATCGAAAGACCCATAATGAGACCGAACCACTCCTTCCTAGGGTTCATTAAACATACTTCGAGGGACTCGTCCGAAGGATGAGCTTACATTACAAGCATATGTTATCCACCTCAAGCTTGCATAAAAATAAAGAGGTACTCGCCAGAAATGGTGGGGGAAAAATTGGAAAAGAATTGTGTCTAAACCTGTATTCCATGGAAGAGTCACTTTTGAACATGATACCCTTTCACTCGCTTTGTGTCTAGGTTGGAAAATCCACTTGTCTCCTGATCATACTCCTTTATAAGATTACAAATTGGTCTATGATCCCTGTTGTTGATTTAGTGTTTCCAAGACAATTGTCGTGTCGTCAATATGTTCAAAGAGAAGTTCAACCTAGAAATCCTTCTATTGCGTCAACCATTTCTGCAGTCTTTAAGCCTTCTATTGCGTTGTCCATCCATGAGTTAGTCTTGAATCACTTGTTACTCTGATCTACATCAAATATTGTTACTTGTTTCGTGTCATTGATGTGGGATACATTAAGGCCCTCCTATGATGAGTCTTTTCCTATCGACTTCAACTCATTATCCAGGAATTAGACTTAGAAACTAACTGGTACCTTGGAACTTGCATGCCTTAATGGCAGGTTTCCTTGTTTTCGACAGTGGGTTTTCATTATTGACCCCAGATTGGGAGATTCCGCCGAGTGTTCGACTTCAGCTCATTTATTCACATTCGTTGGATTGTACTAGTGTACCTTGGGAGTCATTGACATTAATGGTGATTTCCCTCACACTTGTTAGCAGTATACACTAATGACCGGTAATCAAGTGGTTTTTACCATGTTCGACTTCGACACATGTACTCACATGGTTAGATTCGTACTATAGAGTGGTGGAGATGAAGACCCTGGATCTTTTCTGATAGATTCAGGTTGCGTTGGAGTATATTCAGTGTATTGTTGCATAGATCCACATTGTATGTCTGGTGGCTATGTTCAAATTTGATTCTTTAAAACATAGATCCACAATGTATTTTTCGTGGCTATGTTTAGATTTGATTCATATTGGCATGGATCCATAGTGTATGTTTGGTGGCCATGACCTGTCTTACTTGACATGGATATTCGCATGTCAGCATTTATGCTTTGAGTCATTTGTAATCTGAGTACGGGAATGCCTACCTCAATGATGATATATTATTGTACTGTATTTCCTTGTTTGTTGGCAGGTTTCTGACCAATTGTTCCTTGTTCCTGACACACATCGACAAAGTATTTAAGATATCACTCTGTTCTAACTTCATACTTTGGGGGGCTCTCTCTTACACATTATTTTCATCATCCCTATGAATGTTAATGATGTAAACCTATCTGTTTCCTTCAGAGGGGTCAGTGTCCTGAGTTCCTGGAGAGAGAAGGGAGAAGAACTTTTCCTGAGAAAAGAAGTTGCATTTTCCCTTGTAAAAACCCTGTAAAAAAGGAAGTTCGTAGGTTTATATATAGGCAGGGTGAAAGAATGCCCGATTCTCATAGGTTGCAACATAGCCAGGGTGCGAGATGTTCGCAGGTTTATCTATAGGCAGGGTGTAAGAATGCCTACACATGGGAAAAACAAGTGTTTTCTTGAATCTTCTAGAAGGAGAAACTTCTATGGTAAGGTGGCATCCGAATGGTTTGGATATTACTCTCTTTCATGATTTAGTGGGATCATCCTAACCTCCTCACCTTATCCTCTTCAACTTATAAAAGGAGAGGAGTTCTCATGAAGAAAGTTATCTTTGGAGCTTTTGGGATTAGCTTGGATTAGAGTGCCTTTGAGATTTGCTTTGTCAAGATAGATTGTGAATATTATCAGATCCGTGCTCTCAGAATTATTGGAGTGAAAGTGTGTGGGAAACAAAGGACAGTTGGAAGGGACCTTATGACATCAAGGCCATGGTTGTAATCTCTCTTTCACATTTAATATGATACAGTAATATGATTCTTTCCTATAAAACTTGTTGTGTTTTATTGTATGATTCCTTGATCACATACATAGGTTTATATTGAGTTTATGATATTGCTATCACTTTGGTTGGTTGCGTTATTTTGTAGGTTCCTCATCATAAATCCACTTATTTCATTTTGTCCTGGGAAGCCCTTCTAACACAAGGGTAAATCACAAGGTCACATTGATACTGGCAGAATTACTCACCCTTCTTTGTTGGTCTTGGTGTAGAGGTTGTGCGTATTGTCCGCACCTATCGATTTGTCCGATAACAAAATTGGAAAATCCACTAGGGATCAGACTATTTCCTAGTTATTCTAGTTTCCCTTGCTTTGATTGCTTGCTTTCTGGTCTCTGAGTCTGTGGGAGATCCATCCAGACTCTCTGGATCTGAAAGTTCACTCAAATTTAGTCCTTTTTCAAATTTTTGTTTGTTTACACCAAGACCAACAAAGTAGGGTGAGTAACTCTGCCAGTCTCAATGCAATCTCGTGATTGACCCTTGTGTTAGAAGGGCTTCCTAGGACAAAATGTGATCAGGGGATCAAATTTTTCTCAAAAATTCAAAGTGCTTGGAATCGCTTCAAATCGAATGAGAACGTAGGCCTCATCATTGCGAACCCAACGCAACTCATTTGGGTTCAAACGGATGTCGAGAGCGAGAGATATCACATTCTGTTAAAAATGACAAACAAGTAAAAAAAGGGTGCTGACTGTACAGTCTGTATAGTATGCATAGATGATGATGTGGTAGGCTGTACGGATGACGTGGCAAACCATATGTTGATGTGGCAGACAATTATTGTATAGTTGGCATGTGACATGGTTTGTTAGCAGCTAATGGGATGGCGACACGTGGCTTTGGGAAAGGTCGCCCAACCGGCGCGCCCACACATGTTCCTTGTTATATATATGTATTGCATTGTATTTAACATTGTTTAAATGTATGTGGGGGCATGGACTGGGCCAGGGATAAGCCCCAGCCCATGGTTATATGTTATATTGTATGCGACCAAAGCTACGACGGTTAGACCCACCGTAACTATGTTATAACCGTTTGAATAATGCGTGGTTTGGTATACCATGTGACCAACATATATATATGCACACAAGTTTAACATTATGGTTACCACAGTTTTTAAAAACTTAAGACCTATTGTATAGTGCGTGGTCATGTGACAACCATGTTCCCTCGGGCCTTGGTAGTTAAGGCCAGCGCGTAACGGTTTGACAGTTTGGACCGGTTGTGCAGGTTGCACCCGGTGCTAAGTTTTTATGCTTTAAATTGTGTGTGGGCTAGGTTGAGTCAGAGGAGGTGCATTTTGTAGATGCAGAGACAACAAGCTTGAAGGGGAGACTTCCAGGAAGCCTATCTACTTCATTTTTTGGCCAAACGAGGTGCCAAAAAATCCCAGCTAGGGGTTTTTGGATGTTCTGAAGCCATTGGAGTAGTCTATTTGGAATTTTGAGCATTGTAAATCAAATTTTTGAGAACTTTGAGAAAATAATAAAAATGATCCATTGGAAGCTGGACCAGGAGATGTAGCCCAAGAGAGGGGTGAACTCCTTTATCATTTGCTGTGTTATGTGTTTTTTTGTTCATTGATTATGCTATTGTTTATATGCATCTTGAATGAGTAAATGATTTTAAATTTGTGTTGAAAAGTTGATCCATTTTCATTTTAACACATAAATTTAACTTGCAAATATTTCCAAGAATGCAAGTCTTCTTCATTTTTAGATCAAGTTGGTATCAGAGCACTGGTTTTTGAAGACTTGATTATTTGCAAGTGTTTTGTTTTCTGATGATCACAAGGTTGAAACTCACAAGAGGAGAAGGTCAACTTGTAGAGCCAAGTTCTCATCCTTCAAGGAGAAAACATATACCATCACCGCAAGTTTCAAGGAGGCATTCGCCAAGTATGGCTCATGAAGGGAGTCATGAACATGTTCCTGCAGAAGATGAAGATCTCAGAAAATTTGTCATGGAAATGAGAGAGATGATGAATATCTTGATAGAAAGGAATACAAGGTTTCAAGGTGAATTCTCCAACCCTTCAAAGAATAAGGGAGACAGTGGTGATAAAACTCCAAATGGAAATGGAGGGAATGGTGCTTCTCCACCACCCTCTCCTCCATCTTCTTCTTCTTCTTCTTCTTCTTCTTCTTCTACCAATTCAAGAACTCTTCTGAATTCTCCAAAGGGACATGGTAAAACTCCTTCGCAAATTCCTTCATTAAAGTTTGATATTAAATTTGAATAGCCAATATACAATGGAGAAGCTAATGCTAAGAAATTAGATAATTGGATTCGTCAGATTGAGGTGTATTGTAGGATACAAAGAATTCAAGATGATGAAACTAAGATTCAACTTGCTTATTTAAGGTTGGATAGTGCAACACTCATTTGGTGGGAATCCAAGACTCAAGAGGACATGAAGAAACATGGTAAAATTTTAACCTCTTGGAATGATTTTATTGTTGCAATTAAAAGACAATTTTACCCATTGGCATATAAGAAAAAATCTAATATGGATTGGAAAAAATTTAGACAAGTTAAAGGACAGAATGTGCAAAGATTTACTCAAGAATTTAGGAGAAGAGCCTTGGTTTTGGGAGTATATTTGTCTTCTCAAGAAGCTTTACTCAAATACATTGGATATTTACATAGTTATTTGAGACATACTATACTCATGTTTAATCCTTCAAGTCTAGATGAAGTTTGTGTTCAGGCCACTCATTTGGAAGCAAGAGGAAGGAACAAAACTCATGAGGGTAACAAGAATCCTTTCAACCATGGAGATAAAGGAAAAAGGAAGATCAAGGGCAACGGCAAAAAGTTGTTAAGAAAGAGGGAGGAAAATTCACATGCAAACATTGTTCAAAAGATGGCCATGATGAAGACCATTGTTGGAAACTTCATCCTGAAAGAAGACCCAAAAAGTTTGGCAACAAAGGGAAGTCAAAGACTGCTGCAACCATACAACATGATTTAGGTTCTGATTCAGGTGATGAAACGAATATTACAACTATGGGTTATCAAGGTAATGGTTCTATTGCAAGTACTAGTTCTTCAAGTAACAATAATCTCAATGTAACTCAACAAGAAAAAGAGAGAATTGAACTTTTTCACATAAGGTTTGTTTCAAAGCATACTAAGATAGATACTCTATTTGATACTGGATCTCAAGCAAACCTTATATCTGAAGAAACTGTTAAGAAATTAAAGTTGGAAATAATTCCAAATCCTAAGCCATACCCTCTTGGTTGGATATGTGATAATGCTAAGTTACAAGTAACAAGAAGGTGTAAACTTAGGTTTGCTATCACTGCACATTTCGTTGATGAGGTATAGCTTGATGTTATTCCATTGGATATCTATGGTATTGTGTTGGGAAGCCCATATTTATACGATAGGAAAGCTATTTTTCATCGTCATGAGAATAAGTATCATTTGTTTAAGAATGGAGTTGAGTACATTGTTAGAGCCCATACA
>ML777533.1:567405-587728 GCA_009831015.1 Picea engelmannii | reverse complement strand
CATTATAAGAGAAGCACATTCTTCTCTTATTGCTGGTCATTTTGGTGTAGGCAAGACAATGGCTAATTTGCAAAGATACTGCTACTGGCCTAAAATGAATGAAAGTGTTTCAAGATATGTTTGAGGATGTTCGTTATGTGCCATAATTAAACCTAGCAATCAAAAGTTGGGTTTGTATACTCCACTTCTGACTCCTTCTCGTCCTTGGGAAAGCATTTCCATGGACTTTGTAGGAGGTTTACCTATGTTGAGATGAAATCATGATAATCTTTATGTTGTGGTTGATCAATTTAGAAAAATGTGTATTTTGATGCCTTGTACAAAGCAGGTTACAGCTGAACAGATGGCATAAATATTTTTTCAAAATGTTTGGGTGCATTTTGGATTGCCTAAATCTATTATTTCTGATCGGGATTCTCAATTTGTTGGAAGTTTTTGAACGAGTTTATGGGCACTCATGGACACCAAACTTAAAAAGAGCACAACGTTTCATCCACAAACAGATGGTTAGACAGAAGTAGTAAATCGAACAATGGTGCATCTTTTTCGTGCTTATTGCAGTAAGCATCCTAAACTTTGGGATGAGCATTTACATTACATTCAACATGCATACAATCGATCTAATCACTCTTCAACTCAAACGTCGCCATTTGAAGCATGTTTTGTCTATTTTTCCAAATATCCTTTAGATTTTATCTTTGGGAAGGATATTGCTATCGATGGTCAATATGACATTGATAGGGCAGAAAAGTTCATTGAACAAATTTAGTCGATACATCAAATGGTGCAAGAGCAGTTGGAAAAGAGTCAAGCCAAGTACAAGACGAGACATGACAAGCATCGTGTTGATCAAAGTTTCCAAGTTGGAGATGAATTTTGGCTTTACATCAGTAAGGAGAGGCTTAAAGGAGAAGGTAAAAAATTAAAACCGATTCGATATGGTCCTTTGAAGATTATCGACAAGATTGGTAACAATGCCTTTCATTTAGATTTGCCTCCTTATATGAAAATGTATGCAGTTGTTAATGTTGAGAATTTGAAATTATATGAGCCTTCGTTGATTGATGATCAAGGAGATCATATTTAGATTCCTTCTATAGATGATATTTCCCCATAATATCTTACAAAACTGCATGAAGACACCATCCTTGACAGGAGAATGCGAACTTCAAAACGAGGAAATGTGGAGTATCTTCGAGTTGGTCTTAAAGGTACAAATCCAAGTAAATACAAGTGGATTGAGGTTGGAAGAGTGAGGGAACTATACCCTCATCTTCAAATAGACTGAAAATAGTCTTTTGGAGGTCCAAAATCTTTCCTATGGGGAGGTGTGATCAAGGGATCAAATTTTGCTCAAAAATTCAAAGTTCTTGGAATCATTTCAAATAGAATGAGAGCATAGGCCTCATCGTTTTGAACCCAATGCAACTCGTTTGGGTTCAAACGGACATCGGGAGCAAGAGATATCGCATTCTATTCAAAATGACAAACATGCAAAAAAGGGGTGCTAACTGTATAGTCCGTACAGTTTGTACGGACGATGACGTGGCAGGCTATATGGATGACATGGAAGGCCATACGCTGACGTGGTAAAAATTTATTGGACATTTTTCATGTGACATAGTTTGTTGGCAGTGAATGGGATGGCGACACATGGCCCAATCAAAGGCTACCACGTGTCACCTATCTGTTGGTTAAAATCTTTGCACTCAGCAAGAGTCGACCCCGTGACCTTTGGGGTAGGGTAAAGCTTTGGGAAAGGCCACCCAACCAGCGTGCCCACACATGTTCCTTGTTATATATATGTATTTCATTGTATTTAACATTGTTTAAATGTATGTGGGGGCATGGACCAGGCCGGGGCTAAGCCCCGACCCGTGGTTATATGTTATATTGTATGCAACTGAAGCTACAACAGTTAGACCCACCGTAACTATGTTATAACCATTTTAATAATGCGCGGTTTGGTATACCATGTGACCAACATATATATATGCGCACGGGTTTAACATTATGGTTACCACGGTTTTTAAAAACTTAAGCCCTATTGTATAGTGTGCGGTCATGTGACAACCATGTGCCCTCGAGCCTTGGTAGTTAAGGTCGACGTGTAACAATTTGACAGTTTGGACCAGTTGTGTGGTTTAACCCAGTGCCAATTTTTCACGCTTTAAATTGTGTGTGGGCTAGGTTGAGCCAGAGGAGGTGCGTTTTGTAGATGCAGAGACAACAAGCTTGAAGGGGAGACTTCCAGGAAGCCTATCTACTTCATTTTTCGGCCAAATGAGGTGCCGAAAATACCTAGATAGGGGTTTTTAGATGTTCTGAAGCCAATGGAGCAATCTATTTGGCATTTTGATCATTTTAAAGAACATTTTTTTTTATCACTTTGAGCAAATAATACAAATGATCCATTGGAAGCTGGACCAGGAGATGTAGCCCAAGAGAGGGGTGAACTCCTTTATCATTTGTTGTGTTATGTGTTTTTCTATTCATTGATTATGCTGTTGTTTATATGCATCTTGAATGAGTAAATCCTTTTAAAGTTGTGTTGCAAAGTTGATCCATTTTCATTTTAACACATAAATTTAACTTGGAAATATTTTCAAGAATACAAGTCTTCTTCATTTTTAGATCAAAATGTAATAAGTGGATTTATGGATGTTGTTACTGTTATTTCCTTTTGAGTAACAACAGCCATAAATCCACTTATTACATTTTTTCCTGGGAAGCCCTTCTAACACAAGGGTCAATCATGAGGTCGCATTGAGACTGGCAGAGTTATTCACCCTGCTTTGTTGGTCTTGGTGTAAAGAAGAAAAAATTTGAAAAAGGACTAAATTTGTGTGAACTTTCAGATCCAGAGAGTCTGGAAGGATCTCCCATAGACTAAGAGACCAGAAAACAAGAAATCAAAGCAAGGGAAACTAGACTAACTAGGAAACAATCTGATCCCCAGTGGAGTTGCCAATTTTGTTATCGGACAAATCGGTAGGTGCGGACAATACGCGCAACCTCTACACCAAGACCAACAAAGCAAGGTGAGTAACTCTACCAGTCTCAATGCCACCTCATGATTGACCCTTGTGTTAGAAGGGCTTCCCAGGACAAAATGTAATAAGTGGATTTAACTGTTCCCTAACTTAAGATTCTATGTTTGTTTGCAACTTTGGAAAGTTATTTTTCACACCTGTTCCAAAGCCCTACAACTAATCTAATGTAAGTTTGCTACCAGAAAAGATAAAAAATATATAATTAGTTTTTATAAGAACTTTATTTTGTGGTTGTTGTTACTCAAGAGGAAAATGGCGTGAACAATATGGTGTTTTGACTCACTCGAAAATTATGCAAATATATGAAGATGCAATCTTTTCATTTCGATGAAAGCTATGATACGAGAAGGAGAAAACATTTATCATTCCCATATGCATGATGTCCCAAAATATATTAAACTCATCAATATCAAGATTCTCAAGAAATGAGAAAAAGGTACTGAACACCAATGCACGATTCATGCCCCCCCCGCGACCATGAGGGGGAAATTTTTTCATAATTTAAGATCAAAAAACACCAAGAATCATGCAATTTCACTACTTGAAATGAAAGGATGCCCCCAATCTAATATAAAGCAAGAAATTAAATATTTTTGTTTCAAAAATTTCACTAAAAGCAATAAAGAACTTTCTTAAAACAAAGAAACCCAAACTAGAAGTTTTCTTTTAAAGCAAACTATTCAGAAGAAATCTCATCTTTCCTTAAACAATTCTAAAGAAAACACATGCTTTGTAATTGAAAGACACTCAAAGAAAGAGACTAATCCTTCAAAACCAAACAAAGCAAAGATGGATAAAAGCAGCTCAAAGAATGTCAAGAAGACTGTAAACAAATCAATATAGGCTCCAAAAGTTCAATCCAGTTGTTCAAAGCAAAATTGGGCATAAAAAAATGACAAGACCCAATCCAAATTTTTTTACAAACAAGTTCGTAGGATGGCAGTGTATTACAATGCGAGGATCAAAGATTCTCGCAAGATGAACGAAGGTTGACTGTGAAGGGTTTGCACTAGACTTAACACCAGGGTGTGAACTCAGGTGTTTCTCGTAGGCCACTAAAGGGTACAGTGTGAGAATCCATGTAAACAAGAAAAAAATTGAAAAAGGACTAAATTTGAGTGAACTTTCAGATCCAGAGAGTCTGGATGGATCTCCCATAGAATCAAAGACCAAAAAACAAGCAATCAAAGCAAGGGAAACTAGACTAACTAGGAAACAATCTGATCCCCAATGGAGTTGACAATTTTGTTATCGGACAAATTGGTAGGTGCAGACACTAACAGATCTCCCTAGATCCCCATAGATCTAGAAAAAAACACACCAGAACATGACACATCCCTCTTTAGTTAGTAAATTCAATATCTAAAACTTAAGGAAAGCTTCATGTTCTGGTGTGTTTTGTTATAGATCTAGGTGGATCTAGGGAGATCTGTTAGTGTTCGCACCTACCAATTTGTTAGAGGATAGTTTTTGTGTCTCTGAGGAAACCTCATTAAAAAATGAAACATAAGTCTTTGAGCATGGTTTTCTGATTTCAAGCTCGTTAAAAAATGAAACCACTTACGAGGATAGTTTTTGCGTCTTTGTGGCAACCTCGTTAAAAAATGAAACAGAGGTTACGAGCATAGTTCTTGTTTCTATGTCAAGCTCGTTAAAAAATGAAACAGTTTTCCCCCCTCTCTATTTGAGTCAAGTCCTTCATCTAGTATTTGAAGCTTCATTTCATTCTCCTTTGCGGTTGGATGAAATGAAGCTTGGGGGGAATTTGCTTATAGCTTCTAGACTTCATGTTGAAGTTTGAGGCCCGAGCTTAGTCTTTGTTGTTAAGATGGGGGATAAGTACCAACCATGCATTGGGAAGTTGCAAGCATAGTTTTCTATGGCTCAAGCTTGTGTAAAAATGAAACCACTTATCTAAAGCATAGTTTCCTCTGGTTCAAGCTTGTGTAAAAATGAAACCAGGTTCAAGCATAGTTTTGTTTAGTTTTTAAGCTTGTGTAAAAATAAAATATATCCCAAGCATAGTTTTGTTTTGTTTTAAAGCTTGCGTAAAAATAAAAACAATCCTGAGCTTAGTCTTTGTTCTTTCTCGTGCTCGTAAATCAATGAGAATGTAACCGAGTACACTTTTATCACTTTTTCGGACTCGTAAAGGTTATACGAAAAAGGAACCCACTGGAGTTCCCTTTAAGCTCTTTTCAGACTCTCTAAATGTCTATTGGGCGATAATTTATCTCTTTTTCGGTCTCATCGGACTATTTTACGAAAAAGGAACCGAGAGAGTTCTCTTTTAAGTGTTTTTCCAGACTCTATAATCATGAAAAACCTTCGAGTTTTCTGTCTTTGGACTCGTTAAACAAACATTGAAAGACCCATAATGGGACCAAACCACTCCTTCCTAGGGTTTGTTAAACATACTTTGAGGGACTCGTCCAAAGGATGAGCTTACATTACAAGCATATGTTATCCTCCTCAAGCTTTCACAAAAATAAAGAGGTACTGGCCAGAAATGGTGGGGGAAAAATTGGAAAATAATTGTGTCTAAACCTGTATTCCATGGAAGAGTCACTTTTGAACTTGACACCCTTTCACTCGCTTTGTGTTTAGTTTGGAAAATCCACTTGTCTCCTGATCATACTCCTATAAGATTACAAATTGGTCTGTGATCCTTGTTGTTGAGTCAGTATTTCCAAGACAGTTGTTGTGTCGTCAATATGTTCAAAATATAAGTTCAACCCAAAAATCCTTCTATTGCATCGACCATTTCTACAGTCTTTAATCCTTCTATTGCATCGGCCATCCCTGAGTCAGTCCTAAATCACTTGTTACTTTGATCTACATCAAATATTGTTACTTGTTTCATGCCATTGATGTGGGATACATTAAGGCCCTCCTGTGATGAGTCTTTTCCTATCAACTTCAACTCATTATCCAGGAATTAGACTTAGAAATTAGTTAGTACCTTGGAACTTGCAGGCCTCAATGGTAGGTTTCCTCGCTTTCGACAATGGTTTTACATTATCGACCCCTAATTGAGAGATTTCGTCGAGTGTTTGACCTCAGCTCATTGATTCACATTCATTGGATTGTACCAGAGTACCTTGGTAGTCATTGACATTAATGGTGATTTCCTTCGCACTTGTTAACAGTATACACTAATGACCGGTAATCAAGTGGTTTCTACCATGTTCAACTTCAACACATGTATTCACATGGTTAGATTCGTACTATAGAGTGATAGAGATGAAGACCCTAGATATTTTTATGACAGATCTAGGTTGCGTTGGAGTATATTCAATGTATTTTTTCATAGATCCACATTGTATGCCTGGTGGCTATGTTCAAATCTGAATCTTTAACACATAGATACACAATGTATTTTTGGTGGCTATGTTTAGATTTGAGTCATATTAGCATGGATCCATAGTGTATGTTTGGTGGCCATGACCTGTCTTACTTGACATGGATCTTCGCATGTCGGCATTTATGCTTTGAGTCATTTTTATTATGAGTATGGGAATGCCTACCTCAATGATGATATATTGCTGTACTATATTTCCCTGTTTGTTGGCAGGTTTCAGACCGACTGTTTCTTGTTCCCTACACACACTCGACAAAGTATTTCAGCTATCACTCTGTTCTAATTGTAGGCCGCGAACTTGTACAACCTACTTCCCTTGAAAATTATGTGTGATAAAATTTGGCTCCACAATGGATGGTATGCTCCCTGCAAGCTACCAAGAACAAGTAGTTCCATTCACCTTATTCATTGGGCTATGGAGTCAGGCTCAAAAAACATCTTGTTCAGGATTGAAGGCTGACAAGCACACTGTCCTAAAAACAAAAGAAAAATAGATGGGCTCCATCAGGAGCTTATTTGTACATTCCTAGAATAATTGATTTTTACAAAGCGTTATGTTAAATAAAAATTCCACCATAGCCATTCAAGAAACTCCCTAGCTACAAACTTGTTTACTCTGTCACTAATCAAATAAAAACAATGCAACTGCGACAGGAAAATGATTACGCTTTTCAACTCTCCTCCCAATGCTAAAGTCAGGATAAAGCTGATAGTCTCCAAGACATGAAGGAAATGAAACTCCATGTACTCCCTTACAGGTTCATAGAGAAAATGAAAAAACCCACTAGGATGGTGACAAAAAACATGCTCTGTCTTACAGTTTCTCACACATGGCTAAATGTCTCTGGAAAGCACGGGTGAGAGAATGGCGGATGCAGGTTGAATGATCCTAGGTGATGGTTTATCATTTGTAGGCTCTGGGTAGGATATGAAATGCACATTTGGTTGTCCCCCTTCTTCTTCCTGACCCTCCCAAGGATCAGAATCATAATCATCATAAACAGGAAACATGGGAAAGCTCTGCCCTTTGTCTTTTGTAGGCACAAAATGGCGGATTTCCACACAATGTTTTTCCTCAATGTATAAAGGAAAAGGCTCTTTGGTATGCTCTTGGAAATCCTCAAAATCTGAATCATATGATTCCATATGTATAGCCATAGGATCATGAATCATGTGACATAATCCTGGCTACTTTAGAAGACCAGGCTACTCCTCTATAAATGCCTCTTTGCTTGCAAATATAAAACCTTCCTGCTCCTTCAAAAAAAACTCTCGATCATCAACAACTATAGTCTCTTTTCCTTATTATTGTTCCATCTCTGATTAATAATCATTATCTTCTTGCTCAAAATCTAAAACATGCTAACAATCTTCTTCCTTAGGCACATGCAATTTTTCAAGATATGCTTGCATATGAACCTCCTTGCTAGGCCTGATGTTCTCTTCGAATTCTTCAACATATTCAAATAGTTATCTTAACGATGAATATTTCCTCTTTCTCAGGACAAGGACTAGCTCTGGATCCTGAGCCATGACATAGTACACCATTGCAGTAGTCTTCGTGGGTCTGATCTCCATAGTCATACTATGATAAACAATGTAAAACCTCTTGTTGAATAGAGCCAATGCTTCCTCTTCCCCTCTCCTGAAAGCATTAAAATAAAAAAAGTATTGATCAAGGGACTTGTTCTCACCCCAACACTTTAAAAATGCATGGCATAGCTCAATCCAGGAAACAACAGAATCATCTTCGAGATATCTAAACCACACAACAACATCTCTAGATAGGGATTGTGAGAACAACCTCATGGAAACATCATCATGAAAAATCTCAAACTGATCGACAAATATCTCAAAGCCCTCCAAATGTCTCTCATCTATAATATGATCATCTCCAGAAAACTGAGGAAGACACTCAAAGGAATAACAAGGATAAGGATGAAGGTCATGTGGCAACCTTAAAGTTTTAAACAAATTATTTCTAATTTTAATTTGAAAAGTAGTGGGATGATCATGAGGATTGACGAGTTGATGGTAAGGATAAGTAGGAATAATGGAGGGTAACAAGATTTGATAAGAGTGTGAATTATTTTCAAGCTCCTCAGAGCTACAAGGGTGATCAATTTCAAGAGTAGATGCAATATAGATCTCACTTTTATGAATAGGTAGAGGTGAAGACATGAGATTGGTATCTACAACACAAGAAGAGGGCATGTTTTCTTTTTCCAAGTATGGATAAATAAAGGAAGGCCTATTATCATCTGAATAGACAAAGAAAAGGATAATCCTCTTTATATGTAAAGGGAAAGATAGAAATGAGCTGATAAACAAGAACAATATTTCATGAATAAATATCATAAACTAATACCTGGTCTTCCCCTTCGGTATGGTCATCTTTCTGTCAACAGGATCCTCCCTAGTGGAGTCTTCAATAGTGGAGTCTCTAGGTGTAAGTTGCAATCTTCAATGGTTATGATGTCTGGTGCACCTTCAAAATCAAAAGCTCATTGTCATTCTTACCCAGGGAAATGTCTTCAATTGTTTCCCTGGCAGCGGGGCCAATAATTTTAGCACTGAGAGTCACCCTCAGATTGCGGGAAGATAAACCCAGTACCCATAAGATTTTTTGGTGGATGTTGGTTTTATATGAGTGGAGGTCAATGGACAAAACTCAATATATGAGTGATTTTCAACACATAACTGGACAAGAAATGCACAGGAAAGTGAGGGCCACAACTAACTTCAGTCAGTGAATTGAGTTTAAGTGTGAGAAGAGGGAAGATTTAGTAAGAAAGGTGGACAAGACTGCTATGGACATCAGGCCTTCAAGCATATTGGAGAAGAAAAACTCAGACTCAAGATCACTCTTAAGCTCAAGCTTCAGACACTGAAATATGTCCAAACAACACAATCACAACAACACAATGATCAAACCTACATAACAATGCAGACACAACAACTCAACTGGATCCACCATGCCCAATCCATTCATTGTAAGAGGGGAAAAGATAACAAGGAATCCGACTAAATCTAGTTGCGATACTACTACAATCAAACCTACATTACAACAACATAACAATCCTTGACTGGATCCTCCATGCCTGAGTGTTTTATCATAGTTTTTACAAAGAGATGAAAAGAGGCTGACTTCTATTAATCTAAAAGTCTCAAATCCGATACATAACCAGAGAACATTTCTGGCATCAAAAAATTACAAAATAGGGAGCTCTGCTCAACCAGTTGACTTCCTTAACAAAATATCAAAACTATCTCTTTATACTCAGATCAGTCCCTGACTATGAGGAGTGTGATCTCATCACTACATTCAAAGCATTGTGTCTGAGCAGTCTTTTATTAAACTATGCATGTATGCCTTTGTTAGACATGAGCTCATATCGGTATGGATCTACAGGAAAATATGACCATAGGGGTACCGTGGATGATGGGTCAGTCCCCACAGTCCGACCCTTCATGCCTTCTAATTACTGAGTGAGTCTAGGTTCCAACCACCGGTCCTTTCATTTATTAACTGAATCCTTGAGATCGGGATGAGGCTTAGTGCCTAGGGGATGGACGTCTGATGCTCTCGAATAAGACAGTATATGAGCATGTGATTGCAGGGCCGTCAAAATAGGTTTGACTCACACCACTTTTGGGCCCACAATCCACCACCTTCTACCACATATCACTTTCTCCAAACCATGGTTTCAATTGCAGGAATGTTCAATAATTTTATCGATCGAGCAAGTTGCATCCCCGTAATGAAGCATGATCGTTGATCTAGATGTGGTCTGAGATATAGGTGCACCTGCTAGATTTAGCGCTACTACCAAGCTTAAACACCCACCAACTTTAGAATCAGCCAAAATATGCCTCAAAGGAGGGGGACGCTACTCTTGATGTTTAACAATAACACCTCCCAGAGGATGAACTATCGGTTCTATGTTTACGTGTCATGAAAGAGAAGTGACATGTTATGCTAAGAAAGAAGTGAATGATATGCCCATGAATACCTGGACTAAGTTCCATGTGTCACTTCCGAATAGGTTCCAGGTGTCATGACCGACGAGTGCACCAGATGTCCATACTGATAACTACCACATATTCTCTTAAATAGATGGTTGAGATCTCCTTCAGTTCTCCAGACTCCGGGAAAAAAAAATATAAAACCTCATCCTCTTCCATGCGCTTTTACCTGGAGCTAAGGATCTGGCGATGCATGGCTCCTGGATCAATGGCTAATATCCCTTTGGGTCTCCAGGCTCTGGGAAAATAAAAACTTAAATATTTGTTTTTACCTTTCACTTTCCTTCGAAGCCCTAGATCTAGCACCACATGTCCATTTGAATCGGATGATTGAGACTTAATCCAGGCCTTTAGGCTTTGGTTGTTTCATGTCTTCGATACATTGGGAGGCACTACTGGTAAGATCAATGACTCCCTATTGATTTTGATATCAATGGTCAAAGATTTATTTGGGAGTTTGAGCTTCATCTCTTCGGAAGTTTTATGCATTTCTCACTTTGAAACTCTCGAAGCTCATTTCCTTGAATTCTTGGATAAGCTACCATCTATCCCCCTCAAGATTAGATGGCTCATGCTCACTTCGGGTTTCGGGACTTTAGACCTTTGAAAAAAAACTTTAACAATATTTTGAACACTCTATTCCTACGAACCACCGATATGATATTCTCAGGAATGTCCGTCGTTGAAGTTGATCTCGTCTGTTGCTTGCATTTCGAGCCTAAAATGGACTGCTTTGAATGTTGCACTTTGACATTCTTTTGCGGGCTGTGAAATTGGACAACCTTCTTCCATTGACAACTATATGTTATAACATGACCTTTTTATCTTATTCCAATGTGGTCCAAATATGTGCAGTTCTGTCAAACAATTATGTGACTTCCTTGGCTTCCCTTTCCATTTCATCTATCTAGAATGTTTTTTTTTTTTTCTCACTGTGTCTTTTCAGTTTTCTATGTTATGGTGTGTGGTACTATATGAATTGATAACTTCTATAGATTTTTATGGACTTATATGATTTTTTCCATGATCTCTTCTATTTGTGCTTCTGCGACACATACCACATATTCCCCCCATCTTGGGCCTTGTCCTCCATGAAATTAACATCATCTCATTTCAAGGTGATGACTGGACCCTCCTTGGTGTACTTCATCCTTTTTCATGTCTCTTCCATTTGCGTTGTGTTTATTTTATCTATGAGGGCTATGCCCCACTCGTCGTCGCATGTTCCCCCTCCTCTCCATCATAATATGTGTCTTCCTTCCTGGCATCCTTCTAAATGTATGCCCTGCACCGTTGTTTTCCTCCTTGGCCTCTTTTTCATTTCGCTGCTTCTTGAGACTTGAGTGCATGCCCCAACCTTCCTAGGGTTAGAAGCTGGGATATTTGTATTTGTTGAAGGACCTGCTTCCATTTTCCACTTAGTTTTTTATGATGTAATTGTTGTTGTCTTTGTTGGTGGTTTGGATACTTATATATTCCATTGCACAAGCCAGTCTTTGATTATCCAATCAATCTCTTCCCTTGTGACCTAGTATTGTATCTTTGACCATTCCTTCTTTGGATCTATTGTGGCCTAGATCTAGATATGGTGTCTGGATTCCTTAATCCTTTCTATCCCTTCTGATTCCTATACCACTTCGACTAGAATGCACCACACATTGGTTGTGTATTATTGTATCTCTTCCTGTAGCATAGCAAACACTGTGTTATTCTCCTGCTGATTTTTGTTGTCCTTGGCCTACAAGACGGATTTGTACATGGTTTCGTAGCACTTCCCTTTTCTATCCAGAAAGGATAATAAATTTAGCTCCTACCATCCTGACAAGGCTATGAGTATATTTAACCAAGAATAATGGAATTCAGTTCCATTATCCTATGTGTCTTTGCAGTTGATCAAGAATTGGTTCTGGAAGTAAGGCACCTAACTTAACATTATCCCCTTAGTGCACTGCGTCACGACTGAGATGACTCCCTCTAGAGCCTCTTAGTTTCTGCACTTTCTTAGTAGCTTGGAAGCCACGATCTTGTTGGTGAACCTTATCACATCTTCATTGATGTCTCTATGAATTGTGCCCCTATTCCGTCTACTGGTACCAAACTATGCCTTGACTATCTTGTTGATGTCCTTCTCGTGTGCTTTTTTGTGCAAGTATTCCTCTGGTTGCACACCCATTATGGGTAATCCTATAATTTTTATTATCAATTCCACATTAAGTTGTACTAGCCTATCCATCCAAAGAATTCCACCATGTACCCGGGCTAGATTTTTTTTTACATAGAGCCCAACATTTATACTACACCCAAAGTGTGGTATGTCTAGGAGGTTCATGACCTTGGAGTTGTAGAGCCCTATTAACCATAGCATGGGCTCCATGATTGGTTTTCCCAGGGGTCCAATTTCCCCTGTGTTCACCAAGTAGGTTTCCTCATCCATGTCTGGGAATTTTTTTATGTCACGCACATCGTGGTATGAGTACCTTAGTTTAGGCACTTTCCCAAGCATGTCCTCCATGGTCACCACTATGTCTGGGAGGTAGGGAAGTGTAATTTTTGTGGTGTTTTGCGCCTTCCTTTTCTACCCTATGACAGATGGGTATGCCTCCATTACTTCTATGTCATATTCTCCCCCCTTGTATTTCAGCTGGTTTGTGATGTTCATGAACAACACCTCCTCATCGTTGCACCCCTATTTTTGACCCTTCATTTTGTCGAGTTTAGATGGTGTTTTAGGATTAGCGTTTGTAATACCATTCCGAGTCTCACATATCTACCCTACTTCCCCTTGTGTTGTTGTCGATGTTTCCTCTTCAACCTTCATTGGGTTGAGTGACTCTGTCTCTAAATTCGTAACACCTTTAAGCTTGATGATGTTCTTGGGCTCCACCATCCTTTCCTTCCTCCTTTGTCCCCATCAAGTAACCCATACGTATTGTCCTCGTTCACCAAAATTTGGTGGGGTCATGTTGTATGTGGTTTGAACACTTTCTCTCTTATTCACACAATTACACGTAGGGAACACATTTCTATCTCAATCTATGCTAAACAATCACCAAGTGTTGCGCTAACCCATGCTTTGGGCACTTTATAGATCCGGTCATAACTATTTTTCACTTTTTCCATGGATTTGCGTCTAGTCCAATTTTCCTTGCATGTTGTATTTATATGTTGCATGAGTTGTTGTGCATGAATTTTTTACACTTTCTTGTTGTTCAACCAACTTCTGTCTCTTTTTTTATTTTTCTTCTTTTTCTATTTTTGTATTCCTTTTTCTTATTTTCTCCTTTTTATTTTATTTTTATAAGTTTTTCTCCCTAATATATACTATAGTACACTATATACATGACTTTCTTATTATGCTACAATTACTAAGAGTTAGTGGGTTGACTTTCCTTGTATAGTTTCAGTCAACTACCATTCACCATCCCTTTAAGTTATGTTCCTCCCAAGTCCTTTAGCTGCATAGATCATCCATCTATGATAGTCTTTACTTCATATGGCCCTAGCCAATGCATTCTAAACTTACTAGGGTGTTGCAAAAAATTGTTGTCATAGAGAAGAACTAGGTCTCCCTCCTTAAAGATCTTCTTTTTAATGTCTTTGTTATGCCAGGATTTTTCCTATTCTTTCTGTATCTCTTGGTGAAATCCTGCCAAGACCCTATCTTCTTCCATTTCCATTAGTTCACTTAACCTCTCTTGTACTGTGCCTCTTTTTGTCATATTGGTAATTATTGCTACGCACAAACTCATTACTAGAAATTCTAATGGCGTCGTTGCTTCCTGTACATACACCAATTTGAATGGTGTCTATCCTGTGAACTTCTTTCATTTGGTCCTATATGTCCATAATACTACTAGAATTTTCAAATCCCAATCATCCCTGTTAACATTGCAAATCTTAGTCAAAGTATTTTCCAAAATCTTGTTGAAAGTTTCTACTATCCCATTTTCCTTAGGATGATATGTTGTACTCTTCTGGTGATAGACTTCAAACTCCTCAGTCATAGCCTTGATGTTACTATAATTAAAATGGGTGCCTTGGTCACTCATCAAAATCCTGGGACATCCAAATCTTGTGATCACCTACTCAAATAAGAAGTGAATTATTGTCTCTATGATGCAATCTTTGATTGGTGTTGCTTCTGCCCATCTAGTTAAGTATTTGGTCATAGTAATGATATATCTAGCTCATGATCTTCTTGTTGGTGGATTAATAGGTCCAACAAAATCTATTTCCCATTTTTCAAATACCTGCAGAGTTATTTGTGGTATTAGGGGCATCCCATCCCTCCTGTTGGGTTTTCCTGTTGGCATGTTTTATAGACAATGTGTGCTTTTCATTGATGACAAGATCAGAGTGTGCATCGATGGAAAAACATGAACAAAGTAAGCTAAGGAGGATTAGCATAGAGTCCCACGCAGTGCATAGGTGTGTACTAGGGATGAGGTTAACTCATTGCCAAAGATCAAGAGAGATAGCATACTCAGGATCTCAAGAGGATCAAAGGTCGAGGCCTTTGACACTTAGAAACTCTTCTAAGTAAGGAGGATGTGTAAGCTCGAGAAGAGAAGTGACATTGATCGTTGGATCCCATTCAAAATTCCCGATGACCCTCAGATCTGAATCTAGACAGGAGGAGCGCAAAGATGGAGGACATATCTCTGGCGTTATATATGAGCATAGGGTCTAACCATCATTGGATCAGGAAGAACCTGTAAATTATTTAAAGTGTAATATAGAAGCGGTGGTGAAACTCCATTTCAGAGTTTTGGCTATCGGGGTTTTGGATACCGAAAGTTGGAGTGTCGAAACACTTTGCAACAAGAATGCCAAAATCGCAATATGATCTGAGCCGTTGAATCAAGATCAGATCTGGACCGTTGAATCATAGGACACGTGGTGAAATATCATCATGTCGCTGATTGGAAAGTCAAAGGAACGGGGTTCCCTAACCTCTCAAATTCATGATATACGAAATCGCGAAACTATCTTAGCCATCAGATCGAGGTTTGTTCTAGACCATTGATCCAACTCCATCTCAGAGTCTCACCTATCATGACTTGGAGTGATGAGAACATCCATCATAGGAATCATGAGATACAAACTCACGATAAGATCTGGACTGTCAATACACCAAGATTCATGACCGTTGATCCGAATCCATTTCGGAGTTTCGCGAATCGCGACTTGGAGAGGCAAGAAACATAACCACAGGAGTTACGAAATGCTGAAACATGAAATTGCGAAATACTTTAGGCTTGTGGTCTCATCTGATGGTCACACCATCTAAGAGCTGAAGAGAAGAGTACATGCAGACAAGCTCCTTTTCGGTGTTTCAAGGATAGCGACTTGGAAAGTCGAGAAACTTCACAATGGAATTAACGAAAAGGCAAAATGAGAAATCATGAAAAACATGTTATGAACAAGCACTTGGTCATGGGAATGGTCATATAAAGGAAGGATCTAGTGCAAAAAATCTCTGTTTCGGAGTTTCAGAGATCGCGACATGGAGACTCAAGATGTATCATCGCAAAATCTCCGAGTTGCGAAAGTGCGAAACGGGTAAATAACATAAGAACCCATCAGAGTTAATCCAACGCTGGAGGTGAACATGAGAATTATCGGAGGGCTAATGTTGATCCTCACAGTGTAACTGCTAGAAACCATTGATGGTTTCTACTATAGGATGCAAAGAGACTTCTATGTGATTTCCAGAGGAGCTGAAGAGTTACAAGGAATCTGCCAGTGGAATGAAGACGATTCATGGAGAAAATGGACAGCTGGATGAGGGTTGGAGCTCGTAACTGAAACAAAAAGGATGAGCTCGACTGTAACAGAGAATATAAAGACTCTCAACTGCCAGAGAGAAAAAGGAATCTCAACATAACACCTAGTGACAATAGACATAGGGGTTGAACTGCTAGAGAAGCTGAAGAGTCGCGATGATGATCAGGTAGAGCACTTGAGATGTGAAGGAGATTGGCACGGTATGAGAATGAAAAGGAATGGAAAATATTGCATGCACAAGGTGCACATAAGCTATAAATACACGGTATAGAGAAGAGATGTGGTTGGGGCTGTTGCTGCTAGAGTTGTTGTGGATGTTGTTGTTGAAGGTGATTCATGCATGAAGAAGGAGCAGAGTGCAGCAGCTGAATAGAAAAGAAGAAAAACTATGCAGTGAATGGACATGGCACATAGAGCATAAAAAGAAGAAGAACAGAATGGGTAGCGGATGCATGTTGGAAGACTGTGAGGAAGTCTAAGTAGCAAAATCTTGTAGAACAGTGATGAGACTGGTAAGTTGTTATTGAACACTATATCACTATTATAGGTTTCAGTATTTCATATTCATAATCCAGGGTGGTTAGGAGGTGCTAGGGAGGACTGGTGTCCTCAGAGGTTCAAGTGGGGGCTTGAACACAGGGAGTTGGTGCTTCCTTCTAGTTGGTGCTAGAGATACCAGGGAGTTGGTGCTTCCTTCTAGTTGGTGCTAGAGAAACTAGGGAGTTGATGCTTCCTTCTAGTGGGTGCTAGAGAAAAACAAAGAGTTGGTGCTCTCAACAAGTTGTAGCTTTCAAAACAGATGTTGTAGCCTTACAATGAGTTGGTGCTCATATGTATGATAATGTAAAGAATGTAAATAATACTTATCATATAAAGAAGAAGAGTTTTTTTACCCTATATGGGTTTCTTTGGGAAATATCTATCTCTGTGTTTCTCATATATGCGACTGATGTTGAATGTGCCATTGTTTATTTCCCTACATTATTGTGATCATCATTGAGTGCCTTATAAATATTTTAAAAGAAGCATAATTGTTTAAGCATGGTAACAACTATTTCACCCCCCCTCTTAGTTGTACAACATTTGGGATCAAAGCGAGCCCCTTTTATCTAAGGGTAGATCCTAGAGCTTAAACATGTCAAGCCATGAAGGAAATTCAACCAATAAGGCCCCTATGTTCAATGGAAGAAACTTTGTCTTTTGGAAAGTTAGAATGAGAACCTACATAATGTTGTTAGGTGCAGATGTCTAGGATGTGGTAGATAATGGTTATGTAAAGCCAATTGTGCTAGCTAATAAGGATGACAAACTAGAATTTAGCTTCAACGCTAAGGGTATGAATGCTATCTTGAGTGGGCTTGTAGAAGTATAATTCGTAAAAGTTATGCACCTAGGAACTGCCAAAGAAATGTGGGACAAACTCATTAGCATCTATGAGGGTAATGAGAAGGTAAAGGATGTAAAGCTTCAAACCTACAGAATACAGTTTGAACAACTGAAGATGAAGGAAGATGAAACTGTTGGAAAATACTTTCTGAGAGTAGAAGAAATGGTAAATGCAATGAAGGCACTTGGTGAAACAATTGATGAACCTTATTTAGTTCAGAAAATCTTGAGATCTCTCCCAGATAGGTTCAACCTGAAGATCTCTGCTATAGAAGAACTTAATGATGTAAAAAACTTGGAGTTTGATCACTACTAGAAACATTGACTACATACGAAATGAGAATAGTTAAAGATAAACCTACCTCCAGAGAAGCATCATTTAAAGCAGACAGGAATGAGGATTCTGAGCTCGATGAAATTGAAACAAAATTTGTGAAGAGACTGAAGAAGGGATAAGGAAAATACAATGGTAAACTTCCTTTCAAATGTTTCAATTGTGGTAGGATAGGTCATTTTGCAAATAATGTCCCCACAAAGGAAAGGATCAGACATGTGATGATGAGGAGAAGTACAAACACAAATATTTCTTTAAAGAGAAAAACTTTAAGAAGAAAAGTCTGTGCGTAAACAATGATGATGATCCTTCAGATGATGAAGAAAATGACTCCTCTATTGAAGATAAACTAAATGACTTCATACTTATGGACAAAGAGGATTATGATAATAAAAGCACAGGGAGTGATGAATAAGAAGTTGTGGTTGACATGGAAGGAGAACTGATCAGTGCACTGGAAGAGATTGATAGACTAAGAATCAAGAACATAAAGAAAAGACAATTGTTGATACAGTTCAAGAAAGACAATAAACAACCTGATGAAGACCTTTTCCTACTAAAGGTAGAATTGGAAGAGGCAAAGAAAATCGAAGAGATTCTGAAACAACAACTATCAGAAAAGAAGGCAAGATGTGAAGCATTAGAACAGGAAGTAGTGAAAATGAGGAAAGAAATGGAGAACTTTCAAGCCTTGTATAATCAAAATTTGTCAAGTATCAAAGACTCAGAAGGATTGGCCACCATTCTGAATCAACAAAGGAATCCAAAGATGAAAACTGGCTTGGGGTATGAAGAGGGATCATGTAGTGGTAAGCTAGGAAATGAAGAACCCATCAAGTTTGTCAAAAGTACAACTAATGACAATAACAATCCTGCAGAAATAAAGGAAGACAATCATCCACCCAGGTCGAGTAAGGTAAAAGATGCCAGATTTGAATCTGTAGAACAAAGAAGTAATGTGCTCACTGCTGAACGACGTCATCAACCTGGAAGAAATCAATTTGCTCAAAGAAGACAACCATTTTCTAGGTACAAAGAATTTTTCTATGGCTATTGCTTCTATTGTGCTAACTTTGGTCACAAAGTTGTAAATTGTTCCTTAAGACTTAGACATGAGCAATTAAGATTTCAAAGGAATAAATACTTGCCAAAACAAAGAATGATGCAGAAAAGTAACAAACCTTCACTGATTGCCAATTGCCAAATTAAGTCCAGGGACATGCAACTAAAGAGGTCAAGAAATAATCAACAGTCAATGAGTAGAAAACATTGCACCAATAAGTTTGACCTGTTGAACAATGAGATTGAATTCTACATCTGTTATAACTATGGACACAAATCTATTGACTGTCATTTAAGGGAATATGAACCAGATTCAAAATCTCCTACTGAAAATGTCAAGTTTTGGAAGAAGAAGGAAAGTGACAAGTGTGGATTAGTGTTGTCCGCTCAAAGAAAAATGAACCCTTGGTATATAGATAGTGGATGCTCCAAACACATGATGGGAGACAAAGGAAAGTTTCTATCTCTAAGTGAAAGAAAATCAGGAAACATAACCTTTGGAAATGATGCTCCAGGGAAATAAAGGGAAAAGGGATGGTGAGCTTAAGTAATGGAAAAGGAAAAGCCCAAGATGTTCTTATTGTGGATGGGCTGAAACATAATCTGCTTAGTATAAGTCAAATGTGTGACAAGGGATGCAAAGTGTTGTTCACATCCAAGGACTGTAAGATAAAGTCTGTAAACTCAGGACAAGTGGTGGCCAAAGGCATAAGGACAAAAAATAATGTATATGTGCTGAAATAAAATAGAGAAGAATGTCATTTAAGAAAACATGATGAAAGTTGGTTATGGCATAGGAGACTTGGACATCTAAAATTCGACCACTTAATCAAACTCAAAAACCTCGAGGCAGTAAAAGATATTTTGAGAATATCAAAGCCCCAAGATTCAATGTGTAAACCTTGTCAAGTAGGGAAGCAAAACAGGACACAGTTTAAGTCCAAGAGCTTTACTTCAACAGAAAAACCACTCCAACTAGTTCATATGGATTTATGTGGACCATCAAGATAGGAAGGCACAGGGAAAGAAAACTACTTCATGTTGATTATCGATGATTACTCGAGACTTACTTGGGTTGCCTTTCTTAAAGAAAAAGCTGAAGCATTTGAGAAGTTTAAAATATTTAAGGCTTTAACAGAGACTCAAAGAGGCAAGAGGTTAAAGGCAGTATGATCAGATCGGGGAGGAGATTTTATGTCAAGAGACTTCAAGGAATTCTGTGATGAACATGGGATCAAGAGAGAATACACAATCCCAAGAACTCCACAACAAAATGGAGTTGTTGAGAGGCAAAACATAACAGTGCAGGAAATG
>ML777533.1:529597-567355 GCA_009831015.1 Picea engelmannii | reverse complement strand
CAATACACACAACAGTCCATGTGCTTAACAAATCCCACCTCAGACCACAAAGTGACAAGACACCTTATGAATTATGGTTTGGAAGACCTGCCTCAATCAAACACTTCAGAGTCTTTGGGAGTAAATGCTACATAAAGAATAATTATGAGAACCTCGACAAATATGATGAAAGGGATGATGAAGGTATCTTCTTAGGGTATTCTACAAATAGTAAAGGATACAGATGCTATAATAAGAGGCTACATAAAATGGTTGACTGTATTGATGTAAAAATTGATGAAGGAATCCCAGCAAGAGAGGTGCATAGTAATGAGTCTTCTACAGAAGACACAACTAAAGCTGAAGATGAATAGGTCCAAGAATCAGAAAATAAAGACTCTGAATTAGATGAAGACTCGGACACTCAGATAGACTCAAATCAACAGTCAACTACAAATTCCTCCTCTAGAATCATTCAAAAGAATCATCCTGCAAGTCATATAATTGGAGAAAAAGAAAAAAGTGTACAAACCAAGAGAAAGCTAATAAAAAACACCAAACAATCTCATATATCCTTCATATCCATGATGGAACCCAAGAATTTTAATGAAGCCAGCAAAGATGACCACTGGGTTAAAGCAATGAATGAAGAACTTGACCAGATTGAGAAAAACAATACGTGGGAGATGGTTCAAAGACCTGAAGGTAAAAACATCATTGGCTCCAAATGGATATTTAAGAATAAGTTGAATGAGCAAGGACAAGTTATCAGGAACAAAGCAAGGTTAGTCTGTAAAGGCTATGCTCAGATAGAAGGATTGGATTTTGATGAAACATCTGTGCCCATAGAAAGATTAGAAGCAAGGATGTAAAGGTTTCAAGAAAAATATCTAAGATAAATGTTAAAAAGGTTTCAAATGGAATATTCTAAACCTGTGGGTACACCTATGATAACTTGATGTAAATTAAGCAAGGATGATGATTCACCTAATGTTGATCAAAGGTCATATTGATCAATGATAGGCAGCCTATTGTACATCACGACATCTCGCCAAGACATAATGCATGTTGTAGGAATGGTAGGAAGATATCAAGCTGCACCTAAATAGAGTCATTTGCAAGTTGTCAAAAGGATATTCAGGTATTTGAAAGAAACAATGACTTATGGTATGTGGTATCCCATAAATCAAAATCTTCAGCTGACTACTTATTTAGATGCAGATTGGGAAAACTGTGTTGATGAGAGAAAAAGCACCAGTGGAGGAGAATTCTTCATGGGTGACTCCTTAGTAGCCTGGCTTAGTAAAAAGTAAGGTTCCATTTCTTTATCAACCACAGAGGTAGAGTACATTTCTTCTACTACCTGTTGCACTTAGGTATTATGGATGATTCATACACTTGTAGACTTGGAGGTAAAATACACTGCACCGATCCCAATTCATTGTGATAACACTAGTGCCATCAATGTGTCTAAAAATCCTGTCTTCCACTCCAAGACCAAGAATATTCCCTTAAAATATCATTTTCTGAGAGAGCAGGTCACCAATCAGATTGTTCAGGTCCATTACATTCCCACTACAAAAAAATTTGCAGACATCTTTACTAAACCCCCAGCCAAGACACCATTTGAATATATCAGATAGAAGTTGTGTGTCATCCCACCTCACATCTAAGAGAGTCCATCCTATTAGAGGGAGTCTTTTATTGGTTGCATATCTGATACCTCCTAAAATTAATGCAACAACTCAGGGGGAGCATGTGTTCTTTGACATTGATGTCAAAGGGGGAGAAAATAATAGGGGTGCCTTTGTTGCCATCAATGCCAAAGGGGGAAATTGTTGGCATGTTTTACAGACAGTGTGTTCTTTTCATTGATGGCAAGATCAGAGTGTGCATCGATGGAAAAATAGGAACAATGTAAGCTAAGGAGGATTAGCGTAGAGTCACACGTAGTGCGTAGGTGTGCACCAGAGACGAGGTTACCTCATTGCCAGAGATCAAGATAGATAGTGTACTCAGGATCTCAGGTGGATCAAAGGTCGAGGCCTTTGACACTTAGAAATTCTTCTAAGTAAGGAGGATGCGTAAGCTCGAGCTGAGAAGAGACATTGATCGTTGGATCCCATTCAAAATTCTCGATGACCATCAGATCTGAATCCAGACAGGAGGAGTGAAAAGATGGAGGACAGATCTATGGTGTTAGATTTGAGCGTAGGGTCTGACCATCATTGGATCAGGAAGAACCTACACATTATTTAAAGTGAAATATTGAAGCGTTGGTCCAACTCCATTTCGAAGTTTTGTCTATCGGGGTTTCGAATACCGGAAGTTGGAGTGTCGAAACACTTTGCAACAAAAATGCCAAAATCGCAATATGTGAAATTGCGATATGATATAAGTCATTGAATCAATATCATATATGGACCGTCAAATCATAGGACACATGGAGAAATATTGTCATGTCGTTGATTGGAAAGTCAAAGGAACAGGGTTCACTAACCTCTCGAATTTGTGATATGCTAAATTGCGAAACTATCTTAGCCGTCAGATCGAGGTTTGTTATAGACCATTGATCTAGCTCCATCTCAGAGTCTCACATATCATGACTTGGAGTGACGAGAACCTCCATCACAGGAATCATGAGATGCGAACTCATGATAAGATCTGGACCATCAATACACCAAGATTATGGACCGTTGATCCGACTCCATTTCGGAGTTTCGCGAATCACGACTTGGAGAGGCAAGAAACATAACCACAGGAGTTCCAAAATGAAAAAACGTGAAATTGTGAAATAATTTAGGCTTATGGTCTCAGCCAGTGGTCACACCATCGAAGAGATGAAGAGAAGAGTATGTGCAGACAAGCTCCTTTTCGGCGTTTCGGGGATTGCAACTTGGAAAGTCAAGAAACTTCACAACGGAATTAACGAAAAGGTGAAATGCAAAATCGTGAAAAGCATGTTATGAACAAGTGCTTGGTCATGTCCATGGGTATATAAATGAAGTCACTAGCATAGAAAATATCCTTTTCATAGTTTCGGAGATCATGACATGGAGACTCAAGATGTCTCATCGCAGAATCTCCGAATTGCAAAAGTGTGAAATGGGTAAATAACGCAAGAACCCATCAGAGTTAATCCAATGATGGAGGTGAACATGAGCACGATCGGAGGGATAATTTTGATCCTCATAGTGAAACTACTAGAAACCATTGATGGTTTCTACTAGAGGATGCGAAGAGACTTCTATGTGATTTCTAGAGGAGATGAAGAGTTACAAGGAATCTGCCAGTGGAATGAAGATGATTCATGGAGGAAATTGACAGCTGGATGAGGGTTGGATCTCATAACTGAAATAGAAAGGATGAGCTCAACTGTAACAGAGAAGACGAAGAGTCTCAACTGCCAGAGAGAAAAAGGAATCTCAGCATAACACCTAGTGATGATAGACATAGGGGTTGAACTGCCAGAGAAGCTGAAGAGTCACTATGATGATCAGGCAGAGCACTTGAGATGTGGAGGAGATTGGCATAGTATGAGAATGTAGAGGAATGGAAAATATTGCAGGCAAAAGGTGCATAGAAGCTATAAATACATGGTACAGAGAAGAGATGTGGTTGGGGCTATTGCTGCTGGAGTTGTTGTGGATGTTGTTGTTGAAGATGATTCATGCATGAAGAAGGAGCAGAGTGCAGCAGCTGAATAGAACATAAGAATAACTGTGTATTGAATGGACATGGCACACAGAGCATAAAAAGAAGAAGAACTGAATGGGCAGTGGATGCATGCTGGAAGACAGTGAGGAAGTCTGAGTAGCAAAATCTTGTAGAACAGTGATGAGACTGGTAAGTTGTTATTGAACACTATATCACTGTAATAGGTTTTAGTATTTCATATTCATAATCCAGGGTGGTTGGGATGTGCTAGGGAGGACTGGTGTCCTCAGAGATTCAAGTGGGGGATTGAACACAGGGAGTTGGTGCTTCCTTCTAGTTGGTGCTAGAGATACCAGGGAGTTGGTGCTTCCTTCTAGTGGGTGCTAGAGAAAAACAGAGAGTTGATGCTCTCAGCAAGTTGCACCTTGCAAAACAGAGGTTGTAGCCTCACAATGAGTTGGTGATCATATGTATGATAATGTAAAGAATGTAAATAATACTTATCATATAAAGAAGAAGAGGTTTTTACCCTGTATGGGTTTCCTTGGGAAATACTTGTTTCTGTGCTTCGCATATATGTGACTGATGTTGAATGTGCCATTGTTTATTTCCCTACATTATTGTGATCATCATTGAGTTCCTTATAAATATTTTAAAAGAATCATAATTGTTTAAGCATCGTAACAATTGATTCACCCCCCCTCTCAGTTGTCCAACATTTCCAACCCTCTGACAGAAATAACAGTTCTTGCAATATTCCTTGGCATATTTATGAACCGTTGGCCACCATAAAACTATGTGCAATATCTTCTGCACAGTAGGTTTTCTTTCATATTTTCCTCAAACTATACCTTCACAAGCCTCTTCTAAAACCCGGTTCATTCATGTTCCAATACACACCTTCTCAAAAAAAAATCTCCACCCATTTTGTATAAGTGACCTACAATGAGTTGATAGTATGCATCTCTGACTACCATATTTTTCTTTTGCGTAGTACTAAACTCATGTGGCACAACTCCTGTACTTAAGAATTCAATGACATAAATGAAGTAGTCATCAACTACCTGTATTGAAAATAAATGTTCATCAGGGAAGTTTTATTCCAAGTTAGTAGGTTCTTCTCCATTGGTTACCCTTCACAAGTGATTCGGTCCTTCATTCAACTTCCCTAGTTTGACTATTACTTAACTCTGATCATGGGATCTTGTCCTACCATTTTGAACTATGTTGAACTATTACCTCTGCGCGGTGAAGATAATTGACTCTTACTTCCTAAACTTTCTCACCCAGTTGATTGTCCTTGATTGGACCCCTATCCTATTGGTCATGTTCCACTAAAATTTGGTTGTCTAAATGTTGGTGTTCTTTCAAGTGTATCAGTTGCACATGGGGTTGTAGGTTCCACAATGATGATGATATGGACTAGAGTTCTTCCTTTTGTTCTTGACCTTGAACCTCTTGTTTTTATTTTGTATGTTGCACACAGGATTTCTTCAATATGCTCCACATCCTGGAGATCCTCTACCTCTTCTTCATCACTTTCCAATCCCTCTCTATCGACTATTTACCTCTTCTTGTTATTCATGTTATTAAGGTATTTCATTTCACATATTTACATATTTTTCCATTATCTTCTTTATCTGGTCCTTTTCCATCATCATTGGGTCCATGGCCTCCTTGTTCTTCCCCTTATCTGTCTCCTTGTCCATCTCTCAACCTCCTGTCAGTGCTTCCACCTATTGGCCCTTGACCAAGTTTTGGGGAAACATTGGTCAGTTTTGGAGGTTTTGGCCCACTTTTGGACTTCAACACGCTGGTCGAAGTAGGGGTGCCCAGACGGAGTTGAGATCACACATCTCACCTATTTTGAGGGTTATGTAGACCTAGTAAGGGGTCCTCTAGGGTTTTGTAATGGGTTTATGAGATGTCAACCCATGGGTTTTCCCCATGTTTAGGCCTTATTGTAAGATTTTGTAAAGTATAAATAAATAGGAATGTATTGTAGAAGGCATGGTTAAATTATTTTTCTGTGAAAAGGAATGTATGTGGTCGAGGCTTTGTGCTTAACTATGATTTTGTAGAAAGTGATAAGTGTCGTGATAAGATATCTTGGATTTGTGCATTTGAACTATTTTTGGAAGGTAAAGAAGGAGGATCTAGTGCTTAGTGTGAAGATCTCCTATCTTGTGCAAAGTTTGACTCTATGGCTTAGTGCACATGAGTTACTGGATGTAAGATCTTGGCGAATAATAAAGAGGCAAAGATGTTTGTGGACGTCTCCCCACCCTGGGGTGAACAACATATATCTGGTGTCTCATGGTTTTCTTTGTGTAGTGTTATTTTTGTTATGCATTTGATTATTGCTTTGATTATGATGTGTAATGAATATATATTTGTTTCTTAAGTACTTTTGAATGCCAGAATTAACTCACAGTGCTAAGTTCTAAGTGATCAGGGTACATAATCAGTTGTTGTTACTACACTTATCTATCTTTGATTATGCTCTGTGATGTTAGTGAGGTTAATAAACTAATGCATGTTCACTTCCTAAGAGTTAACATAATATTCTATGAAGTGCTCTTATCATAGGTCTGTGTCCCATCCTGGTTACAGACACCTGCATCCTGTAACCCCCCATGCTTCTACCTTAGGTGAGACTTCGCTTGCTTTGTAGGTGTTTCCGAAATGGAAGGTAGTCGGGGTTTTGTTGGTGTGCTATTAAGCATTGAACCATGGGTCTTCCCCTATGCCAATAAATGGATCCGTTGTCGGGACTTGAAACTATGATTGTTGGGAACTAAAGTAAAGAAAAAGAAAATCTCTGTGCGTAGGTATGTTACTGAAGTGCGTGGTACTCTAATTGACTTGCAAAGCTTTGTGCCAAGAAAGTAAGTTGTTCTGAAGAAAATATGTAAGATTCTAAAAGAGCCAAGATTTTTTCTTTGGTAAGAGAAAGATAAGTGAATTTTTTTGTTCTGAAAGCATGAATTTAAGTATGTTTAGTAGATTTTGTCCTAGTCTGAAGGCTAAGGCACAGTTGAGAGAAACAATTGATTTGAGTAAATTTAATGGAAATGAAGAAATATATGTTATTCCTATGCATAGAAAGATTTGTTGGACTAATAAGTGGATGCAGGAACCTAGAAATATTTTTTGTTGATTGTAGGTCCAACACTATGATCCTAGGGGAAGTGCACAGTACGGAAAATATTGGGGAACATTTAAGATAAAAAGAGGATTGACTTTGTGTTATAATTGTAGAATACTGAGACATATTTCTAAGGAATTACATGGGGTAGGCCCTATTTGTCTTTGTTGTAAGTTTGTTGGTCATGAGGTTGAGAATTGTCCAAGGATTATTGCTAAAGTTGAAGGGAGGGACATAAGACAAGAAAATTATGAAAAGATTCAAGAGACTAAGGGTATGTTAGAAAGTCATAAGAGGTCAAAAGAAGTTCAAACTATGTTATTACAGTTGGAAGAAATGATGGATGTTCATAAAGATTTCAGTTTACCATAAATACTAAAAGCAAACCAACACATAAGTGCAAGAATAAAATACTTTGACATAGACTGTATAATCTTAGATGAAGAAACACAAGTGAATATTATGACAGAAGAAACTTAGAAAGTTTCAGAAAATCCTACTGTGGTACCTTCTTTAGGAAGGATAGGCTTGTTTAAAGGCAAGATGATAACTTTATGTGGAAGAGTAACTATTGTACCTATTATTGTTCATGGAACATCGACTAAAGAAGAATTTGAAGTCATTAGGTTTATTGAGGACAATGCCCCTTTCCCACTTTTGTTAGGGAAGACTTGGATTGAGAAGGATCAGATTAGAAGGAAAGTAGAGGAAGAAGCTACAGAAAAGAAAAATCAAGAATTAAGGGATTTTATAGCTAGGAAAATAGACCAACTAAGAGAAGAACAAGAGAATAAGTCGAAGAAACAGAGAAAAGTAACAACATAGGATGGATAAAAAGAAAAAGAATTATCTATCAAGGTTGAAAGAATCCAAGAAGTCTTGAAAAACCTATCTATCCAAGAGAAGTTTTCCCACTCAGGAAGTGTTAAGAAAATGGATATTAACTTCAGAACCTTTGAGGGTATCTCAACAGTGCGAATCCACTACACTGGGGAAGATAAGAATAAAAATGGAAAAAGGATTCCAGAAACAATTAAAGAGACTTAGATAATAGTAAAGAAGGCAAGGAAGCTCAATGAAAACAAGTCTAAGTTGGAAAATCTACAAGAGGTTAAGGAAACCAGACAGAATACTTCGCAGATCAGAACCTTGCATGAGGCAGATTCGTAGGGTTTGAACCTCACTGGAATAACAGGTCCGTGCAGATTTGGACTTTGCCCTGGCGAAGTTATATAACTATTGGACGTGCCCCAACCATTAGAATGATGCTTAAAAACATTTAGGAAACACATTTACAGGTTTGTAGACTGCTTTTGGATGTTAAGACCATGCAATAATGACAATATTTACATTAATGGAAGCATTTTCCTGTTCATTGGAAGATCCATCATGACTACCCCGCTTATTTAACACATCGATCGTGGCGTTGGGACCACTTTTTTCTACCTGTGACTGGTTGAGCTAAGTCGATAATTTTCCAAGTGTCTAACTGTACTGCATGTCATTATCTAAAAGTATACCCCACCTGTCTGTTTGTCTATCCATTGTCTATTAAAAGATAGAATGTCAAGTGAACTTAGCGACCTTGAGAAGTCTGTCGAGGAATTTCTTAGGAAACTCATGGTCGACAGACCTGTAATTGAAGGTATTCAAGAATCGATGACTAGGGGACTATAGGCTTCCCTTTGACTGGACATCATTCCACCTACATCAACCCCATAGATGAATAAAGAAGCAAGCACTGCAGTGATCTGGTTATCGCGAAGTAGATCTCGTCGATCCTGCTTGAGTATATTCCACCTCTGGCTGGCGTCGTTAACAATGATAGTATCCCTCATGATTTCAAGTACTCTGTGTTCACTGCTTACATTTCAAAAGTAATTTGTATAGTAGGAAGTTAGTTAGGGAAGATACCATTGTTGAAGCACAATGACTTCAACTTAGGAGACTGGAAAAAATATTCCATGCTAACACCTCACCATTACTTAACAAAGACAAACAGAAAGAAACCTCGCCTCATCTCACAGCCTTAGATCAAGGGGTTGGCATAGTCAACCATATTAAACATAAAGAAGATTCCACATTTTGGCTGCCACCAGGTGGTTAACGCTTGCGTTAAACTCCTTCTATCGTGCTATCATGGAGGATATATATGGCTTGACAGAAGAATTACTATGGATCCAATGCTAATCCACCGGATCACAGTTTTAAGTTTGAAGGGTCCTGACCCACATCAGTTCTATCTAGGGAATACCTTAGACCATTCTTTAGCATAGTGCATCAAAGAAGGCTATGGAGAGGTAGAAAAAGGGAAGCGAGGTTACAAGGTATCCTTAATACAAGATGGCACAGTACGCCTTTCTTGTCAACTCTTAGCTGGAAAGCTAGTGAGGAAGAACTTCCCCACACATGTCACTAGGTTTGTGGTGTACCTTGTAGGAAAGTGTGTGGAGGGCCTACAGATGAGTTGGGTGAACTACCTTTTCAATGAGTTAGAAAAGGATTGTTGCAAATCCCGAGACTTAGGATATGAGTTTCACTACAGTTGGTTAATCATATTGATTGCATTTGTGGCTTGGAAGATTCCTGAAGGAGCTACTTTCCCAGATATTGAACCTATGAAGCCCCTGACTGCTCACTTTTCCACCCTGTGGTATACCAATGACATGACGAAGTAGTGGAAGTATAATTCTATGTTTCACAGATATTATCAGCAGTTGAAAGTCACCATTGAATCATTCCCTCATATGACACCATGTACCCTACATCAGTACTGACCCATAGCGAAGTTTCACGCTGATCTCCACTTCCTTTACATCATCGTGCAAAGAGATAAGCACCAAGAAAAATGTCAGTCATACTATAAGCTCACGAATGAAGATATGGAACAAATTATAAAGGAATGGTCAAAATAATTTCGTGTACCTATTGCCAATGGAGAGTTATATGACACTGATACTATAGAAAGCCTGATGGTTATGCAAGTGGAACATGTCGGATAGTCTAGTGGGATGAAGAAGCATAAAAGGCAGGTTTAAGTCTAGGACATAGAGAGTGATGAAGAGGAAGAAGAGAAAACCTTTGGAGATAGTAGGTATAGCTTGCCAAGATGAGGGGGAGGAGATGAAGAAGAAGGAAAGGGAGGAGGAGATGATGGAAAAGAAGAGAAAGGAGGAGGGGAAGCTACTAGCACACCACCACCTGAAGATCCCCCTATTGTGACAAATAGGAAAGTTACTCCGAAGAAACCTTCAACAAGGAAGAAAATGCACACCAATAAGCCACAGTTGGAAGCCACTCTCACTGATGATGAAATTAATTTGTTCCATAAAGCTATGGAGGACACTTCTGAATACATGTTGTAGAGATACAAAGAGAAATAGGTGGATTTATATGAAAGGATTGAGAGGGATTTGAAGGAAGTGAAACATGTTTTTCATTTGGTCTGCGCAGTGCCTACTATGTCATTTCCACCTTCCTCATCACAGACCGTAGAATTGGGGGACAAAATAGCCCAGCTAAGAATGCTTGTTGATGCAACAGAAGATCAATTCCAGAGATATCAGGAAGAGAAGGAGAAGGCTACAAAATCCTTGTAAAAAGAGAAAGACGAAGTCCTAGTACAGTTACGAGTAGCGCAAGACAATATAGATACCTATGAAAGAGAGAAAGCAGAGCTTCAGGAGGAAAAGAAAGCTGGCAAAGCCCATTTACAGAAGGAAAAAGAGAATTTTTTCACAGAGTAGGCCATGGTCAAAGAAGTAGTAAGAAAATCATGTCACTCTATGATAGCCTTGGTATAGGAGGAGCATGATCCTGTCAAATCTCAAGTATTGAAGCTCACAAAGATTCTCTAGCAGTTTCAGGCTAGGATAGCTGAACTAGAGTCCCAAACAATACTGAGCACCCCACAGGAGGTGTGTGACTAGAGGGAGGAGTCCACCAAAAACACAATATCAAGTATAAAATCCCTCGCATCAGCATATAAACATTTGAGTGACAGAAGCACTTGAACGTATGAATGACTCACCAATGATCTAGAGCTAAAGAAGCTAGAGGCTTAGTTACAGGAGGTGAAACAGTAAGCATTTTCATTGTAGGCATAGATGAATCTACTCACAGAAATGGAAAGGATGAAGAGATCTTAGGAGCAATGCACAGTACAACAATAGATCATTTCCCTCCAAGGTAAGGTGATGGAGGTAACACAGAAGTTACAACCCATGCAGTATGAATCTTGTAAGGTGTTCAAGGAGATTGATAACCAGGGTTCATAGTTAGATCAAGTAGTTGCAGTAGTAGAATAATGCCTAGAAGGGCATGTTACAAAGCGAGTAGTCTAGGAGATCATTGAGCAGGAGGCTCAGACGAGCAAGAAATTTGAGGCAGCTCGAGTTAATATTGAGTCATTTGAAGTAGCATTTTCCAGACCTGAGTGACTCAAGATGAGTCATAGGGGAGTGTTGGGGGTATGTTGGCCCTCGACCAAGTTTTGGGGAAAATTTGGTCAGTTTTGGAGGTTTTGGCCCACTTTTGGACTTAAACACACTGGTCAAAGTAGAAGTGCCCAAGTGGAGCTGATATCATAGATCTAGCCTATTTGGAAGGTTATGTGGACCCATTAAGGGGTCCTCCAGGGTTTTGTAATGGGTTTATGAGATGTCGTCCCATGGGTTTTCTCCATGTTTAGGCCTTATTGTAAGATTTTGTAAAGTAAAATAAAGAGGAATGTATTGTAGAAGGCGTAGTTCAAGTAGTTATGTGTGAAAAGGAATGTATGTGGTTGAGCCTTTGTGCTCGACTATGATTTTGTAGAAACTTCTAAGTGTCGTGATAAGAGTTTTTGGCTCTATGCATTTAACCTATTTTTGGAAGGTAAAGAAGGAGGATTGTTGCCCCTTGACCAAGTTTTGTGAGATTCTTGGTCATGTTGACCTATTTTGGGACTTCGACAGCCTATTGAATATGGAGCGCAAGATGAAGAAGACATCACGGGATCTCAACCCCTTTTGTGGGTCCTTTTTGGGATTTGGAAATATGTAATGAGAATGGGATGTTGGCCCATGGGTTTACCCATGTTTAGGCATATTTTGTATGTATAAACAGAAGGCTAGGCAATGTAAGAAGTAGTTGAATAGTGCACAAGAGTTGTGCAAGTTGACTAAGTGCTAAGAGTTGGATCTGTGTGATCAATAATTGTAAGGCTTCATGCATATTATATGAGACTTGTAGAGCTAAGTGCAGGTCATTGTAAGAGACCGTGAAGGCTTTGTGTTGTAAAGTGAGGAAGGAAGATCTAGCGAGCTGCACATATCTCCTATCCTATGTGGAGTAACGGTTTTGAGGCTCTATGCATGTGGATGATTGATTGAAGCTAATAAAGAATTAGAGTTGGTGGGCGTATCCCTAGGGTGGGGGTGAGCCACGTAAATACTGTGTTATTCTACTATGTGTGATGTTTTGATGTGTTTATGTGTTATTTGTTAAGTTATTTGGTGTAGATAGATAGATATGTTTATGCTTTGTGCTTATGATGAATATGGATGCTAGATCTGACATCTGTGAACTTACTTAGTGCTTGAGACTTCTGCTAGATTTGATCTAATCCAGTGTACGAAGTGCTTATATAAATTAGGTTAGGGTGAATGCTTCGATGCTCTATTTTATCTGCGAAGTAGATATTATGTAAATAATGATGAAATAATGGTGCTAAGTTCTCTATTAAGTGTCATAATAAAAAATCTATGTCCCATCTAAGGTTGCAGACACTTGAGTCCTGCAACCACTCCTGCCTCTACCTCGGGTGAGACTTCATCTGCTTCGCAGGTGTTTCTGAAAGGGCCGGTAGTTAGAGTTTTTTTGGTGTGTTGTTGTAGTGTTGAACCCTAGGTCTGCTCCTATGCCAACAAATGGTTCTGTTGCTGGGACTTAAAACTGTGATCGCTGGGAACTGAGGAAGAAGAAGCTCTGTGCAAAGATCTGATCTAAAATTGTGAAATATCTGTGCGTAGATCTGTTTCTCTAGTGCACAATACTCTACTAGTTTGGCAAGCTCTATGCTAAGAAAAAGAATTCTGATCTGAAGAAAAGAGGTAAGATCTAGAATCTTTGTTCTCTAAGAAAGGTAAAAGTGAGAATTTTTTATTAAAAGAGATAAGATCTAAAAACCTTTGTGCTCTACAGAAGTAAGATAAGTGGAAATTTTTGTTTCTAAAGCATGGATCTAGGTATATTTGATAGATTGTATCCTAGATTGAAAACTAGGGTATTCATAGATGAAATAAAGTTTGATATGAATATATCTGATAAGAATAGTGAAAAATATGTTATACCTATGCATAGAAAGAATGTTTGGACTAATAAGTGTATGCAGAATCCTAGAAAGAATTTTTTGCAGGTTAGCTACCATGATCCTAGTGCACAGTACATGAAAGGTTGGGGATCATTTAAAAGAAAGAGAGGATTAACCCTCTGTTATAGTTTTAGAAGACCGAGACATATTGCTAAGGAATTCCCTGGGAAAAGACCTAGTTGTCTTTGTTGTAAAGCTATGGACCATGAAGTATTGGATTGTCCTAGAATAATTGCTAAGATTGAAGGAATGAACATGAGAAAAGAAAACCCTAAGGAAAACCCAGAAACTAAGATTATGAAAAAATCCTAGGAAGAATCAAAGAAAGTATTGCTACAGATAGGAGAAACCCTGAATGATCACCAACATGTCATATTATCAGGGATATTCAAAGAAAAAGAATGCCTTGAAGTAAGAATAGGAGACTTCAACATTGGCTGTGTTATAGATGAGGAAACACGGGTGAATATCATGACAAAGAGAACATGGGAAGCTATAGGGAGGCCTACTATGATTCCTTCATCAGGAGGAATAGGAATATTCAAAGGAAAGATGATAAACCTATGTGGAAAGCTCACCCAAATACCTATGAATGCCAATGGAACTTCAACAAAGGAAGGTTTTGAGATTATTAAATTTATTGAGAACAATGCCCCATTTACCATGCTACTAGGAAAACCTTGGATTGAAAGAGATCAGGGCAGAAGGAAAGAAGAAGAAGAAGTTTTAGAATAGAAGAAGCAAGAGTTAAAAGAATTCATGACTAGAAGGATTGCACACTTGATTGAAGAAAAAAAGAATAGATCAAAGCCATTTAACACTAGAGACCCAGATGTCAAAGTTAAAATAACACTAGAAGAACCACTGAAGATTGAAGTACCTAGATAAATAAGAAGGATCACTCATGAATCTTAGGAAAGGATATCAATAGCACAAAGTCATTATGTCAAAAGAAGATAAGAATCATAAAGGAAAAAGGAATACCAAGATGAAGCTCACTAGGAAGAAGGATAGAAAGATAAGTAAGAAGTGAGCTAAGATAGACAAGTTGCAAAAGGTTCCAGAGGAAACTTCATAGAAGGGAAATTTGCAAAATTGGAGCTTCGTTGGGATATCAGAACAACGACACATGGCACTTCACCATGGCGACGCAATATAGATATTGGGGACATTATAACCATTATACCAATGCTCTGAATGGGAAGAAAGACATTTATGGACAGAGAACTAACCATTCGACCATTACGACCACGCCATAATGGACATAATGAAGTTAATGAAGGCTTCATACCCGTTGCAAGCGACCCATTACCGAGTTACCTATTTATCCTGTCATGCCATGTACTGAGAAAACTTTTTCCAACTGAGAGTTTGAGCCCACATACTAAGTTGATTTTATACAGTGATCATCACACTCTTGCTATCTATCCTATTATAGTGTCTAAGTTATTCCACAAACCCGAGATTGTTAACCCCGAGTGTGTATGTTGAATGAATTGAGTGTTGTAGAGAAAGTTTTTGAAGAAGTTTTGATCAACCTCATGAATGAAAGAGTCATGTTAATGTCTACAAATGTACAAGCATTGTCGACGAGAGGACTACCAACCCCTTTGTCCATTGCTCATGGAGCCGGACCATCCCGACCATCTGATGAAAAGAGAAACAAGCACAATGATGATCTATTGAATGCTAAATTGATCCCAACCATATTACCTACCTATATTCCACCCCTGAGAGGTGCAGTAAATCGAGACAGTGTGCCCAAATATTTTGAATACACCTTGGTCACGACGTACCTCCCGAAGGGGATACCCATAGTTTGAGCAGACCAAGATAAGATTGCGGTGTTGAAGTTTTGCGAATTCAACCTCAGAGATCTCAAAGTTTACAGCATGCTCACCGCACATAAGTACTTGACCCGGACAAAGGGGAAGAATTCGAGGATAATCGCCCAGTCGTGGACTATGGACCTCACACAATCCACCCTACTCAATGTCATGAAGATTCCTCACTTCGGATGATACCAGGAGGTAAATGCATGTGTCAAGCTATTTTTGTCTTGTTACCATGGCGGTTATTTCTGGCTAAACCATCATATAACAATTAACCCTATGCTGACCAATTGGATAATGGGTTTGAGTATACAAGGACCTGATCCATAGGAGTTTTACCCTGGAAAATCCATGGATCGCGCTCTAGCACAGTGGATCAAGGACACTTATGGTGCTGTCGCAAAGGTCACGCGAGGTTCCAAAGTAGCTTCTATCCAGAGTGGCATATTGTGCCTTGCTTGTCAGTTGATTATAGGAAATTTAGTCTGAAAGAATCGACCCACCCAAGTCATCAGTTTTGTAGTTGACCTTGCAGGTAAGTGCATGGAAGGCCTTCATATGAACTGGGTGAAGTACCTGGTGAACTAGTTGGAACTCGACTACAAAGAAGAACAAGATCAAGGATATGAATTTCATTTCAGCTGGCTTTTGATACTTATAGATTTTATTTTCTGGGAGATGCTGGAAGGTACGACCTTCCTGGACATCGATCCTTTTGAACCACTGGCCGTGAAGTTCAATACACTTTGGTACTCAAGATACATGAATAAAAGGTGACAGTCAAATGTTTTTTTTCATACCTACTACAATCAGTTGAAGGTAGCCATCCAGTCTAATCCTCGCATGACTCTGAACACTCTACACTGGTTTAGGCCTATAATGAAGTTCAGTGCATATCAACAATTTACTTACATCACAACGCATGCTGACGAACAAAAACAACAAATTCAATCCTACTACAAGCTGACAGAGGAGGACTTGGAGGAGATCACCAAGGACTGGTCGGCGGACCTCCTTGTTCCAGTAGACCCTGCAGAGATATCCGACATCGATAGCCCAAAAACTACACAGGATACTCCCATACCTAGTGGGGAAAAGAAAACTAAAGAGGTCCAATAATTAGACAACACCTTCATGAAGACCGCCTCCATCTCACTAGAGAAAGGAGGTGATGTATAAGAGTTAGGTGACAAAGAATTTGAATAGAAGAAAGGAGATGAGGTTGATCCCCTGAAGAAGAGAAAATGGTCTCCTCTGAAACCTTCCTCCTGAAAGAAAGAGAAGGCCATCATGACCAAGATGTATACCATGCTCACCTTTGATGACTTTGACTTCCTCATAACAACCCTACAAGATGCTTCACTAGAAATAACAGAGAAAAAAGAAGAAAAGCAAGAGGAGTTGTATGATCAAATTGAGACTGAACTCTGAGTGGTACAACAATCCCTACAATCCAACCGCATAGCCTCCACTGTGTCGGGAGAGATAGAATTGGGAGATGAGCCAGCTCAACTCCACCACTTAGCCGATACAGTCGAAGCTCACCTTTGATGAGCACAGGAAGAAATAATGCAAGCCACCCAAGCTTTGAAACAAGTACAAGGGGTACTAGTAGAGAAACACAGTGCTGCAGAACGAGAAAAGATTTCTCTCCAAGCGAAGTTTGAGGAAGAAAAATCACAGCTATAGCAAGAAAAGGAATAGTTTCTCATGGATCAACTTGAAGTAAAGTAAATGGTCAACATAACACTTTGATTTGTGATATTCGTAGAAGTAAATGCCAAATATTGAGTTCCACAACAAGTAGAACAAATTGAAGAAGTGATCCGACATCTACAACAACACATCATAGAATTGGAACTACGCGCAATACCCGAGACCCCACAAGATGTAAGAGACCAAAGAGAAGAAATCGCCCAGAGTGCAGTTGAAAGGCTAAATGCTCTTACCCTGGAATGCAATAAACTTACCAATCGTAGTGCCCAGACCTATGAACAACTCATAGAGAACCCAGAATTGAAGGCACTGGAGTCACAACTCCAAGAGGTGAAGTATCAAGATGAAAAGATACAGGCACAACTGTGTTGGGCATTTTAAGTGTCTAAATGAATAGAGAGTTAAGGTGTTCAATATAAATTGTCAACCCAGGGAAGTTTGTTATTTCAAGATAATTGTGCATAGTCTATGCTAGATTATGGAAGCAACACTAATGTAATTGTGGTAGGGAAAAAGAAACAAAAATTATTACTAGCTGTTGATGGGCGAAATTGACCGTCCCTCAACTGAGAGAGTGGAACCGGTCCAGGGTTATCTAAATAACCCAAGCCATTTGAAATGGACCACCCTGACGAGCTTAACGGCTCCGTTGGCCGCTCTAAGGTCTTTTAAGAAAACCAAAGAGAAAACTAATCTAAACTAACTAATCTAACTAAAACAAATAAAACTAACTAAAACTAATTAAAACTAATTAAACAAACTAAAACTAAATAAAAGAAACTAAACTAACTAAAACTAAACTAATACACTAATCTAATTAAAACAAACTACTAAATGAAACCAAAACTAAAAATAAATTATTCTAACTATTATATACAATCTACTAATTTCTATTATAATAATTCAAATCAACTATCTAATTACCAGTTGCAATATTACTTATTCACAAATATACACTATAAACAACCTACAGATTTAATTAAAACCTGCAAAACTCATGTGTTTTCTGCCCTAAGAAAGCCAAGAATCTCTTTTTGATTTTTTATATTTTATGAAAAAGAAGTAAAACTACTGAAATTAAACAATCTAATATATTTACTGGAATTAAACAATCTAATATAAATCTAATTAAGATTATATATGAACTAAACTACTAATGAAAAACAGTAAACAAAAGACTAACTGACCTGGAAATGCTCCAAGTCTGCCCTGTGTGTGATGGATTCAAAGCTGGTCAGAGGAAGGAAACTCGCACCGGTTAGTCCATGAGCTTCTCGTAAACGATTGGTTGTGCTTCTCTTTGAAGTGTTAACAGGAAAAACAAAACATAAACGATCATAACAACTATATGATTACAAATCTCTGCAATAAGGGAAACCTGTTATGCAAAGACTCATATTTAACAATTCAATTCATGAAGAAGATAAACCTGTCATTCACAAACTGAATTCGACAATTATTATGTCTTTTATACACTTGGAAGAAACCAGATATGAACTACAATGATTAAAATTATATCATTTTCATTTGATTTAGATAGCTAAAGTAGTCATAAACCATAAACAAATTGATATACACAACATGAAAGAAAATGTTGATATAATGAGAAGCTAAAGTTGTGACAAAACACCAAATTCTGCTTCAGTCTGTATTAAATCTTCATATCCTTGTTCTCCCACGAATGAGGATGATGATTATTAAAAAAATCATAAGTATATATAGGTCTCTTCACAAGGTAAAACCTCCTTGTGGATAATATCAAATTGTTTTACATAATTTGGGAGATATCCCAAAATCACCTAAACTAAGAAAATGGAATGCAAGTGAAATCTTTGAAACATCCCCTAACTGCTCATCAACTCAATTGCAATTTTGAATTTACCTGCAATAGAACACAAGTATCAAATTAGAAAGATATTTCAATAACAAAACACTAAAAAATTGATTCTACAGACTTAGCTACAGAATCATCTGATTTTGTAGCTAGTCTAAAATAGCATACAGGATCAGATAGAAATCAAACCAAATATTTTCAAAAGAAACAAATCCAATTTAATTTTCTTTTAATAAATATCCAAAATGAATCACTATGATTCAAATGAGTTTATCATTCAAATTAACAAAATCGAAAAGGATGCAATCAGGACAGGGTAAGAATGATCTGTTTTTTCAGTTGCCATAAAATAAGGTCAAATAGTAACCAAACTATTTCATATTGAATTAAATCAATGTTGAATCATATCATATAAGATATGATTTAATTCAACACAATCATAATCATAATTGAACATAATCGAAATTGATTTGTTACTGCTGTATAAGATTCATATTGTTTTAATTAAATGCCAATAAGGAAAGGCTATTACGATTATAGTCAACATGAAACATGCCTCAAACTTCGCCATATATTTCAATCGTAGAGCATTTACACAGTCAGCAAACAAGATCACAATAACGATCACAACCATCACAAATCGACAAAGGTGATAATCGTAAACTGGGCAATCAATCGAATTGAATCGTAACTAAGTCAAATATAGAAACAAATCGTAATCCTGGGCATGATCGTTTTCGTTCAACAAATCAAATTTAAACAATATATTTGTTGCAATATGAACCGAGCTGATAACACGGTCAAACAATGCGAATCAATTAGTTGGGTATAACAGTTATGACTCATATCTATTCGCAATTTGGTTTTGCCTTAACAGAATGGTATTCGAATTGATCATAAAGAATATAAAATCACAACAACTAACCATTATTACCAACCACATCGTATATACTATAACCAATTTCAAATCAAAACATTGACTGTGTTCAAGATTGGAGTACCAGAAATGACATGTGTTTAGAAAAGATATTAACAACTTCAATAATCGACAGAGTATTCAATTGAAGCTAAATTAAAACAATCAAATCTATCCCATGATCAATCGAATCAAAGCCAAATCCAATCGAAACTTAAAATAACAAAATTCGATTTATCAAAACAAAAATATATACAATAATGCATGCTTATGTGACAAAGAAAATCCATGGTGTAAACAGAGTTGTGGGTTTATCATATAAACATATGATAATCATACCAGTGAGGTTGCTCGATCTATACCAATTTTGAATTGAAGACTGTTGTAGCCGACTCCACGTTCTTAAATAAAATTGAACCTGTTGTTCACTGTTTCTTATCAGTGGATGGCATCTTTGCCTTTTGACTAGTGAGCTTTGCAACTTGATCCTCTAGAGCATGAATTATGGACTGCAGCATTGGCACGTCGAGGTAATACCTTTCTAACCATGAGCCACACTGATCACATGGTGGAGCAGCTGATTCAGCTAGAGAAGGAGGGGGGTTTGACGAGTCACTGGGGTTTTCACAAGGAATTTTGATGCCTGGATAATTAGGATCATTTTGCAGGCAAGGTGGTAGGTTTTTTGACAAAATCGTATGAGGGTTTGTCACACAGACATTCAGAATAGGGATACTCACTTGTTAGGTAGCGTTCCACCTATGAGTCAGAATCTTCACTCAACATAATATGGTCGGGGTTGACAGGAGGTCTCGATTTGTTTCTTGCCATGTGAGAGATTAACCGGGCATTCTTCTTGCCTTTGGAATTCGCAATAGGTTTGGCCTTAGGCCTTTTAGCCGTGGGTTTAACATTTTCCACATCCTGGGTGACAGAATTGGGTAGGTCAATAGGCGAGTCGGGTAGGGGTTTAGGTAACAAATCACTGTAAGGCACAGGGGGTACTGACTTGCTCTCACTCACCACAGGTTTGTCAACCTATGGTGAGCTTGAGTCCTCAAAGTTATTGCGATTAAGAAAATCATTCCAACAGTCTCGGCGTAACCCCAAATGACAAACCACAAGCATTTTAATTAACCCAAAATGAAATAGGCTGTTATCGGCCTGGTTCCGTTTGTATCTTTTAGACATTTTAAATAGCCTCATATGCAAGTAGTAAGGAATATTAAGCTCATAGCCCATGAAAACCATAATTAGCCGAAGGTGGTACAAGAAAACAAAACCATACCTGCCCTCGCAGGTAATGAACTGCTTGGTTATCATCAGCAAGTCGTGCCATCATTGCTTTAGCATATTCGTGGGAAAACCTTTGTCATAGGAGATCACTCTTCGTGACTGGAAGAGAAATGTCCATGGGACATCTTCCACTTTGCAATTTTTTGACCATCTCTATCCGACAGCAAGTAGACCGATAGCTAAACTGAGAAATTGCTCATCAATTTCCAATTGCACATCCCCAACCTTGGCTCGGCAGCCATCAAAGGTTAATGTAAATTTCTGAGCCACTCTCGGGTTATAGCCATCAAACTTTCGTATGAATGGGAGCCATCCAAATTCCTCAAGGTCACTGTAAGCATTATCGAACATCAACAATGCCTGGCTACCATTGGGTTCAGCCCTTACGACTGGAGCCATGGTGCGGGCGCATGGTAGTGTTTGTATTAAACACACAGGAGCAAAATCGTTTGGGCTAACAGTTGAGAACGATGAAAGGGGATGAAAATTAATGTATGCGTGCGAGGGTGGTGGGATTATCCACCGCCATGCAACATAGTAATGGCACAGTACAACGTTGTTCAATCAATCATAACCAAAAATTCGGCCAACCCAAGGATTAAATGATGGATATAATATACCAATATGCCATTGCATTGTTTGAAACCATGAATGTTCAACAATAAATCAAACCCAAAGTTAAATAAAAAAACCAAATGTTTAACCAACGCGCCATGTATAATCAAACTATTTCCATTCAATATGAAATCAGACTCATATCTTACCCATGCGCTTGTTTCATAACATGTAATCAAAGTTTATAACATTGTGACCAATGATTTTATAAAATTGACAAGCTAAGAGCTTATAAGGATCACATCATATAAAACAAGATCAACCATGACCCTTATGAAATCAAATATAACTCATAAATTCACATGCCCAATACCTTCTCAATCAAATAAAAATCAAGTTGCGCAATCAAAGTAAGAATAGGCAAATGGATATAGTTTGAAAAATCATTCCAGCCACTTAATAATAAACCATGGGTAAGTATCAATTAGAATATCAATGAGAAGATCATGGCAGTTCAAATATCGATGGAGGAGTTTTCACACTTTCAGTCGTGAAAACTAAATTGAAACGAATTTGCAAATGTCGTATGAACTGAAAATATCGTCTATTTTCAAAATGCGACGTCAATTTGAAGTTCAGTAGACGTAGGTGCAGGCAGCTTTTAAGGCAATAGAAAAAATTGTATTGGCTGCCAACACTAGCACAATTATGCTGACACAGTTGGAGTTCTATAGAATTGAAATCACAATTTTAAATCTAAACTGATGAATGTATAAGAATTATGGATTACCTATTCTAATCTAACTTTCTATTTTACTTTTGCAGGAAGAAGTTCTCTACTAATTGCAGAAGGAAATCTACTTATTGTAAGAAAGTAATCCACACTTTTATTTTGTTTTACTTGAAAAAAAGATTTTAATCTAATGCAGAAAAAGGGAAAGTAGTTCTCCAACAGTGTTCAACAATTGACTTTTAGTTCTCATGAGACAGACTTATGCGCATCTGACAGGAAAGAACTAGAATGTAACATCAACTGTATTCTAGAATTGTTAACAGATAAATCATTCACATTAAAAAAACTATTTTGGAATTCAAAATAGAGGGGAATCTGTGAGGAAGGTGGGCCCTTTCCTTCTCACCGAATCCTCTCAAAGAAATAGGCTACAGTTTGCTAAACAAATTCAATCCACTCTTATATTGATTTCCCAAAACATTGTGTACAATAAACTTTACTTCACTTCACTTTCTCCCAGTCATAATCTATCCCTCTGATTACAAAATCTTTGTTATTTAAAGTCAGAGTCATTCAGTTAAAAACAAAATCAGAATATCCTTGAGAGTCCCCGATTCTCAAGTTGTTCATATGATATCATTAATACAAGATCTAGAACTAATCTTGTAAGTTGCAACATGTAACAATAGGTGTAGTAGCTTTTAGGATCGGTGGAATTTGTTGCAGCAGTTGTGTAAGATCAGAATCAGTGGCACCTGTTGCAATAGTCGTGTAACAAGTTCCAGGATTGGTGCATAACTGTAACAACTTCCAAGATTGGTGCATAGCTATAACAGTTGGCGTAACAATAGTGACCATTCTTTAAGACTTGGTTGTTATATTCATTTCGATCATTAGTTGAATCATTTTAGAGGTAAAACATGTGAACGTTACCAATCAAACATGTTAAGTAAATGAAAATATAAAATAAAGATAAATGATTCATACCTTGGGAAAAAAAGGTCTTAGCACGCATTATAGTAGGCATTTAGCTTAGAGATGATAAGTTTGAATACGAAAAAGATGTGATGAAAAAGGGACATTTCTGGGTCCTAACATGCCCCCAACTGAAGACATTGCATGTCCTCATGCAAAACACATTCAAACCTTACTTTGTAGCTGAATTAGGGAAATGGTTGCTCCAGTGCAAAAATGCTAAGAGAAATTGATAAGTTCCTATATGGTAAAATGTTGTGCTAAAAAGAAAATCTGTGGTGTCAACAATTTGTCTGTGTTTCTTTGTCTTCAAGAACAGAATCAATTTGAGTTGCTTGACTAACAACTCATGAGGGAAACAAAGGTTCATGTTTGAAAGCTACTGGTAAACCAACAACTTCCTTATGATGTTGAGATCTTCTCGGTTGTGTTGTTTTTTGTGTAGCAGTAAGTGCATTTTCAGTCTTGACTGAGAGAGTGGTTGGACCTCCAACAACTGACACTTTTACTACCTTATAACCCACCTCAAAGTATATGTTTCCACACTCAAAGCACATGAGTTCTTTATTTCTGTCCATAACATATTTTGTCAGTGCTAGGATGTCCAGAGTAATCCATTCTGGATTCTTCTGTCGAGCAGTCTCCAATTCCTATTTCAGGGTATTTAACTCTTCTTTGAGGATTTCATTCTCTTTTATGAGCGCAGTTATTTTGGATTTTTCTGTATTCCTTATCTTTTTCTCAATTTGGGAAAACAATTGGGCAAGTGGTACATCCTCAACACTATTTGTAACTAGCTCTTGTGGAGCAGTTATAGTGTCAATAGTTGTTTCTGGTGGAACAGTTGTTTCTTGTCTAACAACTGGGTCTGTCATGACTGCTTCATGTGGAACAGTCTCGTCTTGGAAAGCTAGTTCTTGTGTAATAGCTTCATCCTGCCTGACTTGTCCTTGTATACCTGTCCCAATTTTTGCAGGTGTCTCTACTGGCACTATTAGTTCACTGGAAGAGACTGGTTCTTGTATGACAGTCTCTTCATCAATCAGAGAGGATAGTGAATGAAGAATAGGAATAGCCTGTTCCATAGCTTTCCATCCAATTGTTTCTTTCGCAAAGCTGGTAGACCTGGTTTTTCTCCTAGGTAAAATAGAAACGAATGCAGAGGCTTTCTTCTTCGTTGATGGAGGAGGAACAGGTTGTTCTTCCTCAATCACACAAGTAGGAAATTCAGGTATACCTGGGTCTGCTATGATATAGACATCGTTACTTGACATATGATGTATAGAATCATCAGGCGAAGCCAATGATTCTACTATGATTGGAGTACATTCAGTCTAAATTGAGAGAATAGTTACTTGGAGTTATGGGAACAATATAAAACCTAGTATACATATCTATGTAGAGTTCTCTGTCACAGTAGCAGAAGGGGTCTGAGTTGCTGTTGCTATAATTGGGTCCAGGTCTTTTCGACATTTTCCCTTGAATGGACTTTTTATTTTCTGAGATACTCTACCAGTAGTGATAGTAGGGCTTAGAAAAGTTGTTGCAACAATAGGTGGCCCTGCTGGTGCAACAACAGAAGGGGTAGTCAGACTTGCTGTTGCAGTAGACCATTCTAACCTTGTGTGATTTCTAGGTGATGCAAATACAGGAACAAGGGTTCTCTGTTTAGGACCAGGGGGTAATTTTTCAATAACATCTATCGCGGCCAAGGGTTGGGATGCATGGATCGATGTAATAGCTGGTGTTTCCTCATTTTGAGAAATCACAACTACAAGCTATGTCAATTCACCTCCTTCAAGGCTTGTCTGGTTGGTGCTAGGATGGTCATGAGTTGTGAATTTACTTTTCTGGGTCATGTTACGACCAGTGACAGTAAGGGCTTGGACTATTGCTGCAGTTGAGGGCAGAGACTTAGGAAGAGGTCCTGGCATATCTGTAGGTATAGAAGGTGGTTGGTCTACTACAGAAGGTAATGGGTTATTGGAAATGCCCATACCTTTGCGAATTAATAGTCTGATGAGTTTGTGATTAGAAAGGTTGTTCTTGGGGTTTTTGGATTTTTTTTACAAAATGAGCCATGTTATTCAATGAATGGGGTAGATAATAAGGAATGTTTATGAATTTTTGATGTCGTAGATGTGATAATAAGATGAAATCAGAAAAATAAACAACTCAATACCTACCTTCGCAGGTAATGTACCTTTTGACAAACTCTGCAACTTTCCCCCAGGGCTCTGGTAAGGAATTCACATCCGCACGTCAGCCTTTTGTCTGAATTTTCTCATTGTCAACAAGGAAAGCCTTTTGAGAATCCAGAAGATGCGTTTTTTTGTTAAACCATCGGTCTCTTGTTGTTGGCAACCTTGTGACAACAAAAATTATTTCTTTTGATACTAGAATCCTTACCCCAATCACCATTGAATATCCTTTGGTGAGATTTTGACTAAACTCCAATACCTTGTCCTCATTAAACCCCTGCAGCTTCTTAAAATAAGATATCCATCTAGCCTACAATAATATTTTGTAGGCCTCTGGGTGCAACAGAAAAGTGTCTAAATTTGCAGGTTCATACCTCACAGTTGATCCTCCCATGATGTTGCTTGAGAGTCTAACAAGCATGTAGGAGGAGAGACTAGCACCTAAACCAGAAACACTGTCAGTTCGAACGTGGTTTGCATGTAGAATACAGTGTCTCAGAAAAAAGAAGTATGATAAAAAAGGTGGTGAAGGTGAGTATAAAATACCATTTGGATGGCTAGATTTGGATTCCCCCCCCCCCCNATCGGATGTGCTCCAGGTGGATCAATTTAGCACAAGTGGTGAAAAAAAAAGCATGATTTTATATATTCATTACTTTAACACATAGGATTAGTTACGTACCTCATATCTTACCACACATAACTGTCTGTCAGAGTGATCGTTCTATCCAACCACCATCTGAGTTGCATGGAATAGCTGACATGATGAAGGATAGTGTGAGAAATGACGATATGACAACTGGAGCAGATATGGATTCCTTTATGGAGATAATCAGTTGGAAGTCATTGGATGTGAAGTCAAGTAATGATGAAACAACACTTTCGCTTAGAGAAGGAGGAAAAAGATAGATGTAGTATGAAAAAATCAGTGGTGCCACAACATGTAAAGAGTGTAGAGATAGAGTAGCAGTACTCGAAAAAAATGCGAAAAAGAAAGAGTGAAGTGGCAAGAAAAAATAACAATGATTCATGTATCAACAGGTACTTCGACCAAAATGGCAGAGGTAAGTGTAACAACAAATGAGATGGTCAAAAAAAGAAAATTGTGTAACCGTGTGAAAAGTGACCATTGTGTAACAGTAGGGAAATTGGCCAACTTATCGGAAATGGGTGTAACAACAAAAAATTGACCAATTTGTCAGGAAAAAGTATAACAACGGGAAATCGACCAATTTGTCGGAAAATGGTGTAACAGCATGGAAATCGACCAATTTGTAAGAAAAGGGTGTAACAATAGGAAATCGGCCAATTTTGTCGGAAAAGGGGTGTAATAGCATGGAAATCGACCAATTTGTCAAAAAAGAGTGTAATAGCATGGAAATCGACCAATTTGTCGAAAAAGGGTGTAACAACAGGAAATCAGACAATTCATCTGATAAGGGTGTAACAACAGGAAATCGGCCAATTTGTTGGAAAAGGGTGTAACAACATGGAAATGGGCCGAATGCTGCATCACTTGGTTTTTTTTTAGGAATATTTTCAACTTCCATCAACTAATCATTTGTCACCTTTTCTGTATTCATCCCTGCTACTCACCTACACACACATAAACTGCCTAATACCCTTCAAGGTTGAATTTATTAGCATAGTAAACACAATCAAACAAAAACATAGAAATTTAAATTTTTGTCGAGTTTATTTATATACAAGGTCTAAGCAAAATAAATCCTAAGGTTGAGAAAGGGAAGGAGCAAACTCCATTCCTTTTAAGAATTGATAACCTGTATTGACTAAACATCTAGATTTGAATTCTTCCTTGGATAGTGGATGCTGATACAGGCACAGGCGATGAACATTTGCATGTAACTGTGTATCAGATCCATCAATAGTGATTAACCTGACTGTTCCATTGGGAAAAACAATGTCTACCTCATAAGGTCCTAGCCATCATGTATGCAGCTTACCCTGAAATTATTTAAAGCGCTAATCATACAACAGAGCCCAACCTCCTTTCTAGAATAATTTCTTCTTGATGACCTGGTCATGTTATTTCATTCTCTATTGTTGAATAACTGAGGTTTGATGAATAGCATCCAAATGTTTTTCATCAAGATCATTGAGATGCTACAGTCTGGACTTTTGTGCCATAGTCAAGTCAAGGTTGACTGTTGATGCAGTTTTTAAGGTTTTGATTTTGAATTCAATGGGAAAAACAAGGCTTTTTCCATATACCAGTTCATAAGGAGAAAAATGAGTTGTGTTTCTCCAAGTAGTTTAGTAAGCCCATAGAGCTTCACGCAATCTGTCTGTCCAATCCCGAAGATGTTCTCTCACTGTTTTAGTAAGAATGGCTTCGATAACTTTGTTGGTACTTTCCACCTAGCCATTGCCTTGTGGATGGTATGGAGAAGCTATTCTATGTAAAAAATGATATTTACTGAGTAGGAATTCAAGTTTATGTGATATGAAAGGGGGTCCTCCATCAATTATTAATTCTCTGGGAACTCCAAATAACAAATATATCTTCGAACATAAATTCTAAGACAGATTCTTCTAAGGCCCTAATGAGTGCTTTCGCCTCAACACACTTGGTCATGTAATTTGTACAAACCAATATATATACTTTTTTATTAGAAGGTGGGTTAATGGGCCCTATGAAATTCATGGCCCATATCTCAAAAGGTTCTAACACTACCTGAGGCTAGAGAGGCATCTCATCCCTACAATTTGGATAACCCATTCATTGGCAACTGTCACAAGTTTGAACGTATTTCCTGGCATCTTGAAATATGGTGGGTCGAAAATAGCCCATCCTTAAAATTTTATGCCCAGTCCTTTTATCAGCAAAATGACCCCCACAAGGGCCATTATGGCAAGCCTTCAACAGATCATACACTTCATCATCGCTTACACATCTCTGGATTTCCTGATCCAGGCCTATGTAGAAAAGGTATCCTTCTATCCAACTATACCAAGGACTCTTCTGAATAATCTTCCTTCTTTCTCGAGTAGATAAATAAGGAGGTACCTTACCTGCAACCAAATAATTAGCAATGTTTGCATACCAAGGTGAGTGAGTAGATACTGCAAACAAATGTTCATCTGGAAAGGAATCGTCAACAGGTAAATTATCATCATTTATATGTAATCTTGAGAGAAAATCAGCAACCACATTTTCTTTTCCTGGTCTATCTACTATAGTGATGTCAAATTCTTGTAGTAGTAACAACCATCTTATTACTCGGGAATTAGTAATAGGTTTATTCATCAGATATTTAATTTTTGTATGATCAGTATGAATAAAAGTAGGATATACAATGACATAATGCCTAAATTTATTGATTGCATAAACTACTGCTAATAATTCTCTTTCAGTAACTGTATAATTTAATTCAGCAGGAGCCATGTTCTTGCTGATATAGTAGATAGCATAAGGCTCGTTGTCTTCCTGTTTTCCTAGTACTATACCGATTGCAGTATCAGAGGAATTTGAAGAAATGTGAAATGGAAGAGCCCAATTAGGCCCTCTCAAAATGGGAGTTGTGGACAATTTATGTTTTAGATCTGTAAAAGACAATTCACAATTGTCAGTCCAACTGAAGTCAACATCTTTTTTTAATAGAAAAAACAAGGGGGAAGCCAGTTTGGAATTTTTTTTAATGAATCTCCTGTAATAGCCAACATGCCCTAAAAAAATTCTAACCTCTTTCTGATTTGATGAAGTTGGAATATCCAAAATTACCTGTATCTTGGCTGAGTCTACCTGGATTCCCACATAAGAAATGAAGTGTCTCAGCACTACTCCTTCGCTCATCATCATATTGAAATTTTCTGTACTTAAAGAAAAATGAGATTGTATGCATCTTTTAAGAAATTTTTCCATATTAGTCAAGGTTTCATTGAAATTAATTCCATAAGGTGTAAATTCATCCATGAATATCTCCATGCAGTCATTCACCATATAAAAAAAAATACCAATTACAACTCTCTAGAAGGTGGCTGGTGCATTACACAAGCCAAATGGGAGAACCTTGTAAGAAAATGTACCCCAAGGGCTGGTAAAAGTGGTCCTATATTGGTCTTGTGAAGCAATTTTTATTTGGTTATAGCCATTGAATCCATTTAAGAAAGAAAAAAACTTTTTCCCAGCTAGATTGTCTATAACCTGATCAATAAATGGCAGAGGGAAATGATCCTTCTACGTGGCTTTATTCAGAGCTCTATAGTCTACACAGACTCTCCATTTTCCATTCTTTTTAGGCACAATAACCAATGGTGAGACCCACTCACTATCTGATATAAGGTAAATGAAATCAGCATTGAGAAGTTTTTGGAGTTCCTCTTTAACAATTTCTTTAAGTTTGGATTCATCCTCCTTTGGGGTTGGAAAATGGGTCGGCACTATTCTTTAATGTATATATGGTGGGTACATAGTTCAGAGGGAATGCCTTTCATATCCATGTAATCCTAGGAAAATGATTCTTTATGTTTAATCAGTAATTTCATCAATCGACGAGTTTCAACAGTGGATAAATTGGGATTGATGTTCAAGGTTTTTCCAGGTTCAATTTCTATAGTGATGCTCTTGGAACTGAATTTAGGAAATAATTCAGTTGTTTCATCATCTACTGTTACAGCGTTTGTTGTTACAACGGTTGCTGTTATAGTTGAATCATTTTGATTTTTAGTGGTTTTCGAGAACATTTATGAGCTTATGTCTTCCTGGACGATGGAGTCGAAGACTCTAATCAATCAGTGGTACATGTTTCGTGTAATAGCAAAGGAGTCATAGATAAATAATTTGATTAATTCATCCTCTATCTCATCCTTGAAACTTAGGGATTTTCCTATGGTTAGAACAAGTAGAGCACTTCCATCCTCAGTGTCCATCCATAAAGAATTTTCAGGTTCTGCACTAGGTGTAGCATGGGGATACAGGTTCAGGTTTTTTTTGTTATAACCATCAGAGATGGTCATGGAACCGGATCTACAACCAATGAAAGCATCAGATGTAGCTAACCATGGTATTCTAAGAATTAGAGGGTGGTCCCCCAGATGGGTTTTGGGTTGCAACACAAAAAAATCAGTAGGATACTCCCATGAATCCACGAAAATGACTAAATCATGTATTACTCCTTCTGGTCTGATGGTAGAACAATCAACTAATTTGAGAATGGTAGGAGTAGGTCAGAATTGTGTTCTGAGTTGCAGCAATTGTGTAGTTTCTATTGGCATGATGTTAATTTCCGCCCCTAAGTCGATTAGCACATGGGGGATAGATGTATGTCCAATTTTGACAGTGACTGTAGAGTTTCCTGGGTCTCCATATTTAGGAGGTGGGGATTTGCTTAACATAAGTTCAGACAAATCCCCCACCACATGAACTGTGAGGAGATTCTTGGGTTTTTGTCCAGGTATTTTTATACAGAGATGTCTTATGGTCTTGGCATAAATAGGGACATCTCTGATTTCTTGCAATAGTGGAATATTAATGTGCATATTTTGCAATTCTTCTAAGAGATTGAAAGATGGTAATTCCATAGGTTTGGTAATTGTTAGCCTCTCAGGGAATGGTGGATCTAATGACTCTATTATAGGTTGGAAAATTTCTTCTGTATCACCAGATGGTCTTTCCCCTGATTCCTTGTCTACTCTGAAGATGGATCATCTTCAATTTTTGGCTCAACTATTCTCCTTGATCTTAATTTGATTTCATCACAAGGCATGGGAGTAATAGACAAGGTTGGCATATTGTGTATATCTATATTCTAAATGGCCTTATTATTTGGGTTTGGGTTAGGTTACAAAGGCATCTGAGGTCGTAAAGGAGGATTGTTCAGTGGGGCATTTGGGGGTAACTGCAGCTCTTGTTGCTGGTACTGGGGTTGGAACTGTTGCTGATAGGGGTTTGATTGGTGATGGTTCTGATAACTGAGTTGTTGTTTAGGGCCTCTCCAATATGGGTTCCATTTTCCATGATGATTCTGCTGATGGGGAATAGGTAACCATGCATTGGGATCTTGATAAGGGATTGACATATGATGTGGAGGGGGAGAATTTGTTTGGCCATATAGTGGCTGGTTGTTCCAATAATTAAGTGTTGTAGGAGAGAATTGAGAGTTCATACCTTGACCTCTTGGATGCCATTATATCCTTTGTGTAATTAGATAGGAAGCCTATTCTTCCTCATTAGTTTCCTTCATTGATTCTTTTACTCCTGGTAGAAAGGGACATTGGTCAGTAGCATGATCTAATTCACAAATATGACATACCTGGACACTATTCAGCGGACACTCCCTTGGTGGATGTTTCTTTCTGCATTTCAAACAGAAAATGCACAATGCTTGCTCTGAGTCTGCTTGTTTCTACTTGATCTACAAGGTGTCAATTTGTGAAGCAAGATAGTTAATCCTCTCTGTTTTGAAATTTTCAAACAGATTACCTATTTCTTCTCTTATTTCTCCTCCATTGGTTGATTTTTGTACCCTTGAAAAGGTGGTATCCTTGGTAGCTGACCTATTCTTTGTAGATCCTCGAGAACATATTTTACAGAGGTATACAATGTCCTCATAGGATTGTTTAGATATATCTCCTTTGCCAGGCATATTCAGTATATCTAAACAATCTTCTCTAACTCCTTTTAGCAAAATAGTTTTTAAAATGTATTTACTTACATCCGGATGTCCAGACCTTTGTAGATTATAATGGAGTTGTTCCATAAAATATTCAAGGGTCTCATCCTCCTTCTGAGACATTTTGAACAATTCCTCCCTTCGTACTCTTGTTCGGTAGTAGTCTTGGTATTTTTTCAGGAAAATTTTCCTCACCTATACCCATGTTGAAATGTTCTCTCCTCCTAAGCTCACAAACCATCTTAACACATTGCCCTTCAATGTAGATGGAAATAGTTTAAGTTTTGGTACAGTGGTAGTGTAGTCATAGCTTCTACACAAAATGTCAAATTCAAATAGAAACTCATCTGGATCCTCAGTAGACAATCCATGAAAATTTGGTAAATCTAAGAGAAGTATGTTTTTCATAGGAGCCATCCCTCGTGTGGGAACATCAAAAATAGGAAAAACCATGGTAGAGATAGTATTTTCATTGCTTACCTGATCTTCGTTGTTTCATGGGTTCTCTTGGAGGAACTCCTCTTGATTATCCCCTTGGTTTTCCATATGTTCTCTTTCTATCCACTCAATATGAAAAGCATCCCACTCTTCTTTAGTGAATATCTTCCCATTGATCCAATAAACCACTTCTTCGAGATTTTCCCTGCTTCGAACTGTACTTCCCTGATCTTCAATGTTCTCCAGTGTTGCTTGTTGATTTGTTGGTGACAAATATTCAGCTTCGACTTCAGCTTCATCTCCAACCCTTGATGAAAATGATGTTTCAAGAAGGGGTAGTTTTGATGACTGAAGATTACATCTTCTTGGAGGATTTGTAGGGTGAAAAATAGATCCCAAAGAAGAATCAGCTCTGGCTATTATTTCATCAACAAATGTTTTCCGTCCCAGTGTATGATTTCTTCCTCCACATCCTCTAGTACCTATAGGGTTAGTATTTTGGGGAATACATCCTCGCGTTCCTCGATTCATGCAGACTAATCATTCCTTAAAAAAAAACTAATGTTCTTACAAAAATCTATAATTATCTTCCCCGGCGACGGTGCCAAAATGTTGGTCACTTTAATTGTCTAAATGAATATAGAGTTAAGGTGTTCAATATTGATCTAAAAAATGAAGAAGACTTTTATTCTTGAAATTATTTGCAAGATTTATTGTATGTGTTAAAATGAAAATGGATCAACTTTGCAACACAACTTTTATATAAATTACTCATTCAAGATGCATATAAATAACAGCAATAAACAGTGAACAGAAAACACATAACACAACAAATGATAAAGGAGTTCACCCCTCTCTTGGGCTACATCTCCTGGTACAACTTCCAATGGATCTTTTGTATTATTTTCTCAAAGTGATAAAAATGTTCTTTACAATTCTCAAAATGCCAAATAGACTACTCCAATCGCTTCAGAACATCCAAAACCCCCTAGCTGGGCTTTTTCGGCACCTCGTTTGGCCAAAAATTGAAGAAGATAGGCTTCCTGGAGGTCCCCCTTCAAACTTGTTGTTTCTACATCGATAAATTGCACCTTTTTTGGCTCAACCAAGCACCCACGTGCTTTTATGAATTAAAACCTAGCACCAGACGCAACCACGCAAATTGTACAAACTATAGGAACATTACGGCGCACCTAGCCCCTAACCGCTAAGGCTATGGTCGTGTGACCCATATGACCACACGCAAGTGCAAACAAGGGCTAAAGTTTAATACCATAACCGCGGGGGTTAAAACGCGCTACCACAATGGTCACATGTGAAACATATAACCGTGCACATTAACAGAATGGTCATATATATATATAACCATGCACATTACAATGGTCATATGCAATACAAATATAACCATGGGTCGGTGCTTAGCCCCGGCCCGGTTAGTGCCCTAATTCAAATAGTTTCAAACTTAAATATAATCAAATGCATACATATGTTAAGTAAAACATGTGGACGTGCTGGTTGGGCAGCCCTTCTCAAGGCTTTACCCTACCCGGAGGTCACGGGCTCAACTCTGGCCAACAACATAACTTTTAAAGCAATACATAGGTGACACATGGCGGCCATTAATTGGGCCACGTGTCGCTATCCCATTCACTACAAACAAGCCATGTCACATGCCAACTATATTCCATGTGTCGTGTAGCCTCCCAGGTGTCGTACAACCTACCACGTCAGCGTCCATACAGACTATACAGACTGTACAATCAACATCCCTTTTTTTGCCTGTTTGTCATTTTGAACAGAACATGATATCTCTCTCTCCCAACGTCCATTTGAAACCAAATGAGTTGTGTTGGGTTTGTAACAATGAGGCCTACACTTTTGTTTGATTTGAAGATATTACGAGCACTTTGAATTTTGAGCAAAATTTGATCCCCTAGATCACACCTCCCCTTTGGAATGCTTTTGGACCTCCAAAAGATTATTTTCATTCTATTTGAAGATGAGGGTATAGTTCCCTCACCTTTCCAACCTCAATCCACTTGGATTTTCTTGGATTTGTACCTTTAAGACCAACTCAAAGATACTCCACATTTCCTCATTTTGAAGTTTGCATTCTCCTATCAAGGATTATGTCTTCATGTAGTTCTATAAGATATTATGGGGAAAAATCATCTATAGAAGGAATCTGAACATGCTCTCCTTGATCATCAATGAAAGGAGGCTCATACAATTTCAAATTCTCAACATTAACAACTGCATATATTTGCAAATAAGGAGGCAAATCTAAACGAAAGGCATTATTACCAATCTTGTCGATAATCTTGAAAGGACCATAGCAAATTGGTTTCAAATTTTTACCTTCTCCTTTAAGCCTCTCCTTACTAATGTAAAGCCAAACTTCATCTCCAACTTGGAAACTGTGATCAACACGATGCTTGTCATGTCTTGTCTTGTACTTGGCTTGACTCTTTTCCAACTGCTCTTACACCACCTGATGTATCGACTGAATTTGTTCAATGAACTTTTCTTCCTTGTCAATGTCATATTGACCATCAATAGAAATATCCTTCCCAAAGATAAAATCTAAAGGAGATTTGGGCAAATAGCCAAAACATGCTTCAAATGGCGACGTTTGAGTTGAAGAGTGCTTAGGTCGATTATAAGCATGTTGAATGTAGTCTAAATGCTCATCCCAAAGTTTCGAATGCTTACTGCAATAACCACGAAGAAGATGCACCACTGTTCTATTTACCACTTATGTTTGACCATCAGTTTGTGGATGAAAAGATGTGCTCTTTTTCAGTTTGGTGTCCATGAGTGCCCATAAACTCGACCAAAAACTTCCAACAAATCGAGAATCTCGATCAGAAATAATGGATTTAGGCAATCCAAAATGCACCCAAACATTTTGAAAGAACATTTGTGCCATTTGCTTAGCTGTAACTTGCTTCTTACAAGGCATCAAAATACACATTTTGCTAAATCGATCAACCACAACATAAAGATAATCATGATTTCATCTAGACATAGGTAGACCTCCTACAAAGTCCATAGAAATAATTTCCCAAGGACGAGAAGGAACCAGAAGTGGAGTATACAAACCCAACTTTAGATTGCTAGGTTTTCTTGTGGCACATAACGAACATCCTCGAACATATCTCAAAACACTTTCATTCATTTTAGGCCAATAGCAGTACCTTTGCAAATTAGCCACTGTCTTGCCTACACCAAAATGACCAACAATAAGAGAAGAATGGGCTTCTCTTATGATGTTGATTCTTTCACCTTGTGGAATACATAGCTTGCCAATATGATCCAAAATATTATCATGCATATGGTAAAACATTTCCTCAACATGGTTAGAATGACACAAAGTCTCATATACTTATTTAAAATCAATATCTAAATCATATTGCTCAACATAACTCTCATGCATGATAGGACTATGCTTAAGAATAATTGAAGCACTAATAATAGGCCTTGAAAGAATATCAACAACTTTGTTATAAATGCCCTTCTTATACCTGATGACCAAATGGAACTGTTCTAGAAAACCCATCCATCTAAAGTGCCTAGCTTGTTGTAGCTTTGTTTGTGATTGTAAGTATTTCAGTGGTTGATGATCGGTGTGGACAATGGTTTCTTTCCCCAACAAATAATGTTTCCATTTTTTCACACTTTGTAACAATGCATACAACTCCTTATCATAAGTAGGATAGTTAATCACAGCACCATTAAAAGTTTCAGAATGAAAACAAATGGGCTTACCATGCTGTAGCAAAACTACTCCCATTGCATAATTCCTTTCATCTGTTTGGATTTCAAATGGTTGTCTTAAATTTGGAAGTGCAAGAACTGGCGCTGAACTGATCTTCTCTTTCAAAGTATCAAAAGCCTTCTATTGCTTGCCTCCCCATTGAAAAAATAGATTGACACTTGTCATTGCATGTAATGGAGCTGCAATGGAAGAAAAGTTAGCAATAAACTTTCTCCAATATTGGGATGCTCCCAAAAAACTTCTTACCTCTGTCACATTATTGGGCTTGGGCCATTCCAATATGACTTTGACCTTGGAGGGATCAATTTTTAATTTTCCTCCACCAACAATATGCCCCAAGTAAATAAATGAAGTCTTTCCAAACTCACATTTGGACATCTTCAAAAAAAAAATTTCCTTTCTCAAAACATCCAAAACTTGTTTTACATTCTTAACATGCTCTTTACAGGATTTGCTAAAGATCAAAATATCATCCAAGTAGACAATAACACAATCATCAAGAAAAGGCCTTAATACATCATTCATAACTCTCATGAAAGTAGCAGGTGCATTGAAAAGTCCAAAAGGCATTAACATCGATTCAAACAAACCTTGCTTTGTTTTGAAAGCTGTCTTCCATGTGTCTCCCTCAGCAATCCTGATCTGATGATATCCACTTCTCAAATCTAACTTAGTAAAATATTTAGCATCTTTCAATTGATCAAGCAAATCATCGATTCTAGGAAGAGGATAATGATATTTTACTGTAATTTTGTTCAAAGCCCTGAAATCAACACACATACGCCATGTACCATCTTTATTTGGCACTAACACAATTGGAGATCCACATGGCGATGAGATTGGTACAATAATCCCTTTGTCGAGCAACTCTTGGATTTGTTTTTTAATTTCAGCATTTTCCATGACCGACATCCTGTACATACCAATGTTTGGAAGAGGACAATCTTCCTGCAATTGAATTTCATGTTGGATACCCCTTTTTGGAGGAAATCCCTTTGGTTCCCTAAACATTTCATCATATTGATTAACAACCTCATATAGATCAGATTTCAACGTTGCATCACAACCTTGGAAAACTTCGTTTTCAATATCATCTTTGGGTTTAATCATTAAGAGAACAAAATTCTTGCTAGCATTGACTAATCTCTTCATTTGTCCCACATTTACAAGTGATAAATTCATCTTCTTTGTATCGGCTCTAACAATGTACTCAACTCCATTCTTAAACAAGTGATACTTATTCTCATGACGATATAAAATAGATTTCCTATCGTATAAATATGGGCTTCCCAACACAATACCACAAATATCCAAAGGAATAACATCAAGCTCTACCTCATCAACAAAATTTGCAGTGATAGAAAACCTAAGTTTACACGTTCTTGTCACCTGTAATTTAGCATTATCACATATCCAACCAAGAGGGTATGGCTTAGGATGTGGAATTGTTTCCAATTTTTATTTCTTAACAGTGTCTTCATATATAAGGTTTGCTTGAGATCCAGTATCAAATAGAGTATCTATTTTGGTATGCTTTGAAACAACCCTTATGTGAAAAATTTCAATTCTCTCCTTTTCTTGTCGAGTTACATTGAGATTATTGTTACTTGAAGAACTAGTACTTGCAATAGAACCATTACCTTGATAACCCATGGCTGTGATCTTTGTTTCATCACCCGAATCAGAACCTAAATCATGTTGTATGGTTGTAGCAGT
>ML777533.1:475243-490538 GCA_009831015.1 Picea engelmannii | reverse complement strand
GATGATAACCACTCCTTAAATCTAACTTAGTGAAATATTTGGCATCTTTTAATTGATCAAGCAAATCATCAATTCTCGGAAGAGGATAACAATTTTTAACTGTAATTTTGTTCAAAGCCCTGAAATCAACACACATACGCCACGTACCATATTTCTTTGGAACTAACACAATTGGAGATCCACATGGCGAAGAACTTGGTACAATTACCCCTTTGTCTAACAACTCCTGATTTTTTTATTTAATCTCAGCATTTTCCATAACTGACATTCTATACATACCAATGTTTGGAAGTGGACAATCTTGTTGTAACTGAATTTCATGTTGGATTCCTCTTTTTGGAGGCAACTCCTTAGGTTCTTTAAACATGTCATCATATTGATTAACAACTTCAAATAGACTGGATTTTAACTTTTCATCACAACCTTGAAATGCTTCGTTCTCAACATCATTTTTAGGTTTGATCATTAAGAGAACAAAATTCTTACTAGCATTAACTAACCTCTTCATTTTCCCTTCATTTATGATTGATAAATTCATCTTCTTAGTGTGAGCTCTAACAATATACTCAACCCCATCTTTAAACAAATGATACTTATTCTCTTGACGATAGAAAATAGCTTTCCTATCATACAAATACGGGCTTCCCAACACAATACCACATATATCCAATGGAATCACATCAAGCTCTACCTCATCAATGAAATTTGCAATTATAGCAAACCTAAGTTTACATTTCCTGGTTACTTGTAACTTAGCATTATCACATATCCAACCAAGAGGGTATGGTTTATGATGTGGACTTGTTTCCAACTTAAGTTTCTTAACAATCTCTTTGGAAATAAGATTTGCTTGTGATCCAGAATCAAATAACGTGTCTATCTTAGTATGTTTCGAAACAACCCTTATATGAAAAAGTTCAATTCTCGTTTTCTCTTGTTGAGTTACATTGACATTAGTGTTACTTGAAGAGCTATTACTTGCAACATAACTATTACCTTGGTAACCCATGGTTGTGATCTTCGTCTCATCACCCGAATCCGAACCTAAGTCTTCCTGAATAGTTGCAACAGTCTTTGACTTCCCTTTGTTCTTGTTGCCAAACGTTTTGGGTCTTCTTTCAGGATGAATCTTCCAACAATGGTATTCATCATGGCCATCTTTTGAACAATGTTTACATGTGAACTTTTCTCCCTCTTTCTTCACAGCAACATTCTTCCTACCATTGCCTTTGAATTTCTTCTTTCCCTTGTCTCCATGGATGACTATCTTCTTGAAACCCTCATGAGTATCGTTCCTTCCCCTTGCTTCCAAATGAGTATTCTGTACACAAACTTCATCTAGATTCGAAGGATTAAACATGAGTATAGTATGTCTTAAATAACTATGTAAAGCCCCAATATATTTGAGCAAAGTTTCATGTGAAGACAAATCAACTCCCAAAACCAAATCTCTTCTCCTAAATTCCTGAGTAAAACTTTGTACATTCTATCCTTTATCTTGTCTAAAATTCTGCCATTCCATAGTTTCCTTTTGTTTATATGCCAATGGATAAAATTGTTTTTTAATTGTGATAATGAAATCATTCCAAGAAAGCAAAATTTTACCATGCTTTTTCATTTCCTCCTGTGTCTTGGATTCCCACCAAAAAAGTGTTGCACTATCCAATCTTAACGAAGCAAGCTATATTTTGGTTTCATCATCTTGAATTTTCTGTATTCTACAATATACTTCAATTTGACGTATCCAATTATCTAACTTCTCAACATTAACTTCTCCATTGTATATTGGCAATTCAAATTTTATATCAAGCTTTAATGAAGGAATTTGCAAAGGAGTTTTACCATGCCCCTTTGGAGAATTTGGAAGATGTTTCAAACTAGTAGAAGAAGAAGAAGAAGAATATGATGATGATGGAGGAGAGGGTGGTGGAGAAGCACCATTCGATCCATTTCTGCCTGGAGTTTTGTCACCACCGCCTCCCTTATGCATTGAAGGGTTGGAGCCTTCACCCTGCGACAATATGTTCCTTTCCATCAAGATCTTCATCATCTCTCTCAACTCCATGACAGCCTCTCTGAGATCTTCATTTTCATTTGGAACACGTTTCATGACCTTCTGCATGAGCCATGCTTGGTGAATGTATCTCTAAAACTTGCGGTGAATGAATATGCTTCCTCCTTGTCAGATGAGAACTTGGCTCCACAAGTTGACATTCTCCTCTTGTGAGTTTCAACCTTGTGAGAATTAGAAACAAAACTTGCGAACAATCAAGTATTCAAAACCAGTGCTCTGATACCAACTTGATCTAAAAATTGAAGAAGACCTGAAATACTTGAAATTATTTGCAATGTAAATGTTATGTGTTTAAATCAAAAGGATCAGTTTGCAACACATAGATTAAAGGATTACTTATGCAAATTACACATAGATAGCAGCATGATCAATGAACATAAGCACATAAACAAAGAAATTGATAAAGGAGTTCACCCCTCTCTTGGGCTACATCTCCTGGTCCAATTTCCAATGGATCATTATTATTAATTGTTCAAAAGTGCTAAAAAAACATGTCTTACAATGCTCAAACTGACAAACTGACTGCTCCAATGGCTTCAGAGCATCCCAAAGCCCCTGTTTGGGCTCTTTCGGCACCTCAATCGGTCGAAAAACGAAGAAGTTAGGCCTCCTGGAAGTCCCCCCTTCAAGCTTCCTGTCTCTGCATCTACAAAACGCACCCTTCTTGATTGAATCTGGCTCACACGCAATATAAAACATGAAAACCCTACACCGGGTGAAACTGTGCCAACAGTGCAAACTGTAGAATGGTTAAGGGCGTGCTAGCCCCTAACTGCCTAGGCACCTGGGCATATGGCTCATAGGACCGCGTGCATGGAAAAATGTGGTTAATATGGTTACAATGGTGTAACTCCCCCCGCGCTCCATACATGGTCACATGGCAAACCATATAACTGTGGCATACAACATAAATTGAACTCCATCATATTAACACCCGCGCGCAATATAACAATAGGTCACATTACAATGAATAGGACCACGGGTCAGGATTAAGCCCCGGCCCGACCCCCGCCCATTTATACTATTATATGACTTTATAAACATTGTGAATGGTTATATGTTAATTCATATAGTGTGGGTGCATTGGTAGGACATTTATGTGAAGGCGTTACATAGTGGGGGAGGTCCAGGGGTCGAACCCTGCAGACTCCCATAGTTTTACACAACAACCATAAACCAAACAACGAGTGACATGTGGCACCCACGGATTGGGCCACGTGTCCTCATACCATTTTCCACCCAATGGACACGTGTCACTTCCAGATTCGACAACTTTCAACCAACCAAATATTGCCACGTCATCCGTACGGTCTGTACGTTCCTGCCACACCAGACTATACAGACTGTACAGTCAGCACCAAAATTTTTACCTGTTTGACCTCATGATCAGAACGCGATATCTTCTCCATACGGAGCCCGTTTGACAAAGTAAATATACCGCTGGAATCGGGAAGACGAGATGAACGTAATGGCACTGATTTTGTCGCATTCCGAGCACTTTGAAATTTTGAGCAAAATTTGATCCCCTGATCACCCACCCTAAGGTGAACTACGTATATCTGGTGTCTCATTGTTTGATTTGTTCAGTGTTATTTCTTTTATGCATTTTCTTAGTGCTTTGATTATGATGTTTAATGAATATATATTTTTTCTTAAGTACTTTTAAATGCTAGAATTAACTCACAGTGCTAAGTTCTAAGTTCTCAGGGTGCATAATCACTTGTTACTATGCTTATATGTCTTTGATTATGATCTTCAATGTTAATGAGGTTAATAAACTAATGCATGTTCACTTCCTAAGAATTAACAAAATATTCTTCGAAGTGCTCTTATTACAGATTTGTGTCCCAGCCTGGTTATAGACACCTGCGTCTTGTAACCCCCCTGCTTCTACCTCATGTGAGAATTCTCCTGCTTCGTAGGTGTTGCCGAAAGGGCCGGTAGTTAGGGTTTTGTTGGTGCATTGTTAAGCATTGAACCCTAGGTATTCCCCTATGCCAACACCACCCTTCCCCCATGTGCAGAAGGAAGTTTAGTTGTATGATTGCATGGTCATCACACCTTTGTCATACAATAAAATCATGATTGAAGTACACAATGATATGATGTACCTAACTCTAGGTCCCTTCATAAAAATTTCCTCTACATTAATGTAGGACTTCATGGTATCTGCCACAAATTCGATGATAAACTCTGCAACAATATTGTCTAACTAGAAATCTACTGTGTGTGTAAATTTGTTATTAACTTGTTGTAACTATGCAATATCCACAGGATGCCACTCTATATGTCTGATCCGATTCGTAGGGTGGTTTCCTTTAACCTCAATAACCAATCCTACAACAGATGTGGGAAATCACAGAAAAATACTTCATCTAGTTCACTAAAAATGTATTTGTCGATATACTTTTGCAATGTCAACTTAGGGTTTTTGTTGTCCTTCTGTGAAAACCTGATTTCCTTTGTCCTTAGCCATCCCGAACATTCCCTTATATGCTTTCATATTCTATGTTTTTGTTCCACAGATCCCATCCCCTCAATATTGTGCAATACTTCTAGACATAAACATAACCATTTGTTGGTTACTTGGGCTGACCCAGGTTTTGATCTCAAATAGGTTTCCAACACAACTCTCAAAACTATTGACCCTCTTGGTAAATGAGAAGGAAATGCTACACACAAAGTGCACATCATAGTATCGCCCGAGATATCTTTATGGGGGACTACAATACTCAGGTGTTTGTAGTCTAGGAATGAGTGGGAATTGTGTTTAGTTCTTTTTCCTTATACATCATCATCATTAATCATTCATCTACTTCTATGATTCATTCATCTTTAAATCTATGCATACATGCTATTATAATTAGATTTAACCATTCATTATTGAGCTAATGATTAACAAAACAATAAAATAATTCATTAACAATCACACAAAACACATTATTTTATTGTGGTTCACCCCCTCTTGGGGATAGTTCCACAAAGATATGGATTCTCTTCTCTTTTATTTATTTTGCTGCAAAATTTGTGTTGTGTGCATTACATTTTTATGATTACAATCAAAATGAGGGAAAGTACCCTCTAGGAGGGATGGTTATATCACACTAGGATCCTCATCCTATGAACTAACCATAAAAAAATAATTTATTCCACCCTACAACAATAACCATACAAAATTCACAATAATCAATAACTTCTGAATGACCACATTAACAACAACCTTGACCTAGACCTCCTAGGTCTTTATTTATACTACCCTACTGGATTATATCCATTACAATATTTGTCAAAAACCCTAACCCTAACATGGTTAGGCCTGTTTGCATGTGCACCACGTTTCTTTTCCTCTTGCATGTTGCTTTTCCTTCTTTTTTTGCATGCTTCCTTTCTTCCTCCTAAGACACATGTTCCAAAAATGGACCTTTTCTTCAAAATTAGGTCTGTGCCAAAAATAGATCCTTCTTCCCAAAATAGGCATTTTCCAACAAGTTGTGACAACAATGCAGCCAACACTATGGATGATGCATCTACATGTACATGGAACTCTTTGATCCACTCTAGAAAGATCATAATTGGTGTGGTTACCCGTTTATGTTTCAAAGTGTCCAAGATTTTATGGAAGTCCTCATTCCATTGGAATTTGGCTTCCTTCTTCAATAACATTTCCATGGGTGTTGTAATATTCACATATCCTTTGATAAATTTCCTGTAATAACCGGTATGACCCAACATTTCCCTCAACTATCTGACTGATGTCAGAGGTTCCATGTCCATAATTACAACAATCTTGGTTGGTTGACCAATATTCATTGTTTGGATATGACATGTCCGAGTATAATTCTAAATGGCACGAGAAAGATAAACTTCTTTAAATTCAGTGAAGTATGACACTGTTTACACCGATCTAACATGATTCAAAGAACTTCTATATGATCCTCTAGTAAAATGAATACCATCTAGTCATCCAAGTAAACTTCCAGGAATTTATGGATGAAATCCTTGAATTTTGTCACTACTACCCTAGAAAACACCATAGGGGCATTCTTCAATCTGAATGGAATAATTGTATACTAATAACTGCCTAACTCTGTCACAAACATAGTCTTGTGTCTATCCTGCTACGTGATTCTTATCTGATGGTACCCAGAGAATCCATTTGTAAAAGAATAAGTTTCTTGACCTCCTACATTCTCCAGTACTTCATCCATGAATGGTGTTGGGAATGGATCATGTAAGAAAGCCTCATTATGTTTCGTTATGTCCACACAGATCCAAATTCTTCTTGTCTTCTTGTATTTCACCACCATTAGGCTAATCCACTAAGATTCTTCTACTGGTTCAATGATACCTACATCCAACATCTTGTCTATTTCAACGTTGATCCTCTCTTTATACTTCGGATTTAACCTATAAGGTCTCTGTCATATTGGCTTAGCTATAGGTTTTAGTGGAATCTTCATATCATCTAAGTCTCTTGATATCCCCTTCATCTCCGAGAAGCTTGTTAGGAATAAGTCCTCATATTCCCGTCATAAATTTGCAACCTTCTCAATTGTCTCATTGTTCCAATAATCTCCTATTTGCGTAAACTTAGGATTCTTTGTCATCCCAATATTTACCTTCTTCTTCTTTATATGCTATGTGTATGTGGCATATGAAATATATATCCCTTTTAATGCATGTGCTCCTTCTATCTCAGGTATTTGTACATTCCTTGAATCTTGTTCCTCATTCTCTTCATTCGTTACATTATAACATTCCAATAGCTTATGGACAATCATCTAGGTTTTGTGCATATTGCATACTGGTAATACTTCCATCGTCTCTACCTTTGAGAATATATTTGTTTGAATCACCTGTAGTGTTGCATATATATATGGATATTCATGTTCAAATGTAAATGTGATTTTGAATATTTGAGTCAATTATTCCCATCTTGTTGTCTCCCTACACATCTCCAATTCTAAATACCAATTCTTCAGGTTTGTGTCCAAGGTGTGTATAAATATGTATGTCCACTCTATTTCTAGTATTGAGTGCCATAAATACCTACATTTTTATACGTGACCCATTGGGTCACTCTCTCCTATGTATTTATGTGCAATTTCTTCTTCCTCAGAGCTAAAGAATATATGCATTAGTCTATTGCACTATCACTAGTATTTTATCCCATATCTATGTGAATCCCACCATTTATCTAGAGTCTCCTTTAAAACAACATCCAGTTCCAACAACCTTTTTTGTTTGGGTACCTGTAACTCAAATTCTTTTACAAACATGCCTATCTCATTTAGAAAATCGTACTTGGGTGGGTCACATATCTCTATTCTAACCCAGTGTAAGGATTGGTTGATACATGCACATTATCTAGTTGACACTTCATGAATCCTTTGCTTCCAATTCTCAAGATTATCTTTTGAATCTGAGGCACACGAACTGATACTTATCCAACTTAGCGCAACATTCATTTTCATGTTGACATAATCCTCCATACGCGAAGTCATATTGTATAATTTTTCAATTTCATTCCCTATGGATGGCTCTATGTATCTTTTTCCTTGTGATGGGTCTAAGGGTGCAATAACATTTAGTTCCCCAACCTCGAATATCACCCCCCTCCTATTCAAGTTAATCATTTCCTAGTTATTGAAATCCCATTATAGTCCCATTAGTGTTGGATATGGTTTATTGTCATCTATGACCTTAATAACTTCAAAATATGTCATGTTGCGCACCCCATCTATGTTCATAGGTACTCATGTAAATCACCCAATCGAGACTATCTTATGATGATTCACAAGCCTTAACTGAACATGGGACCATACTAGCTCAGTTTCACCCATCATCTCCCATGTATGCTTAGGTAACACATTCACATCAGACCCTAGGTACAAAATAACATTATCCACATCATACTCTCCAATATGTGCATTGAACCTAAATTATCTATTGGTTCTCTTCCTGTGCAGTACCTGGTTTACCATTCTTTGTGTGATAGGGGTGTCTCTTCCGTTTATGCAATGATCAATCATATTATATAATGTATTTAGCGTAGTTCTATCTTTAATTAGTTCTACACAACTCCTTAAGAATTTCATTAGTGTACTTACCTTCGCTATTATCTTCTCTGGCACAACTTGATCTTCTATACAAGGCAATGATGATATTGATGCTCCCCCATGCTGTCCAAGTATTTCTTTTCTTACTCTCTGATATGTCTCTTTATCCTGTTGTGGATTGAATTCTGGTGTAGGCCCAACTAGCTTCCTTACCCACTTCTCAGTCTGTTTTCCTTGATTCGCCATATCAGTTCATGTTCTAGCTCCTCCATGCATAACAATTGCTAATTTTGGTCCTTCATTGCATATTTCAGTTGATATCATGTACACATTTTGACTCATATTATGGTTTAGGTTTCCTCTAGCCTACCACTTCACAACTAGTTGGGGACAGTCTTCTGTCTAGTGATCCATTTCTCTGCAATATGTGCACATCATACATGGATTGTGGAAAATCAAAGCCAAGTGTCCAGGTTGATTACATTTATAACAGATAATTGGTTCACGTCCTCCTCGACCAAAAGTCCCTCTACCCTGGCCTCTACCAAAATTTCCTCTCCTCCCATGATTGAAACCTCTTTGATTGTTTTAGCATGAACCACCCCCCTTTGTGGAGGTATTCTCTTCTTGTATCTGGTACATATCCTATAATGTTCCCTCGACCACCCACAGGTCGGGGAAATTCCACTCTACAGAAATCTCTCATGCTCTGACACCAATTGGTAACATCCCTAGCCTTAAACAGGCTGGGCCATGCTACTCTAGGGAGCGCCTTCATTCTCTTACTGTGGAACATACGATAACATACCCAGTAATCAATTGATCTATGCCACATAAATTTTCTCTTCCAAATGCATGCAACTTTAAACATATACATACAACACTCTTGCGAAAGATTTACATATAAACATGAACAAACAATTACATTCTGTAATATACGACTTTATACTGAAATAACAGTAACCATAGATATGCAGCATCTACAAGAAAATACCCATAAACATACAGGCAATTATAATCACATATATGATCAACCGTAACATAAGCATGTAAATAACAATGCAACATATCATTTTATCATACGATTGGTACTTATATTGGAAATATTTTCACCAAATACATACAAACCATCCATGAACCTCCCAGCCTTACAATACATTGTTCATCACTCTCAACTGTGAGCCACCCCTGAGGTAGGACAGAACTCCACCTGGGTAAAGGGTTCCTAAATAGGCTAAGGCTCATGGACAATAGGAAAGACTCTGTCTCAGGTGCTCACTCAACTAACAACCTACAACCTCTCATTCCCCACTTGCATGTCCCACCCAAGGAAGTGTGCACCTTCTCTGCTCAATAGTCCCTTGGCTGCCCCACTTCTCTTCCAGGGCTTTAACAACATGACAGACTGAAAGTCTTAGATAACTATAGCTACAATTTAGAACCTTCAAGAATCAATCCCCTGGAATTCTCTCACTCGGAGAATTTCTCACAGGCCCGACAACCCGCTTCTTCAATCCCTCTCCGAGCTAACCAGGTAGACCAACCGGGAAAAGGATATGGAAACAGGATTAGATATGGTAAAATGGATGTTTCAAGGATAAATGACTACATGAGTGAAAATGGTCATGAAATCATTGACTGGATAACAGAGTGATGGAAGGAATCATTGTGATACTCATCGTGAAAGTGATGGTGAGAATGATGGTCTAGATACTAGTAAGAATCCCAGTGGAAAAGTGACCAAATGAGCTAAGTCCCCATGATATGAATGCATGTCCCCAACTTGACACTTGTCATATCAAAAGTTACTTTGGTCCACTTGTCCCCAACTTTAGAACTTAGGATAAAATAATTATCCATACTTATGCTTTAGGAAATATTAATATAGTATTCCCTTTTGGCTTAAGATCTCTAGCTTATCCCTTTCCCTTGACTTTTTCCCCTCCCTTTCCCTAACTGGTGAATTTCAGTCCCCCATCTCTTTTATCGTGGTCGGTATACGTGCAACGATGTATTTATATTAATCATGAAACATGTACAAAATAGGCACATTGGACTTTAACATCTAGGCGTTCCAGCCTAATACCAAAACATAAGCATCCCAACTTATAATAACTGGCTCACTAGCCTATAACACATATCATATACATGGGGCTCGTTGTCCTCCATACTGTGCAAATTTTAGTTACTGTGCCCGACATCCAGGAATATGCATACTACATCATTTTACTACGTAGTTCATGCGTGCACTATGCCATGGAAATTGCATTACAAAATGATGTCAAAACAACTCACCAACGTAAGTACACTTATATTACATTTACAATTGGGTTTGGCCAAGGAATATTACAATCCCCTCCCCTTATTTATGCACTGTCCTCAGTGCATCATACAGCCATATACAATAGAGTTTTCAAAAAACAATCTTCAAAAAGATGCGGGTATTCTGTCCGCATTGCATCCTCATTCTCCCAAGTATCATCCTCGGGACCGTACTAGGTCCATTCGACCTTTAAAATCCCTATGACTCAGTTCTGGAGATTCTTGACTTTCCATTCCAAAATGCGCACCAGATGCACTTGAAAAGTGCCTTCTTGCTCCACCTGAATCACATTCCAATCAATAACATGATTAGCATCGGGTATATATTTCTTTAGAAATGATACATGGAAGACATTATGAATAGACATAGATGCAAGAAATGCAATCATATAAGAAACTAGACCAATCCTCTCTAGGATTTCAAATGGTCTGCAAAATTTGGCTACCAACTTGGAACAACTTCCCAGGTTCATGGAACTCCTGTTAGCTTTCACTTTTATGAAAACATGATCACCCACTTTTAATTCTCTATGGGTTCTATTCTTATCAGCATAAATTTTATGTCTGTCTTGGGGAGCTTTTAAATTCTTCTTATTTTTTATCCTTTGTTCCTCCATCTCCTTGAGCAACTCTGGCCCAACTACTATCCTATCAGCTAGATTATCCCAACTCACTGGAGTTTTTCACTTGCTGCTATAAAGTGCTTCAAATGGGCTCATCTTCAATGATGCCTAATACCCATTGTTGTAAGCGAATTCTACCAAGTGTAGGTAGTCTTCCCATTTCGATGGTTTGTCCATCACATACATTCTCAGTATATCTTCTATTACTCTATTCACCCTCTCTGTTTGTCCATCAGACTCAGGATGATAAGCTATACTAAAGTTCAGATTCGTTCTAAATCCTTTGAACAATCCTTTCTAGAAATTTGAGGTGAATTTTGGGTCTATGTCAGACACAATTGTTTTAGGAATTCCATGCAATCGTGCCACTTCCTTCATGAAAATATCAACAACATCTACTACCTTGTGAGTATTTTTCAGTGGAATAAAATGGGCAGCTTTTGTAAGCTTGTCCACCACCACCATGATCAAATCATGTAGTTTTCCTATTCTAGGAAATCCCATAATAAAATTCATTATCACCACTTCCCACTTCCATTCAGGAATGGGTAAAGGTTGCAGCAACCCTGCTGGGTGCCTATTCTTAGCTTTAACTTTCTGGCATTCCATACATCTAGCAATGTATTCAATGATCTATTTCTTCATACCTGGACAAAAGTAATGGCTTATGATTATTGTGATGGTTTTCTGATATCCAGGGTGCCCTGCATAAGGAACATTATGCATTTCATGAAAAATCATACATTTCAAGTCCTGGACATTTGGAACAAAAATTTTGTTCTTGTGCAACAACATTCCATCTATTCCCAACTTATAATTATCCACCTTTTGCGACATCTTACCCTACTGTAGCATTGCTACCAATTCTCTATATTGCAGATCTGCTTATGCAACCTCCATAATTTTTCTTTTAATATTAGTTTGATACATTCTAATGGTTGTAGCATGTAATTCATGCACCTTCCTGTTGAGTGCATCAACCACTTTATTCTCTTTCCCCTTGATATATTTTATTTAAAAGTCCTATTCGCTTAGAAATTATAACCATTTGCTTTGCATATCATTTAGATTTGTCTGATCAAATAAATATTTCAGACCATTGTGGTTTGTTCTTAGATCAAACCTATTTCCCATGAGGTGGTGTCTCCATTTCCTCAAGGAATGCACTATGGATACCAACTCCAAATCATGAGTTGTATAGTTTCTTTCATGATCCTTCAACTTCCTTGATTCATAACAAATGACAAACCTGTTTTGACTAAGGACTCCACCAAGTTCTTCATTACATGCATCAATGCATACGATGAAGTCTTCATCTAGGTCCGCAATCCTTAATATTGGAGCACTTGTCAATAACTGTTTCAAGTGTTGGAAACTCTTCTTGCAATCTAGTGTCTACTGAAACTTCACTCCTTTTCTTTGCAAAGAAGTGATTGGGTGTGCAATCTTTGAGAATCCTTCAATAAATATTTTGTAGTAGCCTGCAAGACCCATGAATGATCTTACCTCTATGACATTCTCGAGTGCTGACCATTCTCTAATGGCCTCTATCATCTCAGGATCCACTGTTATCCCATCCTTTGAAATGATATGCCCCAAATAATGAATCTGTTTCTGATAAAATGAGAACTTGCTCAATTTGGCATACAACTGATGTTCCCTTAGTACTTGCAACACCATACTAAAATGATGTTCATGCTCTTCCTATGACTTATAATATATAAGAATTTCATCCAAAAAGACAATGACAAAATTGTCCAAATACTCTCGGAAAACACCATTCATTAAGCACATGAAAACAACTGGTGCATTTGACAACCCAAATGGCACCACTATGAACTCATAATGACCATACCTTTTCCTGAAGGTGGTCTTGTTGATATATTCTTCTTTAATCCTTACCTAATGATATCCTGATATGATATCTATCTTTGAAAATATATTTTCATCCTTCAATTGATCAAACAGGTCGTCAATCCTTGGCAGAGGATACTTGTTCTTAACAATCACTTTATTCAACTATCTAAAGTCAATGCAAAATCTTAGTGTTCCATATTTCTTTCTCACAAACAAAACTAGGGCACCCCAAGGTGACACACTTGGGCATATATACCCCTTCTTCATAATTTCTTCAAGTTGCATTTGCAACTCCTTCAATTCTGGTGTACTCATTCTGTAAGGAGTCTTTGATACTGGCGTTGCTCCAGACATTAAATTTATAGAGAAATCAATGTCTCTCCTTGGGGGTAGTTCGGGTACCTCCTTGACCACATATTCAAAATCTTCCAGGACTATATAATCCTCCAAATTTGGCACCTTATCCTTAGGTATCTCTGCCAAATGATCTGCAATTAATTGACACCCTTTTCTGTAACATTTATTCAGCTGCAACGCTGAAATTTCTCTAATGGTTACTGCCCTGGGAATTCCCTGTACATTCCTTAGTTTCCCTTCCTCATCCATGCAAGTAAATTCTTTGTTGTGAAAATCTAAGAGAGTGTGATGTTGTTCCAACCAATCCATCCCAATTAGATATTCATAGGAACCTAAAGGCAAGATGTTTAAATCTACCTTGGTGTTTAGTCCATTCATGTCTATGAGGCATGAATTAACCATATCATTAACTTTTCTTCTGGATCTAGTATCTAGTTGCACCAACTAGGATTTCCCATGCTTGCTTTTTCTCAATTGCAAACTTTCCACCATCTTAGGGTCTATATAACTATGACTAGCTCTTGAATCAATGAAAATAACAATGGTTTGGTTGTTGATCATACCTTCCACTTAAATCATGTGGGACTGATACTCTCCTTTATTGTTGTCCAGGGATGCATAAATATTTGGCACATATCTACCCATGTCTTCCACTATTTCAACTTAATGTACATTATGAGCAACCCTAACGTTTTCACCTCTATGAGGACAATCTCTGAACCTATGATCTCCTTTATAGCCCCAACATTGCATAGGTGGTTGCCTTGGCCCTTGAATCCCTATGTCAAGTGTTCTGGCTTCTTTAGGTGTTTGTTGTCCTTGTGGATTATTTATGAAGAATGGTGGCTTAGCTCCCTTCTTCCTCTAATCCATCTTGAATTTCTTATTGTCTTCCCAAGACTTTTGGAAAGTTGGCCTTGCTTTCTGCTGATCATATAGGCATTTAGCTCATCTTATGGTCTCTTTTAATGTCTTGGGATCATCATACTATATTTTTCCATTGATGAACGATGGCAACCCACTCAAATACCTTTGAATTTTACTGTCTCATCCTTGATGAAAGAAACATACTTCAGCAGTTCCAAAAACCTTCTCTCATATTCATCTATGGTCATACTTCCAAGCTTGAGTTCAAAGAACTCTTTCATTTTCTTGTCATAGTATCTCTTAGTAAAGTATTTATTCTCAAAATACTTCTTGAATTCCCTCCAAGTAACACTTTTCTCTTCAATGTGTTGCACCTGCACAAGTTGATCCCACCACATGGAGGCCTTTCCTTTGAGTTGATAGATAGAAATTCTACCTTCTGCATGAGAAGAATAATTATGCAATTGAAAATACTTTATCATACCCAACAACCATGTTTCTGCATCTTCATCCTTCTTGTTCTTACCATCGAATGTAGGAGGTTTGATTTTGTTCATTTCTCCTCACATCTCATCCACCCCAAACCTCTTATACCTTCTCACAGGGGATAGACTTGAGTTGTTGCCTGCTCTCTTATTGGAATTCCTTGGGGAATGATGGTGATGTATACTAACACTTTTTTCTTTTCTTTTCTCATCTGAAGGCTTGTGACTTCCATATTTTCTTGAGCCACTCTCCTTAACCAATTTATTTTCTATTTTGTTCAATCCCTCCAATAACTTCATGTTGAAGTCATCCTACTACTCTGTGTCTCTCATAAGCCTTACATTATTAGCTTTATGGATTTGGACATCCCTCTGCAAATTCTTAATGGTCTCATCCATATTCATGTTTTCATTCCTTTCTTCTTAATGGTCGAAACTTATCAAGCTAACAATTCAATAATTCATGAAATACATGAACCATTTTGGTTCAATATATACATCATAATTATCTGTTAAGGTCCTAACCCGCACATAGGTAGATCAATGTATTCGGATGTAATAAAGGTCAATATTAATAAGACCTTTCAATAAAATAGAATAAAGCGGATGTAAGAAGACCTAATAGAAGCTTCTGCTTCTAGAAGGATCTTC
>ML777533.1:449589-464971 GCA_009831015.1 Picea engelmannii | reverse complement strand
TAAAATAGAATAAGGCAGATGTAAGAAGACCTAATAGAAGCTTTCGCTTCTAGAAGGATCTTCCTCTAGATGCTTCTTTTTAGTATAAATAGGAGTCGAGGGTATGAGAACCCTAGCTTGGATATTATTGTAACAGAGCGCTGATCAATTGGAGGTTTCCCCCTCGAAGAGGCCTGTGAACATTTCTATCTGATTCAAAGTGTTATTTCTGTTGCTATTTCGTATATCATTTCTGTGTATTGTGAAGATTATGCTGGATATTTTACTGTTATTCTATCATTTCTAGCATTTCGTTTCTGTTCTGCATATTTTATATATCTAGTATCTTGCATTATCTCTCCTAATTTCCTGGTGTTATCACCATGACAATCCTAGATAAGAACCAAGTGTCAAAAACATAGACGTATGATGCCTTCAGAGATACATCTGTGCAAGAAGGTGGTTTTCTGAAACCACTTTCACCAAGATGCAGTATCGCATGCTTCAACATGTCAAATCCACCACTCGTGGGACGGGTGATGGTTAGTAACATCACCTTGTTTCACTCTTTCGTTACTTCGCAACCATGTGACCTCAGTTGAACGTCGCCATGTAATGAACTTGAAAGTTAATCATTTGAAATGGATTATTCGAGCATGGCAACCTAATGCTCTTGTATGTAGTTTGTCTGTGCTTCATAATTGGAATTCTATAACTAGAATTCCTCAAGTATGAAGGTATCCGCTTATCCATAAATGGAATAATCTCCAAATTTCTCAAATTTCTGCTCAATGAAAAATCATTTTGGTATCCACAACCTGAGATACATGGACAAGGCTAAATCCAGTGAGACTAGTTATTCGGGCAACATGCTAGACTTTCTTGCGAATAAGGAGGAAAGGGTCCTTGTGCACATTCTAGCAACTAAATTCCACACAAAGTTGGCTATAGAATCATGGTTGGAAGTCAGGCTGAATCCCACTATGAAGGATTTATTCATCAACAGGACAGTCGCTAATAAGAAAAGGAGAAAGTAGCAGAAGAAGGAGGAATCCATGACTGAAACACTCGAAAGTGTTGGAGAGAATCAACCAGTCTGGTTAGATTATTTAAAGGAGGAGATTGCTAAGATGAAATGAGTCTTCAACCCAAAATTAAGTATGTTTCAGTGAATTTTTGAACAATTGGTAGAGGAGGTAAGGAGCACTAGAGATGATAGGCCTGTTCTTAAATGATCCTTTTTACAACAGGATAACTGCTATCATCCCCCTTTTTGTAAATTTTTGATTAATACGATTATATAAATACAGAAGCGGATTTTGGGCTATTTATTACAAAATTTTAACTAGTTGTGTTGTGAGTCTTGTTTTCTTTTATAGTATGCTTTTCTTGTAAGCTTATATTTCACTTCCATCTGTCTGAATCGAATGAATATAAAACTTGGAATTCCTTTTAATTAATGGTTCGATGAAATTGTGTGTTTATTTTTCTTCTAATATTATGCAAATTAAACTTAGACTCATTGCCTTCCAAGCGACTTTGCGCACACTAAAATTCGACCTATACCTTTATATTTATCGTGCATATCAATATCACAAGGTAAAACTCTTTTCTACGCACCTATATCCACTATGAATTTCTTCTCCGTCGCACCGACAACTTGCGCACACTACTTTTGCGTTGTGAGCTAATATCCACTGCGCACAGGTTTGGTATCGTGCACCGATACTCCACATGCATTTCGCCTTATGCATTGCACCATTTCAAAATTCAATAGGTTTCATCATGCACAATAATATGTGCACAACATTGAATACACTGTCGTGAGACAACTTATACTCATACTATGCACGTACCAACAAAAATCCTCTGTGTTATGCAATACTTGCGCACTCCATGTGCACATTACTATGTGTATGCTCACTGCGGAAGGATAAATTCAACACGTGCATCCACACATAATAATCTGTCGCACAATACAACAATTTACCACACACACTTTCACTCCAACTTTTTATGCGCGGTGCTAAAATTTACCACGCATGCTAGCACACCAACATTTTCCATGGATGCTCCATGACTTGAATTTTGGCCACTTCAAAGTTAATTTTCTGTGAATATTCACTTCAATTGAACCCCTCAGGCCCATCCAGGATTAGTGTCAAAAATAAAGCTCTGATACCAATTTGTAACATTCCACCGACCACCCACAGGCCAGGGAAATGACACTCTAGAGAAATCTCTCATGATCTGACACCAGTTGGTAACATCCCCAACCTTAAATAGGTCAGGCCATGCTACTCTAGGGAATGCTTTCATTCTCTTACTGTGGAACATACAGTAACATATCCAATAATCAACTGAGCTATGCTACATAAATTTTCTCTTCAAACTGCATGCAACTTTAAACATATACATACAACGCTCTTGTTGAATCCTTACATGTAAACATAAAAAAGCAATTACATTCTGTAATATATGACTTTATACTAAAATAAAAGTAACCATAGATATACATCATATACAGGAAAATACGCATAAACATACAGGCAATTATAATCACATATATGATAAACTGTAACATAAGCACGTAAATAACAATGAAACATATCATTTTATCATATGATTGGTACTTATCTTGGAAATATTTTCACCAACTGTGTATAGACCGTCCACGAACCTCCCAGCCTTAGACTACACTGTTCATCACTCTCAATAGTGAGTCACCCCCGAGCTGGGACTAAACTCCACTCGGGTAAGGGTTCCTAAATAGGCTAAGGCTCATGTAAAATAGGAAAGACTCTATCTTAGGTGCTCACTCAACTAACACTCTACAACCTCTCATTCCCCACATGTCTGCCCCACCCAATGAAGTGTTCCCCTTCTCTTCTCAACATTCCCTCAGTTGCCCCACTTCCCTTCTAGGTCTTCAATAACAGGTCAAATCAGAAGTCTCAGAGCACTATAGCTGCAGTTTATCACCTTTGGGAATCAATCCCCAAAAATTCTCTCGCTCGGAGAATTTCTCATGGCCTAACAACCTGCTTCTTCAATCCCACTCAAAGATAACTATGTACACCAACCAGGAAAAGGCTATGGAAACATGCTCATATATGGTAAAATGGATTTCTCAAGGACAAATGACTGAGTGAGTGAAAATGGTCATGGAATCATTGACTGGATAATTGAGTGATGGAAGGAATCACCATGAAACTCATCATGAAAGTGATGGTGAGAATGATGGTCTAGTTGCTGGTAAGAATCCCCATGGAAAAGTGACCAAATGAGATAAGTCTCCATAATATGAGTGCATGTCCCCAACTTGACACTTGTCATATCGAAATTTACTTTGGTTCACTCGTCCTCAACTTTAGAACTTAGGATAAAATAATTATCCATACTTATGCTTTAGGAAATATTAATATAATATTCCCTTTTAGCTTAAGATCTCTAGCTTATCCCTTTCCCTTAACTTCTAGCCCTCCCTTTCACTAACTGGTGAAGTTCAGTCCCTCATCTCTTTTATCGTGGTCGGTCTACGTGCATCGATGTATTTATATTAATCATGAGACATGTACAAAATAGGTGCATTGGCCTTTAACATCTAGGTGTTCCGGCCTTATACCAAAACATAAGAATCCAAACTTATAATAACTAGCTCAGCAGCCTATAACACATATCATATACATGAGGCTCGTTGTCCTCCATACTGCGTGCACTTTAGTTACTGTGCGTAGTATCCAGGAATGTGCATACTACATCATTTTACTGCGCAGTTCATGCGCGCACTATGCCATGGAAAGTGAATTACAAAACTATGTCAAAACAACTCACCATCTTAAGTACAGTTATATTACATTTACAATTGGGTTCGTCTGAGGGATATTACATATCTGATGTGTGCTCACTTAGTAGGTCAAACATGTGACAATCCTTCTCTTTGTGTCCTACTGACTTGAAAAAATTGTAAGACAAGTTCTTGGGTGTACTCTGATACTTCTGTAGAAATGGATTTAGCGCTCCATATTCCAAATATTGTGCGAATGCTAAGAATTTTTCCTTGTGATGGCCCTCCTTCCTTCATTTTGTACACCAAACTTGTTCTTCTTTCTCCATTCCTTTGGCAAGCTCATCCACTTGCATTGTTAATGCATCCAAATGTGTCTAAACTTGTTCCATTCCTCCAATATATCCTACCAGAAATGCCTCTAGTTTCATTTCAATCTCTAGAGCCTCGGGTTGTGATGTAACCTTTTGTTGAATCAGGGGCCTCTAAATTTATACTAGAAGTCCCACAATAAACCACTCTTAATGTTGTTCATAGGGAATTTGAAAATTCAATATCCCCATCACATCCTTAAATCACTAATCGAAATTCCATACGAACTTTGTTTGTACCTTCTTGATCTCTTTCAGTTATGTGATGTACTACGACTCTAAATTTGGATTTTTGAACTCCTTTAGTAGCACTCAATTTATCTCTGCCAAATTCATGGTCTATCCTATAGGTGTAATACTATGTAACTTCATACACCATACCAATGCAGACCCTCTAAATGTTGTCGCTAACTACACAATCTTCACAACATTGTCTTGTATGTTCTTAGAGGCCCAAACTATTTTGCACAAAAGCAAGTGTTATCTTGAATCCTCTGACCCCACTCCCTTGAATTTAGGAAGCCTAAGAGTATTATCTACTCCTTCTATGTTGGCTTGTGTAGTCCCTCCTCTTGGTGATGATGGTGGACAATGATTCTCAATTTGACTATGTGCACCACTCCCATTATTCTGACTGCTACTAATATATCCTCCTTGACTAACTATGTATATTTTGACAAGTCTTCAAATGTTTTGTCTGATTCCGATGACGTACATGGCATCGTGGAATCAACACAAGATCCTTTCTAAGTAGGACTAATCGACTCTTTTATTACTATACTAGACTGAAACTCCTATTCTTCTCCCCCTATATATGGTATCACCATGATTCATACTAGTGTTCAAGGTTCTCTTTCCTTTGCCTCACTACTTATCTTCTCTCCCATCCCTAATATTTATACTCTTGTACCTGCTTCTTCCATGCAACTCTCCAAAATTGTACTCTTCCTATGATATACTTCTTTCTTTCATCCTCAGTCCCTTCCTTCCTATTTCATTGATTTCTTCATTCTCTCATATGATCCTCCTATCATCCTCTAGCTCCCCCTATGTGTGCAAAACCATTTTATCCATCAGAATTCAGTATCATAATGTGTTTTTCACATAACAACATTTTTATCCACATATTTAATGATTTCAAGAACCTCTGGCACAAACCTTTGAAAAAGTCTCTTTCAACAACATTGTATGATTGAATGAAATCTACTGCAAATTTTGTAACATAACCCCCTAGTACACTATCCAACCAAAAATAAATTTCTCGAGTAGTTGGGTTACTTACCGAATTCATTTGTATTTCCAATTGGGGAGTCCAATTCCTCGACACTACAACATTGAACCTTTCTATATTTTCTACTAACTTTTCTAGCCACTTGATCAATTTTTTTGGAAATTATCCAAAGAAAATTCCATGCAGATCGGTGAACAAATACCTTTGCATCCATTTATTTTCACTTATCCACGAGTTCCTATTCCCTTGTCATCTGAATTCCCTTTCTTTCTATTCTAACCAGTCCATGATCTCTTTCTTAGTCATCATCCAAAAAATTCCCTCAATCACAATTTCTTGGTCCTAGCAACAAAACCATTTATTAGCTTACTTGTAAGACCCAAGGTCCAATTTACGGCGACCAACAAAACCACCATACACCGTCCCTTTTGGCATCACCTGCTTGTGCATATGAAGTCTCACCCGGGGTATCTATTGGGACTACAAGAACCAAGATTTTGCAGTAGTAAGGGAAAGGGATGCATAAACTCGAGGCATTGTTCCTTCTTCTATCTATGTGTGTGATTCAGCTCTAGTTAGTATTAATTTATTTTAGGTTCCTGTTCTTATCATTTTTATGATTATTATAGAGATTCTCACAGTTACAGTCATGAATATTATGCCACAATTAATCCATAAACTAAGTCTAGTGTACGAAGTATAGAAACATAATTCATACGCACACATAGACAATTAGATACCATAAGACTGAATATCCTCTCTATACTCTCTCTTTATTAATTTGTCTCTTTTTCTAATCATATATTACATTCACGATTATGACATACTCCTTTTTTTCCATCCCCATAATCTCCTTGTTAGAAAAATAGGTGTGATCGTTTAACCATAGAAAATATAGCAATATTGTCACCCAACCATATGCATAAAGGCCACCCCCTATGTTATAACCCTAAATTGCACCACACATGCTTACTTAGCATCAGGCCAAATCATATCCATTCATTGCCAAAACATCTGCTAAACAACCTCTTCAAAAATCCTCTTGGGTAAAGGTACATGCGCCCTAACCCACTACTGCACGTGTGTGAATGTTGGTAGGCCTTCTACAGCCTGCGTTTACCTAACAAAACAAAAAAATAGGAAATTTGCCGACGGGACAAAAAGCTATGGGTCAGTTAACTGAAACTCCCAGCCATGCATGGCTGAGAGTTCGTCCAAAATCCTAGCTCCTTCTAGCCTATAAAAGAAGGGGTAGGGGTACTATTTGGAGGAGGAAAATTATAACGAAGAAACTCTGCCCATTTTCCGAATCCATTGTCCCAACCCTTTAGCCTTTCCTCAAGCCTAAGGAGAATTAACGCAAAGCAGTTGGAGGACAAAAGAAGAGGAGGAGCCCAGGATCAGGATCAAGGAGCGGTGGCCGGTCTCGACTTTGATTGTAAGTTGATTCATTTTGAAAATAATAAAAGAATACTTTTCCTGTCCCAATGCATGAGTTATCTATGATTTGTGTAATTTATGCTTAATTTCTAACCCTCAAGTAGAAAAGTAGCATGCATGCGTAGTGTTTTGTCTTGATTGCGGGTTAACTTTGGAAGGAGCAACGCAAGTAAGCGGGCAAAGTGCAATGGAGGATCTACACCAAACATCAGTAAAAAGGTTATTAGTTCCTTTCTATGCATTTATTGTGAAAGAGGGGTTTAAGTTTTGGGTGGTAGGTTAGAAAGTCATTTCTTTACGGTCAAAATCTGCATGCAAGTCTGACCCTAGTTTTCTAGTTCGTAGGGTATTTTTCTCAGCAACATAATTGGCAACCATACTGGGGAAGATACTCTTTAGGGTTTCTGGATTTAGTTGAATTTTTGGGTAGTTTAAGAGATTATATTTTCTGTTTCTTTGCCTGTCTTTTCCATGAGGCCTGAGCTAGCAGGGATCCTGGTTCTTTATACCATTTTTCCTTGACTTTTTCTTGATGGCAATTTTCAGGACATATAGAGGTACACGCGGCCTATAGAATGCCTGCACGCATGTACCCACGCCCTAATCTCTTACAGCCCACGTGTGAACGCTAGATGTAGAGGTTTCAGTAGTGTGTAGGAGTCAGAGAGCTTGAGAGGCAGTCCTCCTCTTCCCTGTCAGAATTATACATTCTCAGGGGGCTTTCTAGATCCTGTCTGAGTCTTGCTAGTTCACAGTCATGTCTCAGTTTTCTTTATTGTGTTTTGTTATTCTTTGCAATTATTTTTCTTTTATGTTGGAAGAATCATCCAAGCCTTCAAGAGATCCTGGTTATCAATACCAAAGTCCTCTTTCTGGTCTGGGCTTCCTGTGTTTATTTTTGTCTTAGATTTTATACATACACGCGGCATGTGAAAGTGCAGCCCGCTGGTACACGCGCTCTGTTGTAGCTCAGCACGCGTTCGCACGCATGCTATTTAGGTGAAAGTAGCTTGCTTGACAGGATGCTTTTCAGTCAAGGGAGGGAAGTCATCCCCTCCTATAGTGAGAAGTGTTCCTCTCAGGTGTTTGAGTCTAGGGTTGAATAGTCAGTAGGTTAGGGCCTCTTACCCTTAGCCTGTTTTTTTCTTAGTTGATAGTTGATAGAAAAGATAAAAAAGAAAAAAAATTGTTTTATGGTTTTTAGACAATCATAAGAGTCTTTGATTTCTTGATTGCCATTGTGTGTCTTTGCTATGATTCTTTTTTATCTTCTCTTTAAGCCAGAATTTTGTTTTTGTTCTTGGTTTTAGGCTTGTCGGTATTTTCCCTTTGTTGCTTGATTTGCACGTAAATAAAAAAAAATAAGAGAAAAAAAAATCTTTTCATTTTCTTCTTTGTTTGAAGATTGTGTTTCTGCATCAATAGCTAGGGAGAAGTCTTTTTTTTCATAAGTTTTTGCAGTGCATTTAGAGTATAAGTAGCTCATAGTCGAGCGAAATTCCTTTATGTTTGCTGCATGAAATCTTAGAAAAATTGAAAAAGAAAAGAAGTCTTTCTTTGTGAAAAGTTGTTGATTTTTGCATTTAGTAAAAGTCTTTTGTTTCCAGCTTTTTCATTTGTTTTTTCTTTGAGTCTTTACACATCATCAATTTCACCTTCATACCCCGTGACTTAAAAAATCCCATAAAAGCAACGCTAATTTAAAATCTATTAGACCTTTTGTTTGTAGGGTTCACAAACTAGTTCAGGACTAGGGCCTTGGATTAGGTTGGAGAGGAAACTCTCCAAGGCCATTCAAAACCAAACATTGGAGTCTATGATAGGGAGTGTAGAAGTCTAGTTTCGTGGAAGTTATCCGATACCCCCCTCTAACACAGGGGATAAACATGAGGTCGCGTGAGGAAAGGTAGCGGAGATAACCCCTCCAAAGTCGGACCAAGCATAGTGGAGAACACATATCGAGGATTTGTTTTGGGATTCCGTCGTTTTCATTTGCCACGGGGCTTCGTGGGTCTCGAATCCATTTGATGTCCTCAGTTGTCTTCTATACCATTTTCTCTCAATACCCTTGACAGGTTTCGGGCTTGATACCCTGCTCATTGTGGTCTACCCGACTATCGACTGTACCCGCCTGGTGACTGTTCACGTGCTGGCAAACTAGTTGCCAATCTTTTTAGGTACATACACAGGTGACTGCGGGGGTATACCATGGTACCTAGGATAGACATTGGGCCATGATTTGCAGAGTATACCTGGAGGGTGCTTCTATTTTCGAGTTTCACTTGCACCGGTAAGTTGCTCTAGTGTTGGTTGTTGTAACTGTTCTTCCAACTAGTTTAGTGTTTGCTTGAATTATCTCTTAGGGGATTCTTTTTTAGTGTGTGTTACTATTTGAATGTGTAGAATACCTTAGCGTGTATTGGATATTCTCACACAGTGGAGGATCCCAAGCTCTGTCGGTCACGACGGCTCCTGGGCCTGCCACCGGTTATACTGGAGCCACTCCTGCCACCATTGAGGTGGAAGCTAGACCAACAAGGGTCTTTCGAAGCAACCGGGTTACAAACCATTGAGTCTGAACAACTCCTGGAGGAATCAAACACCAATATTGGTTCGGTTGAAACCCCAACCACTGATACTTGGCCATCAGTCATTGTACCAATCCAATTTTACGAACACCTGTTAGTGCCTCACACAGTTATGGAACCAAACACTATTACTTCCTCTGGGAATTCTTCCATTCCCACAACCGTTGCTACCACAGGAGAAGCATCTCCTAACTTTTCGTCGTCAGTCCGAGCCACCATGGTCTCGACCGCAACTATGTCGCATAGTGGACTGACCCCATCTATCGCGGTGTCCAGAAATCCCTTCACACCTAGTGAAACAAGCCCTTCGTTCTCATACGATATGCCTAGTTCGGGCACAAGTCCTGCACTCACTCACTCCACTTTATAGACTTTGGGTCTGGGGGCAAGGAGCTCTAATGCTCCTCTGCAAGGTCAACTTGGGGGAATTCCTGTCCCTTTCAATGCTTTTCCTTACACTGGAGGTCATATCTCTCCTTCGTCCCCTTCGCTTGGTGGTCTGCATCAGCAGTCCACCGGGCAGCCTACACACATGAGTTCATTTAGAGCCGGGAGTCAAGGAACACCTACGCACACTATGCTGGTAGGTTTGTTAGCATTTGTTTGGAACATGACGTTTGGTAACAACACTTTAGCATCCACTACTTTCCCATATGGGGGCACTCCCATTTTTGGACAGTCTACTCTGGCGCAAGGTACTATTCCTGTGCCAGGGGCACATATAGTAGGACCTTGGAACTCAGGACAAGGATCTGTTCCCTCCTCTAGAATGTCGTTCTGGGGTAATTCTTTCCACAGTCAATGGAACCCTGGATAGACTTCTATGCCTCTCCCGTCTGGACCGGCATAGGGTAATCCTTCCCAAAGTCCTTCAAACACGATGCATGCCCAACATCTGATGTCCTTTATGGGGAATTAGCCAATGATGTCTCCACAGATGAAAAATCCTTACGCTGGTCAGGGCCATGGTTTCTACTAGAATCTGGGCCAGCAACCAAACTTTTCCTGGCAACCTGGTGCCAGTCAAACTCCAGGACCCCTTTTCCTAGGCTATCAGCAGCAACCCAAACTACCATTCCTGGCGACGTTACACTTGCCTAATTTGACAAGGTTGTTAAATGATCCTATCTGTCACAATCCACGTTGGCCTCCTATGCCAACAAAGTTGCCTTCAGACATCCCAAAGTTCGAGGCCAAGCCTAACCAAGATCTAGGTTATCACGTGACTACCTTCCATATTTGGTGTTCATCTAACTCATTGAAAGATGACTCCGTCCAATTGCAATTGTTTCAGCACACTCTTATCGGGAGTGCCGTGAAATCATACATCGAGCTTGATTGCTCCAGATACTCTTCTTTTGGTGAATTGGCGATGGCCTTCCTTAACCATTTCTAGTTACCTGTGAGATACGACGCTGGCACAGAGTTGCTTGCCAATTTCGAACAGATGACAATAGACCATATCTCTAATCATATCAGAGAGTGGAGACGCCGAAAGAGTCTAATCAAAGTACCAGTCCCACCAACATTCTTGCTTGAGTGTTTCCTTAAGTCTTTAGTCCCACAATTATCCAAAGACGTCGTGACTTTAGAATTTTTCTCCTAAAAAGATGCCATCATGAGGGCTCAACAGTTTGAGTTTATCTATTCTTAGTCTGGTTTATTGTACAACATCCTGCTAGATGCACCACGATCAATACTGGATAAAACTATATAGAGATATGGACCACATGCCGATAGTATTGTTGGTTCAGCACAAACCAAGCCCGCTGAGCAATTGACAAAGAAATTGCAACAATTATCTATACAACACTCAACAGCCAGCTAGACTACTGCTTTGGATGCTCCTCCTACCCAAATGTTGGAAGTACACTCCGTTCAGTCGACTAACCCAAACGCCACCCAACAACCTGAAGGGAAGAAGAAACAATGAAAGAAGGGTAAGGGGGATAAAAAACCTACTGATAATTCTGGCGAGGGCACCACGGAAAAATGGAAGGTGAGGTATCCATACAACTTGTGTGCGGAAGACCACCCAACCCATCTATGTCCTCGACTTGCAGAGGCCCAAAAGTTTGTCACATAGAAACAACAAGCCATGTTGACTAATCCCTTTCAGCATGGGCAAAATTTAACTCAAGCCTCTACAAGTGCCGAAGGGGGCAGCCAAGAAACCTTCCCTCCTCCAAAAAATTCCTCATCCGCAAACATATATATGGTTAGGGGTGATTCTTTCATAATGAATAGAGCGCACGACTATAGTAAACCAAGTTCCTCAGAGAAGGGTAAAGAAGATGAACTCCCATCTCTTCCTCTACAGATCGAGAAGACGTTGGGAGAAACAATGACACGCATTCCAAAGGGTGCATTTAAGAAAGCTTCTCATAACCCCAATGCAAGGGCCACCCATAATTACTCTATGGTGGAGGATTTATCACAAACCCCTTGTGCGATGTCTACTTTGGAAGTCCTCCAAAGCTGCCCTACTCAGAGGAAAGCCTTGTTAACTGCTTTAGGATCTACGGAGACTTGTGACCCGGGTACCATCATGTTAGATACAACCGACTTAAAACCTCGTCTTCCTTACCACGTAGTGTTTCAGATAGTAATGGCTCATCCCACGAAAATTTTTACACGAAATATCTTCTGCACGGTGGTTGATGAGGGTGCCTCGACATGGGTTATGTCATTAGCATGTTGGAAGGCCATTGGCCAACCCTCTTTGTCTCCTTCACCTACTCTCCTCACTGCTTTCGACGATCGTTCTTTCCGACCACATGGCATCGTTCCTTCTTTCCCTATGCAGTTAGGAGGGAAGACTGTGTGTGTCGAAGTAGAGGTAGTCGATGCCCCCCTTGACTATAATATCTTTTTAGGATGGAGTTGGAATTACGCTATGCAAGCTGTGGTTGCTACAATTTTTCGAGTCTTGTTGTTTCCACACGAAGGCCGGATAGTGACCATTGATCAATTGTATTTCTCTAGACCTGACCTAGCTTTGGGGGCATCCATGGTCCCAATTATTGATAATCCTCAACCAGGTGTCGTTAACGTAGGAGTTGTTTTGTGCCCATCCCTGATGGGTACCTTCGATTACCCACCTCCTCATGACGATGTCAAGTTTATATCTAATCACCATAAGGCTGAGATTTTTCAAGTTTCCTCATTCTGTACGACTTACTTTGAGGATGCTTGGATTCTTCCTTCCCCATCAGCCACGATGGATGAGACATGGCACTCTGGCATGTCCATGCTCTTGTCGACCACTGAAGTAGCGTACTCTTTAGTCCAACAATCTTCATCCAACCCTGATCCGACTCCCATACAAGAGTTAGATCCACTTCTAGAGCCTATTTGGGCTCAGGGTTCTCTTGCTAACATCAATTCGTTAGACTTAGTCTTGCCTTCTGACGAAACAGTAATCAAAGCAATGACTAGTCTGGACAAACCTTGGGAAGATCTTCATCACAGATCATATTTCCTCCCAAAGTTAAGCTGAATCAAAGAAGGAGAATTCACCGTGACTATGACTGGAGATAGGTCTTGTCCTACTGATCCCTTAGCTACACACAAGATCTATGCTGAGGGAAATATGACAACCATTACTTAAATGATACCTATCAATATCTCTAGAGCCCCTGGCATCATAGACAATGTTTTCATTAGAGCATACATCTCCCCGGAGGAGATGCCAAGAATCGACCCACAAAGAGTCTATCATGAGCTAACTTTGTTGTTTTTCAAGCTCGCTTTGAGATCCGAAAGAAACATCCGGCGAGACTGCATTTATACTTTTCGATCTTGTCCAGATTAACTGAGAAAAGTAACCATCATGGAGTCTTCTTTAATCCCTTTTTAGACTCCTTAAAAATGAAAAGATTGTCGAGTGACCTTGTTTCTTCACACTCGTTAAATTGGTCCAGAAGAACGTTCCTTAAACGGGTCTCCTTTTAAGCCCTTTTCAGACCCTCTAAACATGAAAATATTTTCGAGCGATTTTGTGACCTTTCAGGCTCGTTAAACTGAAATTTGAAGTCACATCTGTCCGACGGTATTTTACCCCTTTTTTGGTTCGGACGGTCAACTATACGAACAAAGGAATACTCTATTGAATTCCCATTCTTTAGAAGAGTATCTTCAGGTATAATTTTATTCCTTTTTCGGGCTTGAGGGACTAAATTTACGACAAAGAAACCCCCATGGAGTCCATAGTTAAGCTCTTTTCAGACTCCCTAAAATTGAAAAGATCGTCGAGTGACCTTATTCTTTCACACTCATTAAAATGGTCCAGAAGAACATTTTTGACGGAGTCCATAGTTAAGATTTTTTCAGACTCCTAAAAAATGAAAAAATGGTCGAGTGATCTTGTCCTTTTCACACTCGTTAAAATGGTTCTGAATTGACGTCTAATTGGTGCTAGTTTATCCCTTTTTCGAACCGACTAGACTATCTTAGAAAAAGGTACCCCAGTGGAGTCTTCTTTTATTCCTTTTTCAGACTCTCTAAATATGAAAAACCACTGAGCTTACCTTCTTTGGGCTCGTTAAACTTACATCGAAGGACGTTACCATTGTGTGTTCTATCAACCACATTTTCATACCTTACCCATCAGCCTTGTAACAGTTTGCTTCTGCGTCTTAACACCTTTGGCTGCTGGAGGATTTTTCCTGAGTATCATTTCACCAGAACATAAGTCTTTTCCTTGTGCCTCAGACTTGTATGTTTGCAGTACTCGTTCCTCCATTATAATGTAATATTCCTTTATTCTTTTTCAAAATCATTAGAAAGAACAAAAAAATCAAACATACCCCAAAAAGAGGATGGAAAAAGTATTTTCTTTATTGGCAGCATAATGAGTCGCCCTTGGATAAAGCACATCTATCCATTTGATCATTAGACTATGGGATGTAGTACGACCTGAGGAAGATTTTTCTCACTATATAGAGTTGTGTCCTCCACCGTTTGGTTACTCTTCCAAACATATGGAGAGTTTGCGTTGCCTCCTACTTCGTAGACTTATGATTAATAGATATGCTGCCTGAGTCTTATCACTTGTCATGCTATTGTTAGGACCTCATATTGTACCTTTTTGACCATACTTTTTACCATTATTATACCCTTCATCACTGATATTTAGATTCATAACACCACCTCATCTGATCATTCCAAGGTATACAACGTCCTTTCTCATTACTATATGCTTAATCTGTTTTGCATAACATTTTACATCGCTTTTTGTACTTAACCATTGATTAGAAGTGCATAAGTGTCCATATTTGCAGAATAGTATTCAAGGCCGATGCTGAAACATAGAAATATCCAAAGTCGCTGTTGTACTGATGCTGAAACACGAAAGCTGTTACACAGTCCGAGGACGCATATGCTGAAACACGGAGCTGCTACACAGTCTAAGGTCGCATATGCCGAAACACAGAGCAACTACATAGTTTGAGGATGCAGATGCTGAAACACGAAGCTGTCACTCCGTTCAGAAGTCTAGATGCTGAAACACAGAGGACCACCACGATGCTGAAACACGAGCCGTGACAGTTAACAGTCAAAGCTGACACAGTCAAGGGCGCAATTCATGTGGCTGAAACAACCCATGAATTGCGATGCTGAAACAACATCAGCAGCTATGAGAAGGAGCTATTACACCAGCTGTAATAGCAATACCTCGTTCAGCTCCTGTATTAGCATTCGGTTGCGTGAGAATAGGACATCCTATGCTGATTTAGAAAGAAGATTCGATTTAGCGTAGGATTCAGATATGCTTTGAAATGATTATATCGAAGGGATTTCCCCTTTAAATGCAAGATAAATCACCATTCGAGGAATGCAATTTTTGATGTATTGAAGAACTTCAGAGAAGCGGGACGCATTCTGTACTTCCAATTTGTAATGTGATATTTCAACAAATGAATATAAGACTGCTTTGATTACTCGTTTCTAAGCTTTCCCGTTTCAGGGGAATCTTGTGAGAAGG
>ML777533.1:404982-419793 GCA_009831015.1 Picea engelmannii | reverse complement strand
TATTATATCTAATTACCCATTTATTATATCTAACTACCATAGTGGGCCTTATTTAATAATATAGTGGACCTAGTCCACCTTACATTGAATGACCTCCACTATTATCACTATGGGCCCTTTGGGCCCCCCCACTACCTCTCTAGATACCTTACACAAATGATCAAGTCTAGATACATTTCTTTTTCCTCCTCCTAATGGTGTTGTTCGTAATTCATCATTTAACCCTCATGCACGTGCTGCTCAAAACTAAAGTATTGTAGAAGATAATGCATAGGCACCTTCTACGATGTCCGCTCTCGAAGTACTTCAAAGTTTTCCTATGCAACGAAAGGCACTGTTAAAGCCTATTGGTGGAATTGATCCTACCAATAAAAAATTGATAATATTTTACTTGGAAGATCATATTCCAAGGCTCCCTCCTCAATTAGTATTTCAAATGCAAGTCATCGTCGAAAATAAAAATATTTGTTGAAACATTATTGATGAAGGAGCCTCGACTTGTGTCATGTCCATCACTTGTTGGAAAGCCATTGGATATCCTACCCTTACAAAGTCACACAATACTCTAAAATCTTTTAATGGTACAGGGTTTAAACCTTATGGTGTTTTTCCTTCGTTATCTATTGCGTTAGAAGGAAAAGTGGTTACTATTGAGGTTGAGGTGTTTGATTCACCTCTCGATTACAACCTTCTACTTGTCCATAGTTTTTCTTGATTCTATGCATGCATTTGTTTATACTCTTTTCTATGTGATACGTTTCCCTCACCAAGGAAAATTTGTTACTGTCGATCAACTCACTTTCTTTAATTATGATTCATGCACTAATAATGTACCTTTCATTATGAAAACACCTCCTATTTATGAGAAGGTTGGTGTGGGTCCTTTAAAGGATTCATCATTAATGGGTATATTCCCCATTCCACCACCTGATATTCCTCCTCCTTTGTTGCTTCGATTAACATGATCTCGAACACTATTGGTGAAATCCATGAGTCTTATGACCCTTGGATAGTACCTAGCTCTAACAATTATCTTCATTATGACGACTGAATGCATTTAAGTCTGATAGAATTGGCTTATCAAGTTATTCAATCGGAAACTCCTTCTCCTCATTCTCTCTTATATACATATCTTGATCCATTTCACATGGTATTTCACACCAATGAAATGATCATGAAAGTTATATCCATGGAAGATACACCATGGGACGATGGAAATCATTGTTTTGTCCTCTTCCTAGAACTTGACACTTTAGAGAGTTACCAATGGATTTTGAATATGTCTACTGTCATTACTACTCCCCTTATTCATGAACCAACACATGATGTTTTGTATGAAGGGAAATTGGGAAATATTTCACCCACCATCCCTTTAGATATTTCGATTAAACCCAAAATCATGGAAAATGTTCATATCTGTGCCTCATGTTATGCTGATGAGATCCAAATTTACAAGGCTCCTTTTCAAGAATTTTGTGTTGTTTTTTCTTGGAGTTACGAAGAGATTCCTGGAATTGATCCAGATATTGTTGTACATGAAATTAAGACTTACTCAGATGATAAACCAATTCGACAGATACTTCACCTAGTACATCCACGCAAAGATGCTACTATTAAACTCAAAGTTGAAAAACTTCTTAAAGTTGGTTTTGTCTATCCTGTGGCTTTGACTGATTGGGTTTCCAATCTTGTTCTGGTTACAAAGAAACAAGGAACGATCCATTTTTGTGTGGATTACAGGGATATCAACAAGTCTTGTCCCAAAGATAATTACCCAACCCCTTTCATTGACCAGATCGTTGACGATTGTGTCGGGAGTGAAATCTTATCTTCGATGGATGGTTTCTCTAGATATAATCAAATCAATATTTTACCCTCAGGTGAACATAAGACTTCTTTTATTTTCCCTTGGAGAACCTTCACATACTGGAAACTCCATTTTGTTCTCAAGAATGTTGGTGCAACTTTTCAATGTGCCATGTATTATTCTTTTCATGATATTAAGAACATTGTACAACATTACCTAGATTATTTATCGATGCATTCCACGCATCGCCAAGATCACCTGACACACTTACAAACCATTTTCCTATGTTTTCTCTATTATCACATACAATTGAATCCATATAAATGCATTTTTTGTGTGGAGTCTGGACAACTTCTTGGTTTTATAATTTCTACACATGGGATTAGGGTGGACCCTTTGAAGGTTGAATCTATTTTCATTTTTCCTCCTCCTTCTACCTTACGCCAACTCCAAAGTTTGAAAGGGAAGGAATTTGTTTTACCCTGATTCATCCCCAATTATGTTGAACTAACTAAAGGTTTTACTCGACTTCTTAAGAAGGGTCACAATTTTGTATGGGATGAAATTGCCAACAAAGCCTTTGAATCTTTGAAACTTGCCTTAACCTGTACAACACTCTTATTTCCTCCTGACTATAGTCGAGATTATTTCTTATACTTAGATGATTTAGACTCTACCATAGATATGGTTCTAGTCCAAGAGGATTATTCACACAATGAACATGTTATTTATTATTTGAGTCAGAGTCTCGCGACCACCAAAACCAAATATATGCATGTGGAGAAATTGGCCTTAGCAGCTGTTCAAGTTGTGCAATGTTTTTGTCATTATATCTTATTACGCAAAACAACAATCATTTCTGATTGAAAACCTATGCAACACATCCTTAATAGACAATTTCTCGGGGGAAAATACTCCAAATGGATAGTGATTCTCCAAGAGTTTGATTTGGAGTTTGAGTGAGCCAAGTTGAAGAAATATTTGGTTTTTTTCGAGTTGATATGTGACCTTCCCTCCACTGACAAAAAAACCGTGGCAGAGGATTCCTTTCCTGATGATTCTCTCTTTCTTATCAGTTCTAAAGACATATGGTATGGATACGTTATCATTTATCTCAAAAACCAAAAATTTTGGCCCAATCTTTCTAGTGTAGATCGTCATCGTATTCAGTATCAAGACCGTCAATACATCATCCTTGGTGATACCCTTTACTGTTGTGGTATTGATTCCATATTTTGATGATCTCTAACCTATGATGAAGATAATAAATATTTAAATGAATGTCATTCCATAGCATGTGGCGGTCATATGTCTGGGTATGCCACTTCCCAAAATATCTTACGAGATGGTTACTTCTAGCATTCGTTGTTTAAGGATTGCATTGTTGTCATTTAGAAATGTCACACTTGTCAAATGTATAACAATAATATTTGATATCATCCTACTCCCCTTTAGTTTCTATTGGTCCATTCGCTAAATGGGGCATTGACTTCATGACATGTAACTGTCACTCGATCGGGGGGCATGGATACATTATTGTATTTGTGGATTATTTCACTAAATGGGCTGAGGCATCAACAAAGTTCTCACTACTATGCTTCGATGGATGGTAGGAATTCACAAGTCAAGATGGAACACAATGCTCTTCTCAACATTATCGGCCTATCGAACATCCGTTAAATATTCCATAGGGTTCACACCTTTCCAATTAGTATATGGTATTGAATCTATTCTGTCGATTGAATGTGAAATCCCATATTTGAAACTAGCTATTGAACTTCTCCCTAACACCTCAGCTAAAGAGGAATGTCTCTTGTATTTGATGCAATTAGACGAGAATCACTCAGAAGAAATGTATCAAATCTCAATATGACAAGCATGTCAAACCACGTGTTTTTTCTGAGGGTTATTTAGTTCTCCTTTACGAACATGATCGTGATTTATTAGGGGCCAGTAAATTCAAGCCCATGTGGCATGGCCCTTATATACTTAAACAAGTGTTGGATAAAGGGGCTTATGAGCTGGTAGATTATGATGGAATTCCTTGAGTGAACCCAGAAATGGGATTTACTTGAAGAAGTACGATGCTTAAAATAATTTTGCATGAGTGCTTTGTATTTTCAGTGTATCATACACTAGTGTGTTTTTTTCATTTTTTGTTCCTCCTTTCAACTACTTACCTTGCATTATGCTTGGTTTCTAGATGTCGATGTCTTCACTACCCTATGTCAGCTTTGTTGATGGTGCTAGTTACAATACTCAAAACCTAGTGTCTTCTGCATGGCCAATTTATGAACCTACATATGAGTTGATCCATCTACATGGTCTTTTCCTTGGTCGTGCAACTAATAATATCATAGAATACAGTTCAATTATCAAGTTATCAATTGATAGCATTTCATTTGGAATTTTTCATCTTATTATATGACTTGATTCAAAATTATTAGTGTTGCAAATGAGTAATGTTTATTCCATCCTAGATTGTTACGGGTATACTTAAGAACTCACCTCTTGGAAAGACATTTTTATTATATTGAGTATCAACATATTCCTAGATGTCTAAACACATTAACATATGCATTGGATAATTATTATTTAGATAGACATTTGTGCCATTTATAAATCGAAACACACATTTAGAAAGACAAGTAAGCCGATAGGAACTTTATATTAATACGTCAAAAGTTACAAAAAGTGTTTTTCCTAAGACAAGAATGTCAAAATAGTGAAGCTCATGGATTCATATACATAAGCATCAAGGATGCTGCTCATGGTAACAAACAACTGCTTGTGCCACTCTACAGAGCATTCGACCAATAGATGTTGATATGCCAACTGTATGGCATTGGTAGCGTTGAGGTAACTCATCCACGATGATGTCAGGGATGTTCATGGTTACTCCCTCTAGGTTATGTTCGATCTCCTAGAGATATTTAGTAGCCACTCCTTGACCCACCACAACACCTATCTCTCCTCGTCTCTGAATAGGAGATGATCTTGGAGGATGATAAGGTGCCACATTTGCATTGTTGAGAGCAATTTATTAGTCTTGGATAAATGACAAAAGCACTTTATAATAAAAATACCAAAAACAACATATAATGAAAATTTTCTTCTTACATATTTGTCCCCACTGAGATCCCTCGGGTAGAGCCAATTCAAGGTCCCCACAGAAGTCGGTCCCAATGTAAGCATAGTCCTAAACCATAATTAGTTGATCTCTCAGCCACTGGAAGAAATCTTGATCATATTTGACGATTGACATGCCACCATGATGAGCCATCAAATCCACCCATATTTTCATTTGAGGATCTTGTGGAGTGGGTATGCCCCACTCCACCTGTAGGCGTAAGATGAGGACTCTCACCAGAAATAAGGATACCATAATGGATCCATAGAAAAATTGTTTCAATCGACCATTCCGACACTTTGTTAGTTGTTTCTTTGTATTCTTCAAAATACCCTCACACCAATTGAAGATCCAGGGCTACATACACTATATAGCATACTAAAAGTGGATTTGTAAATCCATGTGGGGAGATGCACTCCCTACCATCCATGTGATAGTGTAGAGGATATTTCTGAATGGAAAATATCAAACATCCCTAATGGAAACCTTGCCACTATGATTTCGTGTACCTAGCACACAGTGATGTACAATGTAATAGTCCATGGATTCTCCTCCACCCATTCTTCCCAAGAGTGATACCCAAGAGCCTCAACGAGATAACCTGATTAGAAATTAAATTTCATTTATATCCAAGGTAAGTGTATGCACACCCACATGAAAGGATTTTTCATTTACATCCCACATGTGGACTAGGTACTCCAATAGCCTCAGTTGGGCTCTCATGCCCTGAACCTTGAAAATTTTGAGCAAACCAAACTCCTGAAGTTCTATGACAGTGCCTGAGTCATTCTTGTCAAAATGGTATTCTTAATCATGCTCAAGTTTCCTCCACTCGAGCATATTGACTGAGGCAAAACTGCCAAACAACATCAAAGGATGATTAGATTCATCAAAGATCAAAACTTGGAAGTTTTCCTATCTCATTTTTGTTTTTCAAAATTTGAGTTGTGATTGTCGCATGGGATTTCTTTTACACAGAGAAACATCGTGGAACCCTAGTTGTGTCTCCCCTGTGGTGATTTAGGATCGTCGCAGTTCACGATAACATGATCCTCTGATGATATCAAAGCGCAATGACTCCCAAAAAATCGACCTTAACTAAAAAATAAACCATTAAAAATGAAAATGTAAACCATGAAAAGAGAAAGGGGTAGGATATTACCTTTTTTTATGGAATCAGTTCAAGAAATGGTCCACTAGGCGCCCCAAAATCGTCGCTTGGAATTTGGAAGAAAATGAGAGGTTTTGGCACTATTTGGGTGAAATTGCAAAATGAAATGGTAAATGGGCTATTTTGACCTATTTTATTCACTTTTCACCATTTTTATTGCAAATTAAATTAATTTTTGAATATTGTTATCTATGCCCTAAGTCTAATGAACTTTGCAAAGTGTCTCTATTACAGATTGAAAGATCTAAGGATGAGACATTTGACATGGATCCTCCATTTTTGGTCATTTTTGTGTGTTTTTCTTATGTACATACACTTTTAGGGTTTTTTAAGAAAAACTCTGATCACAGTCTTAATTCTTTCTCACGCTCGTGAAACCATGAGAATGCAATCAAGTAACCTTTTATCTTTTTTTTGAACTTGCTTTGGTAATACAAAAAAAGAACCCTACAGAGTATCCTTTAAGATCTTTTAAATCTCCCTAAACACAAAAAGATAGCCGAGTGACCTTGTTCTTTTCACTCTCATAAAATTATTTGAATAAAATGTTTGATGAGCACTAGATTATCTCCTTTTTGATCTGGTCAGACTAACTTACGAAAAAGGACATTTTGGAATTTTCTTTAAGTTTTTTCCAGACTCTCTAAAAATGAAAAACCCTTGAGTTTTCTTTCTTTGGACTCGTAAAACAAGCATCGAAAGGCCCATATGGGACCGAACCAATCTTTCCTCAGGTTCATTAAAAATACTCTGAGGGACTCATCTGAAGGATGAGCTTACATTACAAGCACATGTTATTCTCCTCAATCTTGCGTAAAAATAAAGAGGAACTATGTAGAAATGGTGGGGGGGAATTGGGAAAGAAATGTGTATCTCTATTTGTGTTAGTGGTAGTCAAGTATTTCTTGAACATGACACCCCCCTTCATCACTATATTCGGGTTTGGAAATTCATTTGTCTCTCATTTGACCATCCACAAGTCCATATGTTGGTTCCTCATTGAGTCAATGATTCCAAGCCAATTTTCATTTCGTTCAGATGTTCAAGAGAATTCGAACCTAAACAAGACTTCTATCTAGTCGACCATCTACAGTTCTAAATTTTCTACCATGTCGGCCTTCCCTGAGTTAGTTCCAAATCACTTCATACTCTGATCTACTTCAAATATGTTACATATTTTGTGTCACTGGTGGGGGATACATTAAGGTCGTCCTATGCCGAGTCTTTTCCTTTTGACTTCAACTCATTATCCAGGAACAAGACTTAGAAATCATTTAGTACCTTGGAGCCTGCATGCCTCAATGGCAAGTTTCCTCACTTTTAATAGTGGGTTCACATCATTGGCCCCATGATTGACAGATTCCATCAAGTGTTTGACTTCAACTCATTCATTCACATTCGTTGGATTTTACTCAAGTACCTTGGGAGTCAATGACATCAATGGTGATTTCCCTTGCACTTGTTAACAATTTTCATTAATAATTGGTAATCAAGTGGTTTCTATCATGTTTGACTTCGACACCTGTAATCACATGGATAGATTCGTACTTCAAGATGATGGAAATGAAGACCCTGGATCTGACCATATCAGTCCAGGTTGAGATGGATTATTCATGAGTTTGTACTGACACATAGATCCACTGTGTATGTCTGGTGGCTATGTTTGAATTTGAATTCTTTAAGAGCATGGATCCACAATGTATTTCTTGTGGCTATCTTGAATCATGATGACATGGATCCATAGTGTATTTTTAGTGGCCATGACTCACTTGACACTTATTATTAGAGTCTCTTGTAGTATGAGTATGGGAATTCCTACCTTAATAAGATGGTACATTATTATGTGGATGCTTGATTGTTTGCAGGTTCCTGACCGATACGATCCTTGTTTTCGACACACACATTTTACAAAGTATTTCAGCTGTCATAGGTTCCAAATTCATAATTTGGAGGGCATTCTATTACAAATTATTTTGGTCACCCCAGTGACCAACCGACGATATGTGTATGACTCACTTTCTTCCCTATAAAGGTGTCTTTACTTTTATTGTATATCTCCTTGATCTTATACATTGAATTCATTAGAATATATATATATATCGTTGTTCTCTCTCTTTGTTGGTTTGTTCTTCTTAAATAAGTTCACCATATAAAAAATTCAAATATGGAGGGACAAGGATGAAACTAGCAAGGATCAAATGTCATTTAAAAGGTATGTCATTTGTCCCTCTCTAAACTAGTTTATATGACAATGAAGTCTAAGGTGAAGTTTATATTTTTCCCTGTTTTGTTCTAGATTCTTGTTGAAGTTAGGGAGATTAGTTTGTGTCCTCGCTTACCTATTTCTCCAATAATAGATGTCATCATAGCCTTCTTCCTCCTTCTGGAAGACCCTCTAGATCTGAATCTTGCAATGCTTCCATTCATAAGTATTTTTCACATTTTCTTACATACACTAGTTTTTCTGGCTTTTCTTTCTTTCTTGGAATCTTCATGTTCTTCCTCATCTTCCTCTTTAGCTTTTGGGTGCATGGAGTCTTCTATATTTTCCATGCCCTTCCTTCCTGAGGATTCCAACTTTTTCCTTTCATCATAGGAACATGGATATATATGGACAACCAAGGATACTTAAGAATTCTTTTCAAAGAAGACTTCTTCTAGAGTCAAACTTAACACATGTTTCTTATCATAGCTGCTACTTTCAATGGGAACATGGATATATAATTCATAATCTTAACAGATTATTCAATGGATCATATCACTTAGGATTATATCCCTCCTAATCCTTGCTTCATGCATGCATGCATGCTCTTCTTTTGGAATTCTATAATCATCTCCCTCCATCTAAGAGAGTCCATGCTTCCGTCTGCATCCTTATTTCCTTCTGTAAAGTGTCACAAGTCTTATTCTAATTTCCTCTTGATTACCAAGTTCTTTCTGATTTGACTCCTTCTAGGTCTCTTCAAGCTTGATTCTAATTTCATCTTATATGGCAGTTGTTACTTATTTAATAGATTCCTCAAGAATTTACCAACATACTTCATCTTCTTATAGTCATCGCAGTAACAATCCCTATCTTGTTATTGTTTCATAGGTATTGTTTCAGTGAACATATTTTATTTTAAGAAATAGATATGCATGATATGTACAGGAACTATGTAAACATGGTATGTACAAGAGATATGTTATAGAAGAATATTGTTACCTTGACTAGAAGAAGAAGTTTGTTTTATCCTGTTTGGATTTATTTGAGGGTTCCCTTTCTTCAAAAATTGTTTCTTCGTATGTTTCCTTCCTTTTATTTAACTCAGGAAAGTGGTTCCTGTAGTGACCATATATACGACAGTTGAAGCATTGTATTTTTGAAATATCCTTTTCTTGATTTGGTTTCTTCCTTAAGCCAAACTTCCTCTTATTCTTGAAATTCTTTAATTTTTCTATGAAGGCTTGATCATCATAATTTTTTTGGGATTTCTCTTTTGCGTTAATACTTGATTATTCTTGTGCACAATAAGTCCAAAGTTCTTCAAATGTGGGATACTCCTTTCTTGTATTCATGCTTGCAGAAAATACATCCCATGTCTTTGGAAGGCCATTGAGTACTATATTTACTAGTTCCTTTTCTAAAACGATTTATTCAATAGCTTGTAGTTGATCTCTTAACTAAGAGATTCTAAAAAATTATGATGGTATGATATCATCATCATTCATTTTCATGTCACAGACCTAATTTTTCAGACTCATTACTTGTCCAATACTGACTGAGAAGAGGTTAGTTAGGGAATCGTACATCTTCTTAGATGATTCAAGATGAGATATGTAGGGTATAAAGTGGTATTGTATAGAGTCCACTATGATACTCATAGAATTTATGTCAGTTTCCTTTAACTTATCCATAACTGTAACATTATGAGGTTCCTTTTCTTTTCCCACTTCAAACTGTGGTTCCATGATCTTGCCTTTCATGATATCCAAAACTTTATTCTTGGAAAGGATGAGGTCAATCCTTGTCTTCCATTCTCTGAAGTTAGAATCCCCTTCTAACTTGTTTTCTGACTTCATAGAATAAGTCATGATTTCTTTGACTTGGTCAACCTTTAACTTTGACCAAAAACTCAAAATTGATGTCTTCACTTGCTGAGAGTACCAGGAGGTGTGCTTGGCTAGGGCGTACTAGGATATCCAGGAATTAGGACAAGATCTTCACTTAAGGTGCCTTAACAATAGGGTTAGGGTTTCATTGCTGCAACAAAACTTTGACTCCAACTGCAACTGTAACTGAGAAAATCAACCCAATATATCTTCCATAGATTAGACTATTCGAATATAGGGTGGGCCCATAACCTGTTACAAAAATAGGTGTTCTCATTTCACCATAGACAATATAGCAATATTGTCATCCAACCATAGGCACAAAGGACATCCCCAAGCACCTTAACCTTGAAAGAGAGAATAATTTCAGAAGGAAGACCTAGAACCAATAGCCAACCAAGGTAGCATGCCTCTCTCCAATGATAGCATACTAGGAAGAAATTCCAAACCATAACCAAAGATAAAGTCCAAGACAAAACCAAAATGTGAGTTGCAGCAATTGCAATTACAACTCCTCTCAAAACTTGCGCACCATTGATCTTATGTAGTTGTGAGAGTGAAAGTGACACAAGTTGTAGCTCCATATTATTTGTAATCCTACAAGTGACCTAATTGGGTCTACTTCTACTTATGGAGGATAATAAATCAATAATAAATATTCTCTTAAGCCTACTTGTCCCCTAGGGTTATTATCCAATGTTTTGTGGTTCCTCTTACTTCGCAGAATATTCTAGTCTCATTGTGGCTACATGTAGAGGTTAATACCTCCTATAGATACCATAATATCAACACTCCCATCCTGTTACATATTTATACTTCTATACCTAGGGATTAAAACTGTAGTCTATTTATCTCAAAACTATTACAATGCATGACCAACTCAGTTAATTGGTTGTTCCAATTTCTTTCTCCTGAATTTTTCTCTTCATGCTACTTTTAAGTTATTCTCCTATTTTTGGAATGTCATGTTGTTATACTTCTCTTTATCTCTTGATTTATTCTTTTGTCTATGCGTTTTCTTCCTCTTGGGCACTTTCTTCCATCTGCACACTTTCTTCCTTCTGCACACTTCCCTTATACTTAGGTTTTTTTCCCAACATTGTATCCAAAACTACCTGTCCAAGATATTTACATCAACATGTATCACATACTAGATAAATTTTTTGAATGACACTAACATGTAACACATGAAAAAATTTAACTGGGCATGATTAGCATGAATCGAAAGAAATCAATTACTCTAAACAAGACATGGAATTATGAACTAGCTAGGGGAATTTGTATTACTAGAATTAGATAATGCATTACCATTTTCACCAATTTCTTAAAAAAATAGGAGATGAAAGGAGTTCGAGATCATCATAGTCCTACATTTTTTCCCTTTTGAAAAGTTTTTCATTGATTAAAGTATCACACATTCAACTTGGAGAAAAAAATAAGAAAATCTTAATGAAAAAATACAATCAATGAATGAGAAAGAATGAAACACTCAACAAAACAAATCTTCTCTTAATGATATTATTCTCTACAAAACTCTTGATCCTTGATACCTAAAACCACCCACTTTATAAACTTTGGAGAGGTTGGTAACCATAAAATCAATGATAAATTTAAAAAGGGCAGTTGCAAAGATAATGCCTTGTCTTAATAAAATAACTTGTTGTAGATGATTCTTTCTCTAACTCCTTTTCTAACATGGCTATTGCATTGGTGGCTTGATATTTAACCTTAGTGTGGAAGAAGAGGATCTGGCCATTGCATTATCCAAGATTTTTCCCACAACTCAAGCAACAATTTCAACATATTTCCAAATTTGTTTCCTTCTGGAGTATAGGTCTTGAAAAATGAATGTACTATCAAGTCCAATTTTGTCACATTGTAATATGATATTTCATGACAAAAATATTAAAAAAAATAAATTTTGCACATAATATATATAGATGGTTATAATATGCCCAACACATCCTGATTTGTAGGAGGTGCCTCAGCCTCAATTTATTACATTGTTGTTATTATTTTTTGCATTTTGGAGATATGATATTCCTTTGAAATCAATTCTCCATATCTATTCCATGGTGAAGGAAGGCCCAAATCAATCATCTCCATAAATTGTGAAATGAACACATTTACCTTCTCCCAAGACGACTTCGTCAAACCTTGTAGTTTATTTAGATATATTTTGTTATTATCAAATGTCTTGCAATCGGCCTTTACCTGTGTTATATTATCAATGCTCAAGAACCTCAAGAAATGAATACCTGTTGTGTCCATCTTTCCCAGGTAAACATCTTCCATTTGTGGAAATTCTTACTCCAACACCTAGGTACTTTTTTAATCTAGTGATTTCCTTACTGTAATCATATTAGTAGCTCACAAAAAAAAATGCACTACCAAAATATTCAACTCAATATCATGCAATGGAAGCATAAACTAGGAAACCAAATCATGCACACATAAACACCAATTTGTTTTTTGGTAGATACCTCTGGAAATGATCTGAAAATGAAGAAGACTTGAAAAACTTGAATAAATATTGCAAGTGAAATGTTATGTGTTTAAAGAAACAGGATCAATTTGCAACACATAACTTAAGGATTACTTATGCAAAATACACATAGACAACAGCATAAACAATGAACATCAACACATAAACACAACAACTTGATAAAGGAGTTCACCCCTCTCTGGGCTACATCTCCTGGTCCAGCTTCCAATGGATCATTATTATTAAATTGCTCAAAGTGCTCAAAAACATGCCTTACAATGCTCAAAATGATAAATCGACTGCTCCAATGGCTTCCCAGTGTCCCAAAACCCCTGTCTGGGCTCTTTCAGTACCTCAATCAGTCGAAAAATGAAGAAGTTAGGCCTCCTGGAAGTCTCCCTCTTCAACGTTGTTGTCTCTGGTTCTACAAATCACACCCTTTCTCTTTCAAACCTGGCTCACATGCTTATTTAAGCGTAAAAACTTAGTCCCATACATAACCACACAGTGATACAAACCATAGGATGGTTAAGGGCACGCCAGCCCCTAACCGCCTAGGCATCTGGGCACATGGCGCATGAAACCATAGGTTGGGCGTAAAAATGGTTTAACCGTTTGAACCGTGCAAATGGTATAACTCCCGTGCAAATGTATAACCGTGCGCATTACACTATGGTATAAACAATGGAATATATATATATGGCACAATACATATAAAATTTGGTCCCATGCATTTTAAATCCGTGCGCATATATTTACACACGGTTCTATAGTGTAATGAAACCATGGGTTGGGGCTTAAGCCCCGGCTCATGCCCTTTTCCATATAATACAAAATGTAAACATAAATATATGTTTTATGACATAGCTAACAAGGAATAATGGCGGGAACGTTGGTTATCAGAGTGTTATGAAATCGTTGGTGTTGGGGGAGGTCCGGGGGTCGAACCCCGTGGCCTCCATAACATTTTATGTAAACATAATTGTCCAATAAACAAAGGACACGTGGTGCCATTGGATTGGGCCATGTGTCTTCATATTAATTGCCAGTTGGACACGTGTCCTCACCCAATTCGCCAAAAACCAACCAACCAATATGCGCCAAGTCATCACCGTACGGTCTGTACGGCCCTGCCACGTCACCGTATGGACTGTACGGACTGTACAGACAGGTACAGTCAACATCCCAAAATTTTGCCTATTTGGCTTGGCGGACAGATCGCGATATCTCCTCCATACGGACTCTGTTTGCAAAAGTAAATATACCACCAAAATCAGGAAGATGAGACGGATGCAATGGCACTTTTTTCGTCACATTCTGAGCACTTTGAAAATTGAGCAAAATTTGATCCCCTGATCACACCTCCCCATTGGGAAGCTTTTGGACCTCCAAAAGACTATCTCAGTCTATGTGAAGATGAGTGTATAGTTCCCTCACCCTTCCAACCTCAATCCACTTGGCCTTGCTTGGATTCGTCCCTTTAAGACCAACTCACAAATACTCCACATTTCCTCGCTTCGAAGTTCGCATCCTCCTGTCAAGTATGGTGTCTTCCTACAGTTTTGTTAGATACTCTGGAGAAAAATCATCTATGGAAGGAATATGAACATGCTCTACTTGATCATCAATCAACGGAGGCTCATACAACTTCAAATTCTCAACATTAGCAACTGCATACATCTGCATATATGGAGGCAAATCTAAACGAAAAGCATTGTTACCAATCTTGCCAACAATTTTGAAGGGACCATATCAAATTGGTTTCAACTTTTTACCTTCTCCTTTAAGCCTTTCCTTGCTGATGTAAAGCCACACTTCATCACCAACTTTGAAACTGTGATCAACACGATGCTTTTCATGTCTCGCTTTGTACTTGGCCTGACTCTTTTCCAACTGCTCTTGCACCACCTGATGTATCGACTGAATTTGTTCGATCAACTTCTCTGCCTGATCAATATCATATTTCCCATCAACAACAATATATTTCCCAAAGATGAAATCTAAAGGTGACTTGGGAAAATAGCCAAAACATGTCTCAAATGGCGACGTTTGCGTCGAAGAGTGCTTGGCTCGATTGTACGCATGATGAACGTAGTGTAAATGTTCATCCCAAAGCTTAGGATGCT
>ML777533.1:374232-401718 GCA_009831015.1 Picea engelmannii | reverse complement strand
TCTTCTTCATTCAGAACACGTTCATGATCTTCTGCATGTGCCATGCTTGGTGAATGTCTCTCTGCAACTTGCGGTGAATGAAACTGCTTCCTCCTCGTCAGATAAGAACTTGGCTCCACAAGTTGACCTTCTCCTCTTGTGAGCATAAGAAACAAAACTTGCAAACAATCAAGTCTTCAAAACCAGTGCTCTGACACCAACTTGGTCTAAAAATGAAGAAGACTTGAAAAACTTGAATAAATATTGCAAGTGAAATGTTATGTGTTTAAAGCAACATGATCAATTTGCAACACATAAATTAAGGATTACTTATGCAAAATACACATAGACAGCAGCATAAACAATGAACATTAGCACATAAACACAACAACTTGATAAAGGAGTTCACCCCTCTCCGGGTTACATCTCTTGGTCCAGCTTCCAATGGATCATTATTATTAAATTGATCAAAGTGTTCAAAAACATGCCTTACAATGCTCAAAATGATAAACTGACTGCTCCAATGGCTTCCCAACATCCCAAAACCCCTGTCTGGGCTCTTTTGGCACCTCAATCGGTCGAAAAATGAAGAAGTTAGGCCTCCTCGAAGTCTCCCTCTTCAACTTTGTTGTCTCTGGTTCTACAAATCGCACCCTTGCTCTTTCAAACCTGGCTCACACGCTTATTTAAGCGTAAAAACTTAGTCCCGTACACAATCGCACATCGGTACAAACCATACGACAGTTAAAGGTGTGCCAACCCCTAACCGCCTAGGCATCTGGGCACATGGCGCATGGAACCATAGGCTGGGCGTAAAAATGGTTTAACCGTTTGAACCGTGCAAACGGTATAACTCCTACGCAAATGTATAACCGTGCGCATTACACTATGGTATAAACAATGCAATATATATATATGGCACAATACATATAAACTTTGGTCCCGTGCATTTTAAATCCGCACGCATATATTTACACACGGTTCTATAGTGTAATGAAACCATGGGTCGGGGCTTAAGCCCCGACCCGCGCCCTTTTCAATATAATACAAAATGTAAACATAAATATATGTTTTATGACATAGCTAACAAGGAATAATGGTAGGAACATTGGTTATCAAAGTGTTATGAAATCGTTGGTGTTGGGGGAGGTCCAGGGGTCGAACCCCGCGGCCTCCATAACATTTTATATAAACATAATTGTCCAATAAACAAAGGACACGTGGCGCCATTGGATTGGGCCACATGTCTTCATATTACTTGCCAGTCGGACACGTGTCCTCACCCAATTCACCAAAAACCAACCAACCAATATGCACCACGTCATCACCATATGGTCTGTACGGACTTGCCACGTCACCATACGGACTGTACGGACAGGTATAGTTAGCATCCCAAAATTTTGCCTGTTTGGCTTGGCAGACAGATCACGATATCTCCTCCATACGGACTCCGTTTGCGAAAGTAAATATACCACCGGAATCAGGAAGATGAGACGAACGCAATGGAACTGTTTTCGTCGCATTCCGAGAACTTTTAAAATTGAGCAAAATTTGATCCCCTGATTAGGAAAAAACCCGGAGGGAAAACCATTGCTAAGAATTGTTTTATTATGCTAAAATTAGGGTTGTTGTAACAAGGATAGTGACCCACTGAGAGAAATACTATTGTGGAATAACCTGGAAAGGTTTGACTTTTTGTACAACCAGTTTTGAGACACTTTTTGAGGTATCCATGAATTTCCCTTCTGTGACTTGTGGATATTCACGATTGTCTCCACTATAACCCATGGATGTGTATGAAAAACCTACACAAAAATATCTATATGATCCAACAGTCTCATGTGGATTCCTTTGACTGGAACCCACCTATGTATTCCTCTTTTCTCTCTTCTCCTTGACCTTTATTGTTGTAAATACTGAGAGGGGGGTGTTGGGCCCTTCATTTTTTATTAAATTAAGTTGTGCACACAATACTATAGTCACAATTTTTCTTAGCAAGTTTTTTAAGCCACAAAGGAGTTGGACAACAAAGCAAGCAAGGAAATAGAAAACAGTTAGAAATAAGGACAATGTAAAACAAGCAAGAAAAAAAAAGTTACAACAGAATAAGAACAAGAAAGCATGCGAAGTATCAAGCTAGAAAATTCCAATTAGATTATATATACAAGATGTATACGATTGAAAAGGATTTTGTTGGTGTAGATGGATTAGTTGGTGTAGACGAGATTATCATTCACTACTTCTAGGTTCTATTATTTTAATTAATATCTATTTTTGGGGAAAGGGTAAATAGAGTTTTGAAGAATGAGTTCAAAGCTAGAAAATATTGTAACAAAGTAATGACTTGTATCTATTGGATTGTATCTAAGAAACCTTTTGCCGATAATCTATGGAAGGACCTAAAATTTTGAAATGTTTTTTGTAATTCCTTGTCTGTGTTTATGATTTGCCATTTTAATTTACTTATATAAGTTTGATGAGATAAATACATTATAGTTGTTTACAAATGTTTTTTTATCTCTTTTTTCTTTGTTATTAGTTATGAATGGGTTCAGATCTGCTCTTTGTTAGTTCATCTTGCGCAACTATGGTGAATCTTGAAGATTCTAGAGATCTACCTAAGTATTCTCCTTTCCCTTCCCTATCTTCTTGTCTTAGTTGCACTTCGGGTGAGACTTCTTCTCTCTAGAGAAGATGAAAATTCCAATGCTCTAGACTACTCGGTACCTTTTGTTGGTAACCTGATAAGGACCCTGGTCTGATCAACTTTGTGCCAAAAAAATGGTTCATGTTGGCACAGGGGCATACCCAGGGTTCAATGCTTAACAATCCACCAACAAAACCTCGACTACCGGCCCTTTCGATAACACCTACAAAGTAGGCAAAGTCTCACCCGAGGTAGAAGCAAGGAGGGTTACAGGATGCAGGTTTCTGTAACCAGGCTGGGACATGAATCTATGATAAGAGTACTTCACATAATATTTTGTTAATACTTAAGAAGTGTCATGCATTAGTTTATTAAACCTATTAATACCATAGAGCATAATCAAAGACAAATCGGCATAGTAACAACAATTGATTATATACCCTAAGAACTTATCACTTAACACTACGAGTTGGATCTAGTATTCATTTACCCTTTAACATAAGAAAAGTATTTAAGAAACACCATATCTATTCATTACACATCATAATAAAAGCACTAAGAAAATTCATAACAAAAATAACATAGCACAAACCAAACCATGAGACACCAGATATACATGGTTCACCCCAGGGTGGGGCTACGTCCACAAACCTCTTTGCCCCTTTATTATTCACCAAGATATTACATCCAGACACTCAAGTGCACTAAGCCATAGAGTCGAACTTTGCACAATATAGGAGATCTGGACACTAAGCCCTAGATCCTCCTTCTTTGCCTTCCAAAAATAGGTCAAATGTACAGAGCCACAATCCCTATCAAAACACTTAATACCTTCTACAAAATCACAGTCGAGCACAAAGCCTTGACCACATACACTTATGCGCATAGAACTACTATTTTACACATAACTACTTGCACTCAGTTACTTCTACAATTTACATTCTCCTTTATTTATACTTTACAAACCCTTACAATAAGGCCTAAACATGGGGAAAACCCATGGGACGACATCCCATAAACCCGTTATAAAACCCTAAAGGACCAACATCAATCTGTTGGATCTTAACAAAGTTTATTTTTTTATTTTTTTAAGATCAAGTAGCTTGGAGATAAGATTACCAAGTTCACATTGATTTTTATCGGGTTAACACACTATAAATATCAATTGTATTATAAATGTTTTAAAAATGAGATATAATCTTCATGTAGATTTTACACTCTACGATAAAAATAATTTCATCTTCTACTCTATTAGAACTGGAAACTTTACAAATTCTTTCCTCTCTAGATGGTTAAGATATTTTCCACCTCCCAATTTCAGTATGTAACTCACGAGATATTGTTCTTATATTTTCAATATTTATGTTCTTCTTGACACTAGCAACAACTAAAATATAATTCTGATCTTCTACTTGTATTAATGGACTGTTTGAAATAAACCAACTTCCTTTAAATTCTCAATCTCCTTGTAACACCATAGTTTTTCTTTAAAGTTGGTTGCCATAATACTTTTAATGGTGTTGATATTGTGAAGAGAATCATCTTCTAATATCCCCAAATAATGGATCCAAGAAGTAGCATATTTAGTCTACCCTCTTTTCAGCCTAACTGATTTTTACTAATTTTTGAACGTATGATGAGACCTTCTCTTTCATCATATTAACCTATTTATACTTTTACAATAAGTACCATATCATAACCTTACTTTTTATAAGTTAAAAACCAACCTTTAAAAACATATAACAAAACATATCACCATTAATTATAAGATTGTTTATTATAAAATGCTTATGCACCTATTTGATTTTCTAATTTAATTTCAAAATAATCTTTACATTACTAAATTATGAATAATGTAACTACTTATGTTTTTATAATATTAATATTCATTTGTTTATACTTATCTTCTTTTTCAAGGAAAACTATATTTTAATAATATCAATATTCTCTTTTTTCGCTTCTCAACATCATATACCCAACTGATTTTGATTTGTAACTACTTCTAATTATATTTTAATCTCCATTAAGAAAGCATACTTCTCTCTTCAAAATATACCAAATTTTGTTTGAGAAAGATTTGTCTCTTCGAAATATACTAAATTTATAAAATGCTTTTTGAATTCGTCAATTTTTGTAGTTGATCCAAATGTTCGTTCTCAAATGAAAATCTTAAAATATAATAAGATATCTGGTATTTTTGGAAAAAGATAATATCATCTACAACATTCTAGTACCTATGATAAAGAGATAGGTACCTCTCATAAACACATCCACACTTCAACACCAATTCCAACACCAAAAAATGATTTTAAACAAAAATTCCAACACCAAAGCACATGGCTTTTTGCACATCCATTAGCCATATTGCACAAAGTTTTAAATTTCCTTTATTCCATGCAGGGATCTACGTTTTTACCAAATTGAAAATGTAATAATTTTTATAATAAATGTAAATATTTAATAAATTATATTATTTTATTTTAATTTAAAGTGATAAAATTTTATTTTAAATTTTTTGGGTTGCTAAATATATTTATTATTTTCATGTGTCTAATGAATATAGTGTTTACAGAGTCTTTAGACAAGTTTCCTATTGTTTTCTTGGATGCTATACTTATGTACTTAAAGATAGTGGAGGGGCATGAGTAATACTTAATGATGGTGCTATAGGTATAGGTATTGATGAAACATTAGTTGTATGTCAAGTTGAGCAATTGCTTATTTTTTCATAGGCAGATGCATTATTTGGGCCATATCATTTCATAAAAATACATAGCGGTGGACCCAAAGAAGATTAAGGAACATAGAATTACCAACATCAATGAAAATTACAGAGATCAATTAATTCATGGTACTTGGAATTTACTATAAGAGATTTATTAAAGGTTTTTCGAAGATTGCACATCCAATCACTTCTTTGCAAAATAAGGGTGTGAAATTCGAATGGATTTATGAATGTGAAGAAATCTTTCAACACTTGAATAAATCACTAACAAGTGCACCAATATTGAATATTGTTGATCTAGAGGAAAATTTCATTGTGTGCATTAATGCATGCAAGGAAGGACTTTGTGGAGTGTTTATACAAAATGGGCATGTGGTATGCTATGAGTCAAGAAAGTTCAAATATGATGAGAGGAACTATGTCACACATGACTCACAATTGGAAGCCATATTTCATGTTTTTAAGATGTGGAGGAATTATCTCATGGGAACAACTTTTGAGGTGATGATAGACCATACTTGTCTGAAATATTTGTTTAGACAACCAACATTGAATTCCAGACAAATTAGATGGCTTGAATTCCTTAGTGAATATGAATTCAATATAAAGAATATTAAAGGAAAATAATTTGGTCAATGCACTCAGTAGGAGAGTGCATGAGATGCATGCTACAAGCATTAACATGTACATGTCCGATTTAAAAGACAGGATTTTGGAAGTTGCAAATTTAGATCAACGTTATTTGAATGTAAAGGAATTACTACAACAATGTAATTTACAACCAATATACAAATATTATGAGTTAAAAGACAATGGATTCCTCATGTATAGGGGAAAGGTATATGTGTCTAAATATCAAGAGCTGAAAAGTTTAGTGCTGAGAGAAATGGACAATGTACCCTATGTTAGGCATATAGGGTACCAACAGACCATTGTAGTTGTAAGAGGACAATACTTTTGGCCAGGAATGAAGAAATAGGTGGCTATTTATATAGCCATATGTTTATAATGTCAAAATCTAAATGATGAGCATAGACATCCAACGACATTTCTATAGTAATTACCCATTCTTGAGTGGAAGCAAGAATTTATCACTATTGATTTATTTCTAAACTACCTAGGACTGTAAGGTATCATGATTCCATCAAAGTAGTGATGGATAAATTAACTAAGGACCCATCTTATTCCGGTGAATCTAACTCACAAGGTATCCAACATTGAAAAGATTTACATGAGATAAATTTCTTGGATACATGGTGTGCATAAGGAAATTATCTTTGATAAAGATCCCTGATTCACATCAAATTTTTGGAAGGGATTATTTAAAGGATTTGGGACAAATTTAAATTTTATCACAACATATCACCCATATTCAGAGGGGAAAACATAGAGGATTAATCAGGTGATTGAATATATGTTGAGAATGTATGTGATGGATAAGCCATCAAAATGGGAAAAATATTTACATTTAGTTGAATTTACATACAACAATGGGTATCAAAAATATTTCAAGAGGATCCCATTTGAATCATTTTATGGTAGGAGGTGTAACACACCTATGAGTTGTGACAACCGAATGGATAGAGCCGTCATTGGGATAGATTTTCTTAGGTAAATGGAAAAGAATATGGTGAAAAAAAATAAAATTTAAATTCTACACAAGAAATTATTAAAAGTTATGCAGAAAAAGGAAAAACACAGAGATAATTCAGAGTGGGAAAGCATGTCCCCTTGAAATTGAAAGATAAAAAAAAAAAATCATTGAAATTTGGAAGCTGCCCAAAACCGACAGTAAGATATTGTGGACCATTTGAAATATTGGAGAGGATTATTATCGTTGCATAAATTATTTCACTGTTTGAATCCATGTGCATTCATAATGTGTTTCATTTGTCTTTTATTAAGAAGTATGTGCCTAATTTTAACCATGAAATTGATTGGACTATGATCTAGGTGGATCATGAAGGTGAATTTTGGGTCCTTTTGATGTGTATATTGGACAAGAAGGTCAAAGTGCTCAAGAACAAATACATCATCCTAGTATAGGTCCAATGGACCTGCTATGGTCCTGAAGATGTTACATGGAAAATGAGGACACCATGTGGGAAGACAACCCAAAACCTTTTGAAGTTGTTTGAGGATTTGGATTGTACATTTGTATATAATGCACTAAGAAATGTGCAAAAATAAGGAGGGGAATGTAGTACCACAGGTTAATCCTCATGTTGTAAATTTGTATATGTACATATGTTTTATAGGATGGTGAGCTAGAATGTTTTGAGCCAGAGTGCCTATGTGATATTAGGTCAAAGAGACTATATGATGACAGGTCTATGAACCTAGGATTGTAAATAGTAATCACACTTTGATATATTAATAAACTACACCATTGTTGCAAACCAAGTCAAACAAGGAGTATGGGGGGCTGGAACTCCATGAGAGAGAAAGGGAGATAAGGGATTAGGTAAGGGAATTAATAAAATGGGGCTAAGTCAAATATCAAATTAATACTATGCCATAGCCTAAGTTCTCATGTCATGATTTTATTATAAGTTCTCAAGTGGGGGGACAAGTTCCCAAGTGATGGGTGAGTAGTTCTTGGAGTGCCATATGTCAAAAGGAAACATGCATATATAAAATTTAGATTTAGTGGAAAAAGTTGGGGATTCTTGTTGATGGATATCATTATACTTTCCATTATTTCTATGGAATATGGCGCTGTGAACTAGTGAGACACTATAATCATTTTACATAGTGAACCTTGTGAATGCTAGGAGGATCTGGGTGAAGAATTCTCCTTGGGTTTCCTTAGGGAATTATAGATAATTGGAGGGAGAATATTATGGGATAGGATCCCTTGGTTTTAGGCATGGAGGGTTCCTAGAGACTCCATTATAGAAGTTGGAGATCCTGGAGCCATAGAGCTCTGAGAATTCATATTTGGACTATGTTGGAGTGTTGGAAGGGAATTTGAATAGCATAAGGGACTACATAGAAGATAAGGAGGTTCACTTCTTTTGATTGTGTGGTCTAATGGGGAATGAGAGGTTGCAAGTTTGAATTGTTGTTGGAGTTTGGTACCTTGGCCTAGTCATTGCTTGTGTTTATTTTGAGACCTTAGTTGGCTTAGGTAGCCTTTTCCCTGTTGCAATCATAGCTCCATCTTGTGGGAGGCCTGATATTGAGAGTGTTAGAACAACAATATTTATGGTTGGGTGGAACACCTAAGGTCTGCATCCAATTGGTGATTTTATATCAAGATAAGCATTATGTTATGTTCTTTATGGGTTTCTTATTATGTGTAATTATGTCCTTAATTGATATTGTGGTGAAAATTTATATTTATAAATGGTATAATGTGTTATGCATTGAATTGCATGATGTTAGGACTGCATAAGTATTTCATAGATAGGAAATAATATTAAATATGGCTATCAGAGACCTATTGGGAATTAATTAATTAATGGTATCAGGGTATCAATGAGAAAGGTAAAATAATTTAAAAACAAATCAATATATGACAGAGGTTTTATTTTCCTGACAGATGCCGAGAAGTGAGTCTAGGGTGTCTTACACTTTACATTCTCTCAAAACATTTTTGAGAAATAAGCATCATTGTATTTCTATCATAGTTGGTTTAGTACAATATGAGAATTGAGGGATAATCTTTAGCTATCATGCTCTTCAATGATATATTCTTACTTTGGGAATTGACTCCCCTTATATTCCACAATATCACTTTCATTTTAAACTTTGGTTTGAAGGAAAAAATAATTCAATATCCCTTTAGCTTTTCTTGAGTCTACCTTGATCTCTCCTACTTCTTCCAATTTTTTTTGATGATTTTCTTGCTCTTTTATTTTCCTCATTGATTCATTTTTTTTGTGATTTGAATAAAGTGGTTTTGATTCCCATTTTCTTTTCCAAACCTTGTCCCTAGTCAAAAAATTCTATCTTAGTTTTTCCTTTCAAGAAATCCCTATGGAGTTCCTAAAGTTGAGTCTCCAGTAGATTAGTAAGGTGAATCTATCCATGTTTTGATATTAGATTTGATAGATCAATTTATAGGATCTCCATGTCCATGCCTTCTTGAGTATTCTCCTCTTCTAATTGTTTTAGTCCTTCCTCCTTTGTTTCCATACCTAGGTCCTCCTATTCTCTATTTTCCTCTATTGGTCCAAGATCATGTGTGTTTTTTTTTATTCATTTGTAATCTTCCTTTGAGATATATTGGTTTAAGGATTCTCCCTTGTTGGCCTTTTAAAGATCTCCTACTTGCTTCTCATCCTTCCTAACTATTGCCAAGACACAAAAATTGTTGGCATCCTTTCCTTGACTAAGTAGAGTTTGATTGGATTATATTTACTATAGTTTGTGTTGGATCAATACCTTGATGAATCCATCCTTATAATGTAATTACTTGTTTTCCCCCTAATTCATCACTTCATTGAGTGGATAAACACTAAATAACTACCTAGGCTCATGACTCTTGCAACATGTAAATGGAATTTTCATAATCTAGGGTTTAGAACCATTATTTGTCCTAGAAGCTAATGTAGATTGATTGAGGTATGGATCTCAATACATTCATCTAGGAACAAATTTTGACATGGGATGTTTATTTACCAATATTGGTAACTTTTTAATTTTGGAAAAAGATTCCCAAGGTATTCTCATTATCTTCAAGGTTTTCCTCCTCTCGGAAGTCTTATGATGAATACATCCTTATATGAACTAGAAATTTTGTAAAATATTCTTTCTTTTGACTAATTATCTTAGCCCAATATATTATATGTAAGAACATAGAATTGAATAACTATGGTCCTTCCTCAAATATTTACCTCTATCCTCAATGAAAGCAAATATGGTAGTAAACAAACACTTGGAGCCTAGTTTCAGATCTATCTAACCTTTAGGTTTCCACAGAATTTGTACCCCCTAAAAAGAGATTTATATTAAGGCCAAATTTTTCTAGGTGGACATAGTTGGCATCCACCTATTCCACTGGATCAAATTACAGTTTCCATATTAAAAGTTTTTCTATAGGATTTTGGGCCCCAAACTTCTGGGGTTATTTTAAGGCCCTAAACGACGTTTTTTTGACTTGGCAGTGCCCAATGGATCCCTATTGGGATTATTGGGCCATTCATAATGTGTAACTTCTAGTCCTTTATGATGGGGTACCGATAACCCTAAACGAAGATCTTATGAAAAAGTTGTGTCCTCGAGAAGTTGACATATCAACTACCCCCATCAGGGCTGACAAACCTTTTGGCATTTCTTCTTCCAGGGTTAGGGTTTTAGATGTTTAGGGTTTTCTAATTTATGATTTATGTTAAAAAATCCTTTAGAGAATCATTGTAATCAACTCTTGTGAATGAGTGTAGATGACACATCTCTCTTCAAAGATAAGTTACCACCATTCTAGCTAGCTTATGTACTTTGCATTTTACAGTCTTTTGTATTTCAAGCAGTCATTAATAGAATTTGAGTTTTATTGTATTATTGTGTTCCTTGTAATATATCTATGTATTTCCTTGTTATATATCTACTATATGTATTCCTTCATGTCCTTCTCAAAATAATTTGGATCAGTGGTATCGGATCAGTTTGCTCCTTGTCATTCTTAGTACATGTCCTCGATGAGTTCAAGGTATAGAGAGTTGGGTCTTGAGCTTGTTTCTCTTGAGTACAAATGCTCTCCCCTACCCAAGAAAACTCCCATGGTGAAATAAAAGAGGGACAATATAAAAATATATCCTATCAAACTATTTCTCAAGGAATCCCTCACATGAGAGAGGAATGAGATGATGGATAATTTCTCCCATATCCTTCGACGAATGCCAATAGAAATGGAGGAACCTTAAACCAATAGTCACTTTAGAGGTGTGACACCCTTTAAGGTACAATTTAACTCTTATACTCCTTTATTTGAAGGTCATATATACACTGACTTTATGTTAAAATGCTTAAGTATGCTATAGGGTTATTTCTTTGTCCAAATTTTTTCAAACAGTGAAAAAATCATCTTCGTGATCCTTAAGGTCCTTCCCCATGTCAAAGATTAGTGGGATAATTACTCTGAGAAATGTGTCGAGGATGTGTCTATAATTCTTGGTCCAATACCCACTTGGGAAGCTTTTATTGATTCCCTCAAGGAGAAATACTACCTTTCTGTAAATTACAATGACTAGTACACGAGATGGACAATTCTGTGTGAGGAGAGAGACTATATGGTGTCATAGTACACCAACATTTTCCATACCTTGTGAAAAAATATTGTTATTAAAGACTCCAAGAGGAACCTAGTTTTAAAGTACCACAGTGGCCTACATAGGTACCTCCAAACATATATGGAGTTCTTATACATATCCTCACCAATATTTTATTACCGATATGTTGTCAAGATCGAGAAAAATGTCAAGTAAAAGAATAAGTAATATTTCAGTTCTGCAAACCCATCACAATAGAATCTTGGTAAGGGTGGTCCTAATTCACATGGAAAATGACAAAGAAAGAATGGTTATTCCTAGGACAACCAGTCCAAGCCACCAACAAACAAGGTTAATGGGAAGTCAAAGAACGAAACTAGAAAATTGTGTGATTTCCACAAAATCCCTTGGCAGGATATTGATGTATGTCGCTCAAAATAGTCGTTGTTGGATGACACAAAATCCTCAGGGTTGGATGCTAACTCAGGCTCTAATTCATAGCTCGAAAAGGGAAAATGTATAATTGAAAAAAAACCCAATGTCACCATTGCTACCAAAAAAGTCTAGCCAAAGGAACTAGAGGAGCCTGAAGAAGGGGAGTGCCTCTTCCACTCACATATGTGGGTGAAGGGGACCCCACTCCATTTCATTGTTGACAATGATAGAAAGAAGAAACTAATCTCAGCAGAGTGATTTAAGAGGTTGAACCTGACAACAATGTCGCATCCTCATCCATAAACCATCGGTTGGCTCAACCAGAGATGGGACATTCAATTCAACCAACAATGTTTCCTTCACTATGACATCAAAACCTTCAAATACGAGGTATTGTGTGATGTTTCCCCCCTTGAATTTTGTGATTTTTTTTGGGGATAACCATATATGTGGAAGTGTCATGATATTTATGAATCTAGTCCTTGTAATTTCATTATTACTTTGGGAGATAAACTTTACATGGTACTGAAGGAAGTCCAAACTAATTTAGTCTCTTTTATCTCCATGAAGTATTGTAGAAATATGGTCTCTCAAACCGAGATATTTTTCTTCTTTATGGTTCAGTCTAAAGGTTAATAGAATGTCACTTCAACTACCAAAACCATTACACAAGGTCTCTCTACAAAGAAACAATAGGTGGACAATATAGTATAAGAGAAATAAACATATTTTCCTCTCCTATTGGGGTTCTTGTGCACTCTCAGGAAAATCACTCAATTGATTTGACACTCTATGCTCCTCTACCTAATGGCCCTGTGTACTAGAATTCAATTATGGAGAATGAAGAAATCAAAATCTAGATCTAAGAGCTAATTTTGAAGGGACACATAAGACCAATAACATCACCTTCCAGGAGTCCAATTGTTCTGGTACATAAGAAGGATATGGCATGGAAAATTTTTATTGATTACAGATCCCTAAAGAAGATCATAGTCAAGAACTAGTACCCGATCCCTCGGATTGATGTTCTTCTCAATCAACTCAAGGGAGAAATTTTTTTCTGTAATATTGATCTGAATTCAGGATACCACTAGGTGTCGATTGAGAAAACTGATATATGGAAGACAACATTCAAGTTTAAAGGTATATTTGAGTGGCTAGTCATTCCTTTTAGCTTGACTAATTCCCCGACCACATTCATGCGGATGATGGATTACATATTGCAACCATTTACAAACTCCTTTATGGTCATATATATGTATGGCATCCTCATATTCAACAAAACATGGGAGGAGCATTTGAAGAATATTCATCAGGTCTTGGGCACCCTGCGATAACACACACTATATGCCAATTTGGAGAAGTGTTCCTTCAACATGTAGAGGATTTGATATTTGGGATACATCATGGATGAGCAAGGTGTGCATGTGGATCCAAACAATATCCAAGTCATCCACAATTGGTCATCCTCAAAGAGAATGTTCAAACTTCATAGCTTGTTGGGTCTCACCAAATTCTACCAAATGTTTGTGATGGGGTTCTCTCATATCACTTGGGCCCTAAGCCAAGTGACTAAGGGTGAAGTGAAGTTCAAGTTTTTGTGGGTTGCGTCCCAACATAAAACATTCAAGGATTTGAAATTATTACTTTTCTCAACACTAGTCCTTATTCTGCTAGACTTGTAAAATCCATTTGAGATTCAGACAAATGCTTTAGATTATGCTATCAGTGTAGTCCTCACTCAACATGGGAATTCGATAGTCTATCATATTAAAACACTATCTCATTTTTTTCGAAGATACCCCACCTAAGATAAATAGATGTACTCCATTGTGTAGGCATGTTGACAAAGGAAACATTACATTTTGGGGAAGGAAACGATCATCAAAATTTATCACAAACCTCTGTAATTCATGCAGACACAAGAAAAGTTACATAATTATGAGCATCATAAGTGGTCCATGTACCTACAACAATTCCACTTGAATATCAAGTAAAAAACGGATAGCACAAACCATGTCAGATATTTCCTTAGTCAACCCTCAGTTGTGGTACTAACCATAGTTCTTATCTCCTGTGAGCATGAGATGTCCAAGTGGCCATAATTATACAATCACGACTCTAAATTTGCTACTTCTTATCAGACATTTAGCGTAGGAAAAATAGTTCTAGATTTTCATCTCCAAGATGGATTTCTATGTCATCTGAGCCATTTTTGTGTTCCTTCAAGCAAGTGTGTAAAGTTGATATTGGAAGATCATTACAGCCAGACATCATGACATTTTGGTGCAGAAAAAATAGTGTTTTTATTGTAAAATCATTTTTGTTGGTTGAATCTTGGACAAGATGTCCACAAGCACATTGGATCGTGCAATATCTATGCCATTTCCAATCCCTCCATAAAGAAACAAGAGATACACACCTCTCTTCCTACTCTATGTAGGCCTTGGGACTCCATATCCATGGATTACATGCCATTTCTACCTTTAACCAAGCATGGGAATGGTTGTGTCTTTGTGGTCGTTGATTGATTATCTCAGATGGAATTTTTGGCACCCTACAAGAAGAGCATCACCACTGAGGCACCACCATGCTCTTCTTTGAACATGTTTGGGTTCATTTTTGGCTCCCACAAAACATTATCTCAAATTGAGACAGTAGGTTCATAGGTACTTTTTGGTCTAGCCTATGGTCGATTATGGAGACCAAGATGACCAAATTGACTGCCTTCCACCCATAGACTGATGGAAAAACAAAGGTGGTCAACAGGATGATTTTTCATCTCCCGAGGATGTAAAATTCCAAACATTCATTCAAATGAGATGAAATACTTCCTTATGTTCAACATAGCTACAATAGATCCCTCCACAAATCTATTGGCCACAACCCTTTTCAGGTGTGTTTCGGGTTCCATCCATTGATCCCTATTGATGTATCTCTACCCATTGCAGTCACAAAGGAATATTCCTCCCATTCTCATACTGAGGTTGATCCAACATCCAAATTTGTTGAGAGACTACAACACATCCAATAAAAAGTTCATGATATTTTTCAAAAAGCTAATGCCAAGTACAAGAAACACCATCATCAACATCAATTACCACACACGTTTCAGGTGGGAGATAAGGTATGGTTGCATTTGCAGAAAGAATTCCTCATAGGACCCCATCAGAAGTTATTCCCACTTTGATAGGGGCCTTACACCATCACCAAGGAATCATACATAGATGATTTTTGGGGCTAAATTTCACAAATGGGCTAATTTTCCATGGTTTTTCCCAAAAAATGATTCGCCAATTTCCATTTTTTCTAAAAATGATTCACCCAAATTCCATAGAATAAATTTTTTTTACCTTACAAATCACCAAATTTTTATAGAAACTATATAAATCCTTAGAAATTTAAATATTTTTACAAAATTATTGCCAAAGATTTTACATTTTTCATATTAAGGGCTAGTAATATTAGCCCATGTTTCTACATTTAAATATAACTTTCCATCCTTAAAATCATCCATGCCAAGGATGTGGTTGAGAATTATTTTGAATTAATTATTCCTCATTTACTTGCCTTGCACTCAGTATTTAATGTGGAATTGCGTAGACCATATTCTCCACCTCTCTTGGACACTTCAGACGTGACCGAGCACTTGGCCCCTATAGATTTCAATCATGACTGCATTGACCAAATGAAATTTGATCAAATCATGGAAACCAAGATGAAGGGAACCTTCCAGCAGAATATACGACTCTATCAGGTCGTCAAAGCAGAGAAATTTCTTCATCGGGGAAAGTGGCTCACAAGGAACTAGATTTTGTAGAAGTTTCCCCATGTGATGGAGGAGCTTGACACAATGGAGAACATTTCTTTCTAAGGGGGGAGTGTTGATCTAGGTGGACATCAGTGGCCACCTACCTAATCCCCTAGCTCAAATTATAGTTTCCATATTAGTGGTTTTTCTATAGCTTTTCGGGTCCCAAACTTTCAAGGACATTTTGAGGCCCTAAACGACATTTTTTGACTTGGCAATTCCCAACAGATTGATGTTTGTGTAACAACCTATTTTCCCCTATAAGTGTAATTATTCTTAAGACTTCATATGGTTATGATTATGAATCTTGTAATCATGTTTTGATAAATGAAAACACCAGATAGATGATTGAGGAGGAAAAATCCTTGAATGTATTAGGCACGATATCACATGTGGAATTGATGAAGTGGATAGATGAGGTAGAGTTGACATGTTTTAGTGAAGAAAATAGGAATATTTATTAGAAATATTTCCTATACTTGTAAACATGATATTACACCTACTAGTTTACCCAGATTAGTATGGTATCACGTTATTTATAATGAAAGTCAGGGCAGTGGTTGGATCAATTAATAACATTTGACGATTTTTATCTATTGAAGAAGGAAAAATGGGTCAGTTGAATGCCTTGATAGTAGGACACCATGAAATTTACCCTTCGGAAATTCAGACTCCAAATAGCAGGTCACGTCTGACAGAAGCCAAAAGATCCCCAAGGATTGGTAGAGGAAGAGGTCAAAGGTGAAAAACATCACCAAGAGAGGAGAGAAATAGACACAAATGAAGACAAAGGAATATAGATGGTGACATCGATGTAGAAGGGAGAAGAAAACATAATTCATTGGAGAAAATACTTTGGAGAAGAGTCATAGCTACGAGCTCACATGCCGAAGGAACAATGAACATAGGTGTTCATTGGCATAGGTCAAAGAGGAAGAAGAGGAGAGATTTCCTTGAAGAAAACAAGAAGCTTTTCCAATTTAATGATGATCACCCTGAAACATAGGATATCCAATTACATACTGGAGCGATAAAGGGTTGTATCTTGGTACTAACTACAAAAAAATAGGAATTGTTAAGGGAAGGTCACTGAGATATTGTATAGTAGAGAAGGGGCTCCCTTCTGCAGAGGAAATATAGTTGATAAACTACTTGATAAACCTGTGGAAGCACTGAGTCGAATGGGAAGGGGGGAACTTTTATTGTTGTAAGCGAAGGAAGGAGAGTAACCTTCCTGGATCATTTGAATTTGAAGACCAACTGACTCATTCCCTTTTGATATCATGTCTTGGCATGGGGTTGGTGTACTATAGGAAGACACTTTGCAGTATAGCCTAAGGTTGGTAGGAATGGCAACCTCTCTTAGTCAATTGGTTGTTGATACTTTCTTGAACAAATAATTGTTAATATGGCTTGTTTATTGTCTTATGATACTGTAAATGTGTGGATTCTAGTTCATGGAAAATATGAATGCATTTGAATGTATGAAATCTCTGAGTAAAATGGAATATATGTTTTTATTTCCACTGTTGAATTACAGAATATATGAAGTACAATGAATACTATGTGGTACTGTGTATTTTTGGAAGTATGGAAGCTTGAGAGGAAATTTTATAGGATTCAGGTAAGAACTTCATCTGGGGAGGTGACGGGGGAATGCCAGTTTCTAAGAAGTTATGGGAAGAGGGAGGAACACCAAGTCTTGTTATAACCTATAATGTACCCAACCACCCATAGGTCGAGCTACACCACTTAATCCGACTGCAACACACCCAACCACCCACAGGAGAGGAACATTGTAGTCCAGGGACTCACTTCACAATGAATTATCTCAATTCAAATCACTTATAAGTTAATTAAGAGGCATGAAAACCACATGCACAAGACAATATCCATGCTATAACATAAATAAGTAAACAACACTCCATGCAAAAAAACAACAACAGATAGGAACATTAAGAATACATATCTTAGAGATAATTAAATACACAAAGAAATTAAACATTATACACAAAACACATAGAGTACTTATATTTGTGAATAAACGTTCACCAATTGGATGAAGACCAAGGAAATTCCTCCCAACCATAGAATTTGTTGTTATTTTACTCTCAACAGAAGGTCACCCCCAAGACAGGACTATGAATCCATAAGGATGGGTCCTAGGCCAAGTCTAAACACATAGCAGTTGGCTAACTAGCTCTTAGGTTTCCCAATGTCACAACAATTCCAAAATTCCAACTCTCTTTCCCCCTCATCCTGCACAACCCAAAAAAATTAACACCTTTCTCTACCATGTAGTCCATAAGGTTGTTCCATTTCTCTCCAGGGCTCCAGTGCTACTATTCAAGAAATATCCTTGCTGGAAACTCCAAGGATTCTTAGTTGTGGAAATTTCTATTCAAACTTACATCAATCTCATAACTAATAGACCTTTCATCACTCAATCTATCACATGACTTTCATCACTCACAACAATCCAAAGTACACCAGCTCTCTTCTACCCATCCTGCACAACCCAAGAGAATGGACCCCCTTATCTGCAACACAGTCCCTCAGTCTTGCCCCTCTCCTTCCAGGGCTCCAGTGCTTCTAGTCAAGAATCTCCATGATGGGACTCTCAAGATTAGTAGCTGTGAGAAAATGTAATCAAGAGCCACAGAAACAATGATTCGTATCCATTCTCAGACCAAGGGCACATGAATTATGCCTCTGTGAGTGAAGGAAAACATAAGAGGAGAAGAATAATGAGAAGAAGAACCACGGAGAAGAAGACGAAGATGAAGAAGAACCAAAACATCCCCCAAGGGACGTTTAAATAATTACATGAAGACAATATGTAACACCCTGTTTCCCCCAGTCTGTAAAAATAACTATACTGGCCAAGAACTATGGAAAACTCAAATATGTGAATGTGTGATTTGAATGGACCTTAGTAAAAAGGTCCATGAATGTAAATAATATTATGAATATATATATATATATATATATATATATATATATATATTGCAGGACTGCTGAGAGAGGGGTGTGATGAAAAAGAGACCACGATGGCTGAATAAAGGTGGTGGAAGGCACCTAGAATGGTGGCGTTAACTTCCACCGAAACCAATACTGTATTTAGACTTCACTGGCCCGAAGAACCAAGAGTGGCTTGCTGGCCCCAAATTAAATGACTCACCAGGTTGGTAGGTAAATGGCTCCTCATGAGTAATGAGGGATGGGGGTGAACTACCCATCCATAGAGTCCTCAGACCTGACCACCACGAGGAAGATCATGCCACATGTATCCTCGCCAAAAAGAGAAAATGCAGGAAGAGTGCGCGATCAGGGGGCAGACGCGAGGGAAAGAGGAAAAGAACTCTGGAAAAATACAGAGTGAGTGATAATAGAGAAGAAGGAGAGTAACCTTCATTCTCAGTCACTGGCAAACAAAGACTCAATCTCCCAGCATCGTGGTCTTATCTCAGGGGTGGATAGTGGTAAATCCGTTGGGAGTCGCTGAGCCTATGGTTGGGTGGAAACGAGCACCCCTCTCAGCAGTTGCATCACCTGGTGTTTTTCTGATAAGTGTTATATCTTGTATCTTGAAATTTATATGCTGACATGTATGTTCATATTCTGTGCAATTATGAATGGTTTCAGTATAAGACTGTCTTCATTGTGATTTGATCAGAAATGATGGCAGCATGATTTTATTGGAAAGCCCACATATGGCTTATGTTTATATGTATATATATATGATGAACTAATACATATTTTCAAGTCTTCTCTTGGTAGATTGTTCCCATGTTTGTCCTACCTGATGCCTTGGATAGATTTCCTCCCAAAGGCACCCTTTCGAGACCAGTCCCTTACCTTCAAAAAGACCTTCCAGTCTGGTCTTCAAAACCTGGTGTAAATTACCTAAGGACCCAAAGAAGGATGTTAGGGGTTAAGTCTCAAAACCTTGTACGAGGGAGAACGGTCCTCGTAGACCTCAACATTTTGGCATTTCGGTACCCAAAATACCCAAGGGTGAGTTCCCTTGCACTTGCAAGTCCCGAAACCCCGACTTGCAAAATCCTGAATTATTAGTGTGGGGGTAAATTAAGAGTTTTCGGAGTTTCGGCACTCGAAGTATCTAGGTGCGAGTTTTCTTGCACTCGCGAGTCCCGAAACCTTGACCCGTGAAATCCTGAAATGACAACGCATGGATAAGTATCGATTTATGGAGGAGATTCTGTCGAAATATTTGTGGTCAGTCATGACCATTAGATTGGAGGAAGAAACGAGGGAATTAAATGCCTCAACCTCCTTCTTTTATCTTTGTGAGTAGCAAAGAAATCAGACCATATATCCAAAGGTCTATGAGAATACTTGAATTGTTCATTCATAAGGGCACGTGGCGGTCGGTAAGAATTTTGGATTTTCGACACCCAAGGAATCAAAGGGCAAGAACCCTGGTCATCATGAGTTATGAAATCCCGACAACCGAAACCCCAAAATAGTTTAAAGTGTGGATAAGTATTGATTGACGGATGAGATCTTGTCGGAATATCTGAGGTCAGTCATGACCGTTAGATTTGAGGAAGAAATGAGGGTGTTAATGCCTCAACCCATCCCCTTTTTATCTTCGTAAGTAGTGAAGGAATCAGGACCATAGATCCCCAAGGTTCGTGGAGGTATATGGACTATCCATTTATAGGACACGTGGTTGCCAGTAATCGTTTCAGAGTTTTGGCTCCCAGGAAACTTAATTACGAGACCTCCTGTCATCGCATATCCCAAAATACCAATGGAGGAAATCCCAAAATAGGGAAGCATGTTTAGAGTTAGTATTTCGAAGTTTGTCCCACAAAAAACCTCGATGTGAGACCTCCTGTCATCACATCCCTTGAAATCCCGACTTGCGAAACCCTGAAGTATGAAACCACGAAATGAGTATAGAGCAGCTAGAATTAATGTTTCGATGTTTTGGCACCCGAGACATCTAGAGGAAAGTGCCTTGTCCTTGCATATCGTGAAATACCAGTAAACGAAACCATGAATTGGTTTAAGTGTGAATAAGTTCGAGAAAGCCGAGATTTGAACGTGACCGTTGATAATCCTGAAAAGATCATAATGTTTGATCGTGGTTAAAGGTCATAGCCATCCATCAGAGGGACACATGGTTGTTGGTTATCATTTCGACATTTCGACACTCGGGAAACCAAAGGGAAAGAACCCTTGTGTTCGCAAGTCACGAAATCCCGGTACCCAAAACCCCGATGTGCTCTATGGCAAAAAGGAGGAATCCCAAAAGGATCTAGATCGTCCATCTGAGGAGACACGTGGTGAGCGGTTAGAGTTTGGGGAAAGCTCTGAAATCTCGTGGACCATTGGATCCAAAACCACGAGGATCATTGATCTCCTACACGAATCCCCATATCAAGATTCAGGGATTGGAGTGACAAGATTTTGGGAGTCGTTGCATCGTGAACTCCCGGTTCATGAAACTCCAAAAAGATTTGAACCATTGGATCCAAAACGTAGAGAGCCATTGGATCTCATATAAGAACTCGAATATTAGGTTTTGGGGTTTGAAGAGTTTAAAGACTTTACTCTCTTTCATTTTGAACTCTCGATTTTCGAAGTCTCGATACGGCCAGGACCATCGGATCAAGGGGGGAGACTTGCAGCTGTCGATCTCCTCGAAGGTAATATTTTTGGGTTTGCAGAGTCGAGAGACTCAACTCGCTTGTATCACTGAGTTGCAAAATGCGAAAAGGCTCCTAGTTGTTTGGCTTGTGGTCATAACCAACGATCACATGGAGGTGGAAAAGGGAAGAGCTAGCCTGCACTAAGCCCTCATAGGACTTTGGGGATTCTGTCCCTCGAGAAGAGGCGAAAAAAAATTTGAATTCCATAGTGGGTGTGTTACAAATTGGTATCAGAGCATGGTTACAACACTTGGCCTGCTTGGGCTCATGAACGAGTTTCCCAGAAGCTCTGTTCAAAACACTCCTGAAAGGAGTAACCCCCTATCTTAACCTTCCTAATGAAAAGACAAAGTTAAGAATGAAAAACCCCTACTGTGTGTGTGCATGAGAAAAATACAAATTATGTACTAGTTACAAATAAATATAAATATTGATTAAGAACCAGTGTTTGTCTTTTTCACCTAAGCGAATGATCAACCGCGGGAAATTACAGACGTATAAAATGGTGACTCACCATGAAGTGGGGCAAGGCTCCCACAATAGAGATGAAGAGTCTGATGAAAGGAGGGCAGTAGGGACCCCTCCAGATCTAGCCGAGAATGTGAGGAGCCTCATGGTCAAATTACAAAGCTGCAAGGCTGACAATGAAAGGATGATGAAAGAACAAGAAAAACAAATAGAAATTAACGCGGTTTTACTACAGATCTTATCTGATCTACAAAGACAAATGAAGCACGAACCTAAAACTCATAAACATGGTCATATCAGTGGCCACACTGAGGGGTTCGTGAAGAGGACCTGTCCCGGAAACAATTTGAGAAATACTTCCGAAAGAAGTATTTGTCGGAAAAATATTTCGACGAAAAGACTATAGAGTTTTATGAACTCAAACTAGGACAACTCACTATAGAATAATATTTCAACAAATTCCTTGATTTGTTGAGGTATGTACCCTATATCAAGGTGGAAAAGGAAAAGGTGCAACGCTTCATCAATGGACTACCTAAGGACTATCGGAATAAAATTGAATTTGATGAGCCAAAAACTCTAGAAGGCACTATTTGAAAGGTAACCTATTGTCATGAGCAGTTTGGACATCAAGCAGAACCTCGCGAAGGATGGAAATAGAAGCATAGTTCAAGATTTCAGAAAGAGGGGATTAAACCCCTAGGATTTAAGAACTATAAGAAGAACCCAAGAATGAGCTTCCCATCCTAGAGTGTACACCAACAAAATTTTCCCTCCTTGAGCAGAAATAAAACTTCTGGACCCATATCAGTGAAGACTGATAACCCAAAGAGAGAACCTTTGAAACGCTAGGATTGTACAAAATAACATATATTGAGAGACTATCCACACCGAAAACAAAATAGTCGGATAATTTACAACATCCAGGAAGCTACCACCATCAATGATGTGGCCAGGAGTGTGCCACAAATTTATGCAGCCTTGGATAATAACCAGGCTGACCACCAAGCTTTAGTGGTGGAAATAGAAGGTATGATTTCCATCCATCTAGTGTCTATTTTGATTGACCTTGGTTCAAATTTGAGTTATATAGCCCCTAAAGCTATTGATAAGTGTAAACTACAGCCACAAAAACATACCAAGCCATGGTTGGTATAGTTAGCCACTGACACCAAAAGAAGGGTAGCAGAGGTTATACTAGCCTGCCAATTGATGTTGGGTAAATTCCCCACCCAAGAAACCCTTAACTTTTTACCCCTGGGATCATATGATCTGTTGATTGGTATAGACTGGCTAGCCACCCATAAATCTAGATTGGATTGTTACCATAAAACCTTAGAATGTGTAAGTAATGAAGGGAAAAATATAACCCTTCAAGGGATCCAAAAACTTGTCTCAGTAAGACAAATATCAGCTCTGTAAATGATAAAGTATTGCCAAAAGGGATGTCCCCTATATGAAATATAGGTATTGAAAATAATCGAAGGTGACAAACTAATCCCTGACAATGACCCTATCTTGAGAGAATATAGAGATGTATTTGCGAAAGAGGTACCGGTTCTACCTCCGAGAAGAGACATAGACTTCTCGATAGAACTTGCACTGGGAGCGATGATGGTGTCTAGGACACCCTACTGGATGAGCACACCCGAGTTAGTTGAACTCAAATTGCAATTAAGAGAAATGATGGATAAGGGCTATATCCAGCCCAGTGTGTCTCCATGGCGAGCACCAGTCCTGTTTGTGAAAAAGAAGGACAATACCCTTAGACTGTGTATATATTATAGACAAATTAATAAGGTAACCATAAAGAACAAGTACCCCTTGCCCAGGATCGATGACTTGTTCGATCAATTGGGGGGTGCGTCTATTTTCTCAAATATTGATTTGAGGTCAGTAGACCATCAAGTCCAAATCAAGGGTGAAGACATCCATAAAACTACCTTTCAGATGAGGTATGGTCACTATGAGTTTGTGGTAGTTCCATTTGGGTTAACCAATGCCCCTGCCACGTTTATGTGCTTGATGAACAATGTACTCAGCAAATTCCTAGACAAATTTGTGCTGGTTTTTATTGATGATATATTAATTTACTCCAAGAATAGAGAAGAGCATGAAGAGAATCTTAGGCTTGTGCTGAAAGTGCTAAAAGAACATCATCTCTATGCCAAATTCAACAAATGTGAATTCTTCCAGAAGCAAATACATTACCTAGGCCATGTTCTATCCAAAGAAGGAGTAGCAATAGACCCTGACAAAATTAGGTCTATCATGGAATGGCCTACCCCAAAGGATGTTTTAGATATCAGATCCTTTATGGGATTAGTAGGGTACTATAAGAGATTTATAAAAGGATTCTCCAAGATTGGTTGTCCAATCACTGCCCTCTAGAAGAAGGGGACAAAATTCTCATGGACACAGAAATGTGAAGAAAGATTTCAAACCCTGAAACATCTACTAACCCATGCACCCATGTTGAATATCGTTGATCCCGAAGCTGACTTCCTCATGTGCATAGATGCCTATAAGGAAGGGCTCAGAGGAGTCCTTATGTAGGGAGGAAGTGTGTTCTTCTATGAATCCAGAAAATTGAATGAGCACGAAGTCAACTATGTTACCCATGATCTAGAACTGGTTGCCATAGTGCATGCCTTGAAAATGTGGAGGCATTACCTCCTGGGAAGAAAATTTGTAGTTATGACAGATCACTGTGGGTTGCGATATCTGTTTGATCAACCAAAGCTCAATGCTAGACAAGCTTGGTTGATGGCCCTCCTTAGCGAGTTCGATTTCGAAATCAAACACATTAAAGGAAAATAAAATAGGGTGGCCAATGCCCTTAGCCAAAGCATGAAAACAATTCACCTGGCCGCGGTGAGCACCTGTGAGATCGATGTCAAAGAAAGAATCAGGAATGCACAAGAGACAGACACATTCTTCTAGATTGTGACCTCATACCTGCAGCAAGAACTGACAGGGATAAAGTATGGAGACTACTAGAGGATGGAAGAAGGTATGCTCACTTACTGAAGAAGATTGTACATTCCAGATTGTGATGACTTGAAGAGGTTCATACTAGATGAACTACATAAAATACCCTATTCTAGTCATCCAAGATACCAGAAAATGATCACGACCACTAAGAGATAATTCTATTGGCCTGGATTGAAGAAATACATATCCGAGTACCTAGCCAAATGCATAGAATGCCAACAGGTAAAAACAAAACATCGACACCCAGCAGGATTATTACAACCTCTACCAATCCCAGAATGGAAATGGGAAACCATCTCCATGGATTTTATCATCGAATTACTGACCTTGACCAAATAGAATGATGCCATCATGGTAGTGGTTGATAAATTGAGAAATTATGCTCATTTCATCCCCGTCAAATCGACTTGGAAGGCAATAAACATCGCCCAGGTATTCATGAAGGAGATATTCAGACTACATGGCATGCCAAAAGAGATCATGTTTGACAGATACACGAAGTTCACTTCCAACTTTTGGAAATCACTGATGGTGGGTTTAGAGAACAAATTGTTGTTTAGCACCGCCTATCACCCTCAAACCGACAGACAGACAGAAAGAGTGAACCAAATACTTGAAGACATGATAAGAATACATGTAATGAACCAACCCAAGAAGTGGGAAGATTACCTGCCATTGGTGGAATTCACCTACAACAACAACTACCAAGAATCCTTAAAGATGAGCCCCTTTGAAGTCCTATATGGTAGGTCGTGTAACACTCCTGTCAGTTGGAGTAATCCCGCAAACAAAACTTATTTTGGACCTGACATGTTGAAACAAATGGAATAGAAGGTGACTCAAATAAAACAAAACTTGAAGGTCGCTCAAAACCAAAAGAAAAGTTGTGCCGACCAAAAGAGAACTCCAAGAGAATTCAAAATGGGAGATCATGTATATCTTAGAGTTGGTCCCAGGAAAAGTTCCCTAAAAATGGGAGCTTGTGCCAAGTTAGCACATTAGTATTGTGGACTCTTTGAGGTTCTAGATAGAGTGGGAACTGTAGCCTATAGGCTAGCACTTCCTCCCACAGTAAAAGCACATAATGTTTTCCATGTTTCATTATTGAAGAAATATGTACATGATTCTAATCATATAATTGACTGGTCTGTGATCCAGGTGGAACCGGTGGGAGAATTTCTACTAGAACCTCAATGTATACTAGACAGAAAGGAAACCCCACTCTAGAACTGAACCATTGCATAGGTCAAGGTGCAGTGGAAACATTTTGGCCCAGATGAGGCTACATCGGAAATGGAAGATTCCATGAAACGGGAATATCCAATTTTGTTTACATCTGTACATTCATGTCTAGTTGATAGATAGAACATTGAGGATGATGTTCCTTTAAAGGGGAAGGAATTGTAACACCTTGTTTCCCCAAGTCTGTAAAAATAACTATACTGGCCAAGAACTATGGAAAAATCAAAGATGTGAATGTGTGATTTGAATGGACCTTAGTAAAAAGGTCCATGAATGTAAATAATACTATGAATATATATATATATATATTGCAAGACTGCTGAGAGGGGGGTGTGCTGAAAAAGAGACCACAATGGATAAAGAAAGGTGGTGGAAGGCACTTGGAATGGTGGTGTTAACTTCCACTGAAACCAATACCGTATTTGGACTTCACTAGCCCGGAGAACCAAGAGCGGCTTGCTGGCCCCAAATTAAATGACTCACTAGGTTGGTAGGTAAATGGCTCCTCATGAGTAGTGAGAGATGGGGGTGAACCGCCCATCCATAGAGTCCTCAGACCTGACCACCGCGAGGAAGATCGTGCCACATGAAACCTCACTGAAAAGAGAAAAGGCAGGAAGAGTGTGCGATCAGGGGGTAGATGTGAGGGAAACATGAAAAGAAATCTGGAAAAATACAGAGCGAGTGATAGTAGAGAAGAAGGAGAGTAACCTTCGTTCTCGGTCACTGGCGAACAGAGACTCGGTCTCGCAGCATTGTGGTCTCAGCTTGGGGGTGGCTAGTGGTAAATCCATCGGGAGTCACTGAGCCTATGGTTGGGTGGAAACGAGCACCCCTCTCAGCAGTTGCATCACCTGATGTTTTTTTGATAAGTGTTATATCTTGTATCTTGAAATTTATATGCTGACATGTATGTTCATAGTCTGTGCAATTATGAATGGTTTTAGTATAAGACTGTTTGCATGGTGATTTGATCAGAAATGATGGCTGGATGTTTTTATTGGAAAGACCACGTATGGCTTATGTGTTGGACACACCTACCACACTTAGAGGGGGGGGGTGAATGAGTGTGGGGCTCTTTTTTCCAAAACTTCCCTCTTGCACAAAAACTCATCAATTAGCATTCAACATTTATTCATTACCCATTGCTGTCATTTATAACCATTTATATGTGAGCACATATCAACAACATATATCAACAATATATCATCAACAAGTCATCACCACAATGAACACAAAGAACACAAGATGTATGTACAATTTTCTTTTTATTACGGACTACAATCCTTGGG